>CANSZD010000395.1:0-148297 GCA_947648045.1 Beta corolliflora
TAAACGGAATGAACATTCTCTAGAACTAACACATTCATAAAGACACAAACTAGGCCAAGAAATGAATATCATATTATTGACAAAAAAAAAACTACAGTTTACATTTTCTTTGACATGAAAGAGGTAGAAACAAGCATAGTGGCTCACTGTAAGATAAATAACAAAATGAAGTGAAGAAGGGTTACCAAACATTCCCCAATCTGCACAGAACTTTCTTAAGAAATATCCACCATCAGATCTGATGCTGATCTAAACTAAAAACTGTCTACACAAATTTCTGATGCTAATCTCAGCTGAAATTTAAGTGCATGTTAACTATGTAAGAATTAAGATATCATTTAAGGAATTTAATCCAGCTACTTCTGGGTAGCGGGTAAGACAACAAGATCTATAGGTCATAGTGATTTTAATGGATTAAAAAACCATAACCGAGCAACTAATGCTTCTGAAGATCAACAATTTGACGTCTTTTTTCTTTTCCCTTTTGATTCTTTGTTTTAGCTTTCTTTATAACATGCTAATATCAGGACCATTTAGTCCAAAGAGAAGCAAAGTACACACAACCCAGATGGCCAGATAAGGAGCCCAACTATACTGTTAGAAGTATTTGTAACAAATACTTCCTCCGTTCCATAATAACTTAATAGGTGAAACACTTACTATTTTAGAACGTTTTAAAATAAGTGAAACATACCTCAAATGGAAAAAAGAAAGTGACAAAGTGACAAGAGTACCCATCACAAACTTGTGTGGTTTGCTTTTCTCTCTCCTCCTTTTGATAAGGAAAAGGGTATTTTATGACTTTTTGGCTTTTGAAAGTGATGTTTATTAAATCTTGTGCCCAATCCCTATGTTTCACTTATTATGGAACGAAGGAAGTATACATTAGTTAGCTTTTTGTGGACACAAACAGTCAAAGCATTGAAGAAAGTTGGATGATCTAATTGTCTGAAGTCCTTGCCAATCTAAGCTAATCAATCCCTCACCACAGCTCAGACGTTGATTAATCTACCTAAACATAGATATAAGAAATGTATTGAAGGAAAACTTGAGGACCCATCTAACCCTATGTAGACTGTAAGTTAGTATGCATACATATTGTAATGTTGATAACAAAGCTCGCAAGTTGCCTTCTTTGCCACTTGACCATCTTCTGATATCGGCATCAAGAGTTTCCGCTAACCTCTGGTTGAAAAAGAGAAGATAGGATAATGAGAAAAATTCGATGCAATACACCAAAAACAGAGTATCTCAGTAGGGAATATATATACTCACAGTCCTCTCAGCTTGCTCCTTTTGACTAACAAGGTCACGCATATTTTTTTCTGCAAGTGCTTTAGCCTGAAACATCCAAACAAAGTTTTGGCGAGCTTCTAGAGTACAATTAAAATTATAAAGAGGGGGTGGGGACTTACCACCCGTTCTACTGTTCGGCGGTGTCTCTCTAATCTGGCCTTGCATCTCTCCGCTGGTTCACTATTAGCTACTTCATACCTCTCGCTAGTCTGCAAGCCCATTTGCAAACAATGAGTAAAAACATCTAAAGAAATGAAAAATCGGCATTGAAAGAAATGACAAGAAAAGAAGATACTCACTGTGGGGAAAGAGCTCTGCCTCGTGATCACATCTCTCTCAGACATATACTTTTCGGAAACAGATCTTTGCATTCTTTCTCGTGCCTCAAAAGTAGCCCTCTCAGCCATTGCCTTCTCAATGGCCCGTTGACGAGCTTCTGCATTTGCTCGCTCTGTCACAGCACGCTCCGCCCTTAGTTTGGCCTCTGCTGTCTTGTCAGCTAATGACCTCTCCCTAGCCTCGGCACATGCCTTCTCTAACCTATCCCGGGCCTCGGCCATTGCTCTTTGCCGTGCTTCATCTGTCGCTCTTTCCAGAGCAGCCCTTTCAGCCCTGTCCCGTGCATCTGCAAACGCCCTATCACGAGCTTCACGTACTGCTAATTCAACTGCCATTCTATCCTTTTCCCTTTCTCTTAACCTCTCTCTCTCTTCCTCAAGCTTCTGAAGATGGTCTTTCTCCTGGTCTATCTCTTTTTCAACTTTCTCTTTTGAAAAGCAATTATGATTAACTATCTTCCCCTTTCTTTCAACGCTTTGGCCAATATTAGGGAGGTGAGACGTCTTCTGGAAACTATCCTTTCCCTCGGGCAGTACAGTGTGAGTTACTTCTTCCTTACCAGTACGCTCATTAAACCCATAAATTCCTTCAGCAGGTATAGATCTAACCTTTTCCTCTTGGTCATAGAGAACCTGGCCCTCTTCAGCTAGATTTCTTTTTCCTCCTCTATCAACATTGAGATCCTTCACCAAATTGGGATCAACGGCTAATTGTAAACCTTCATTTTTCTCCTCTTTCATAGTTTTCTCATTTCTAATACAATTACTACCTGTCTTGGTGTTATTATCATTTACATCAAGTGTCTCTGAAGCCTGCATTTTTGTTTTCTCAAGCTCACAGTCATTAAGACCCACCTGAACAGCAGTAGGTTCCATTTGTCTTCCATCAATCAGGACATCTGCAGTTGTAGTTGCCTCCAAGTAGCTTTTTGCATCTGTAGGTGTAGGGTCAATTTCACCATATTCTTCCTGAGCAGTCACTTCCACAAAGCCATCAGCTTTCCTTTGTGGCTTCTCGAGTTCAACATCCTTCTCATAGAGATGAGTCGCATTAGATGACTTCAAATGTTTTTCTTCTATAGGCAGCTCTGTATCTGGGGAGCTATGGGCCCCTTGGTCCTCGTCCTCACTCTCAATCTTTATGTGATTTCTGTGTACACCCTTCTGATCTTCCTTGTCACCAATGTTCTCATCAACTTTCCCACTTCTTTTTAGCTCACATGGTTCCAAAGACACATGGTCCACATGCTCTGACTCAGTAGGCTTCTCAAGGTTCTCTCTATATTCATCTTGATTCTGACCCTCTTCTGAGATTTCTCCGCAAGACTCGTCTGATCTCTGCTCATGTCCTCTCTCTACAGTTTCTTGCACTCCATAGTCACTCTCATCTCTCTCACACGACCCTGTCATTTCCTCTACCTTGACTTCAGAAACCCCTTTAGCCATGCTCCCATGAGGAGCTTTTGCATTTCTGTCAACCTGTTGACTGTGAAAAGCCTCACTTTTCTCCTTATGCTCTTCTTTCTCCAGTAGAATCCTTGATCTTTTCCCAGCTTCCTCTTTCTGCAAAGCCTCACTGGAGTTTTCCTCCACATTTTGAGCTTTAAAAAGTGGAAGCTCATACATCTCTGGTTCATTCATTAACTCAGGCTTCTGCTGTCTTGGTTTGTCCTGAGACACACGCCTCAGTGTCTTATTAGGCTCCACAGGCCCACAAATCACACTGTCGTGAACTTCTTGCGCCACCTTGACTATTTTCTCATAGTATGCTTGTCTTGATACCGCTTTTGTTGCTTTCAGCCTTCGCCTATTTTCTCCTGTTACACAAGCCTCTTCTGCGGAATTTGAATTGTGATCATCACCGCCCTGCAGCTTGGTTGCTCCCTTCTCATCACCAATACTATTAGGTGGCTGAGGAGCTGCTCCAGTGTCGTCAGTATTTACAAAATCATAATATTGCCTAGCCTCAGTCCATTGACCAGCTACGTCAGTAAATGCAGTATCTCTGGAAAAGCTACTTTTCTTTTTGGGTTTTGTCTCAGCTGGTTTTCCAGATACAGCCGTTGGTTGTTCAACAGGCAAAATATCTGGTAAATTCTGGGAGGCATGTTTAGCATGCCTAGTTTTAGCTGAATTTTTCATCTTACTAGGACCTCTATCACTTGTCGGATGCACTCTGGTCTCTCCATACAAACACTCATCATGTGTCCCCTGAAGAATCTCCCCTCCATATACATCAGTCTCCAAATGCAGCTTGCCACTGTTCTGAACTTTGTCCTTTCTGTCCCTCAACTCTTTCGCAGCTTTAAGTTTTGCTTCCGCTCTCTCCATTGCATCTTTCATAACAGCAGCAGAAGCTGCTGCAGAAGAACTTGCATCCACCTCCATATCATAGAATGGTGGTAAGGTATCATCAAAAGTTGTGGAACCAAAATTTTCAGAATCCATAGGATTTGAATTCGGCTTTGGAAAACTTTCATTCCTGTCTGCCAGAACGGGTGGCAGCCTTGACGGTGGCGGCAAATGTGATGGTTCAGTTCTAAGGTTGATGTCAGATACAGATGCAAATGTAGAATTTATATGAGATATACTACCACTACACTCTTTTCCAGATCTCTGATCACTTCCATTCGATTTCAAACCAGTGTCATCATGTGAAGCTTGAGATATATTTTGCTTTGTATGTTTTTGTGCAAGATCAGATGGAGAAGCCATGCTAAGAACAATGTCATCACCTACTGGTGAGCATTTTTCATCTGCCATGTCTCTCAAAGATGTGGCTTCATTAACCACACAAGTATATCCAGGCACATCATTAAGTTGAGCTACATGCATCGAGTTAGGCATACGTGTGTTGGTTCCAGGATCGACTTTATGGTAGGAAACATTAAATTGTTTGCTTTCGGATGGCTGATGAGAATTTTCACTTGAGAAGCATTGGCTCTTCTCAGAAACAGCAAATGGGTCTGAATCATCAGAAAGAGACTCTGTACCAGCTGGGGTCCTGTCCATAAAAAGGAGAAGCAAATGAGTCAATCAGCTATTTATATTTCACATAAGAAAACAAAAGGATCGGTGAAGGAGATACTTGCAAGCTGCCAAATGGACTTGTCTTGTACCAAAGAAACTCCACAGTCCACACCATCTCAGAAACCAGATAAATATGTGATCCTTTGAGATCACTACACTACGTGCAAAGCTCAAATCATGCTACATTACAAAGTTAAACACTAAAACTTATTCGGTCCAAAGGAAGAGAGTGTGACCAAAGACAAGTCCATTTAATGTCATCTTAAAACCAACTGGAACAGATGATAGGTGGAGTAACCCGCCAAACTTATTTGTTAGTTATCCTCCCTGTCTTTATTCAATGTTGGACAAACATATATGTAGGTTCTCTTCTAACAACACTATTTTAAAACTCCAATTCAACCAAACATAAAACTATATGAAATACAAGGCTACAAGCAGAGCAACATCAAACTTAAATACCCCTGTTCCTATCTTCTAGTGCCCTTAAAAAATTGGACATAAGGAGATTGTTAGGGTCAGTTCATTATCGTTTTCTGTTTCCAGTTTCCGAAAACCAGAAAATGTAGTTCCAGTTTTCTGTAGTCAGTTTTCAAAATTAACATGTTTACTACAAGTATTAACTTTAAGTTCATTACACCTCTTATATTATATGACTTTTACATTAATAAAACAAAAAAGTGGAAACTGACAATGATCCCCAACAGGCTCTAAAGCCTCTAAGTTTATGTTTTCGCATAAGAAACAGATAAAAAAAACAGCTGGAATTTAGAGCTCGAAATTCAGCTAATTAGAACCAAAAATGTGAACAATTACAGGAAAAAATCAGGACTTAATATTTGACTCTACGACTTCATATAGTAACATTTCGTTTACGAAAATGTCACTTGATGTACAAAGTTTGTCCATCTTGAAGATGAATTGCATTTTCTCCGGAATTTCAAGCTCCAAATTCAGCTAACCAGAAGCAAAAATGTTAACAATTACACGAAAAAATGAGGACTTAATATTTGACTATACGACTTCATATAGTAACATTTCGTTTACGAAAATGCCACTTGATGTACAAAGTTTGTCCATCTCGGAGATGAATTGCATTTTCTCCGGAATGTAGAGCCCAAAATTCAGCTAACCAGAAGCAAAAATGTTAACAATTACAGGAAAAAATGAGGACTTAATACTTGACCCTACAACTTCATATAGAAACATTTTGTTTACGAAAATGCCACTTAATGTACAAACTTAGTACATCTCGAGCTCCAAATTCAGCTAACCAGAAGCAAAAATGTTAACAATTACACGAAAAAATGAGGACTTAATATTTGATCCTACGACTTCATATAGTAACATTTCGTTTACCAAAATGCCACTTGATGTACAAAGTTCGTCCATCTCGGAGATGAATTGCATTTTCTCCGCAATTTCGAGCTCAAAATTCAGCTAACCAGAACCAAAAATGTGAACAATTACAGGAAAAAATCAGGACTTAATATTTGACCCTACGACTTCATGTAGTAACATTTGGTTTACGAAAATGCCAATTGATGTAAAAGTTCGTCCATCTCGAAGATGAATTGCATTTTCTCCGGAATTTCGAGCTCCAAATTCAGCTAACCAGAAACAAAAATGTTACATTTACAGGAAAAACTTAATATTTGACCCTACGACTTCATATAGTAACATTACTTGATGTACAAAATTTGTCCATCTCGGAGATGAATTGCATTTTCTTCGGAATTTCGAGCTCGAAATTCAGCTAACCAGAAGCAAAAATGTTAACATTTACAAGAAAAAATGAGGACTTAATATTTGACTCTACGACTTCATATAGTAACATTTTGTTTACAAAAATGCCACTTGATGTACAAAGTTTTGAATCGAAATTCAGCTAAACAGAACCAAAAATATTAACAATTACACAAAAACAACAATAAAATAAAAAGCGAATAAATGAAATTACCATGCTTCATCAGAAGAAGCATCATCGGCATCGCAAAACGAAGCATCGCAAGGTGGAAATAGTTGATCGAAAGGAAGAGCGAAATCGACAGCATTAAAAGCACCGAAAACCTCAGAATAATCGAAAAAAGCGGCGGCAGAATGAATGTCGTCAGGAATAGAAGGAAGATCAAGAACAGGAATAGACGAAGAAGAACGAGAAGAAGAAGAAGATGATCTAAAAGCTCCAAATATTTCAGAGTAATCTTCAGCTCGAGGAGCTAAAGTAGAAGAAGAAGAAGTGAATTTAGGAGGACCGCCGAAAACGTCGTCGTATGAGGTGGTGAAGAATCCGCCATTGTTGAGGAAGGAAGAAGAAGAAGAAGAAAATGGAGGTGGTTTTTTCTTGGAAGAAAATGTAGGTGGTCTTGAGTGAGAGTAAGGTCTTTCCATGGAAGATAGAGAGAGAGAGAGTAGAGAGAGAAAGGAGGTTTTCAGACTAGGGTTTTTGGAGGTTTCTCTCTCTAAAATAATCTGAAATGTGTTACTTTTTGGATTTGTATTGTATGTGCTTTATTATCTGGAATTTGTGTTTTTCTCTCTCTTACTTTTTTTGGTGTTCATGGGAGCGCGCAGGTGGTGGGGACTTGGAGAAAAGAGGGAGGGAAAGGAGATTGGTGGACTGGTAAAGGTCGAAGAGGTATATTAGGGAATATTGTGATGTGTATTTGTGCAATCTGTAGATGGTGCACATGTCTGTATGGTGAGGAAGGTGTGCACATGTACATGACTAATAAGCCAAATGTACATGAATAATAAGTCAAATAAACACATGTACATGGCTAACAAGCCAAATGAACATATGTACATCTCTATTAGTATATGTTCATTGGTATTGATCTTTATGTTCATAACCTAGTACTTGATGTTCATCGTGCGCACCTTCCTCACCATACGAACGTGTGCACCTACTAATTTGCAGTATTTGTGTTGTTTGCTTTGTGGGAAATTATTTATGGTAACCCTAAATCCTAAATCCAATTCCCCAAAAACCTAAAGGTTCCTTTGTAAGGTTCGTCCACATAGGGTGAGTTAGGGCCTATGATCAGGACAACAGGTAAATACTCATGTACTACCCCTTGTTGGTCCCGATGGACGGAAGAGGCTAGGTTAGCCGAAAGATGGATCTCTAACCACGATATTGTTGGTTTTTTATAATGTTTGTAGATTGTCTTTTTATTTATTAACTTATTTCATCTGAACTTACCATATATAATGAAATTCTATTTTTTAAAGTATTAGAACTTATTTTATAAGGTGTTAAGACTTATTGGAACTTATTTTGGCTTATTATTTGAAGGAAATAAGCTATTATATCTTGTTGTAACTTATTGAAACGTTTTGGACTTATTGGAATTGATAAGAACTTATTCAACCTGAAACGAAGTATTATATTGACATAATATAGTCTGAGTTCTAAAGGGTATTTGTAGTAGTACCAATAAATTTTTTACTCTAATAACGATACCAATTAGTATAAAAATTTGTGTTAAAATGCTCTTATGGTACTGTTTTTTTTTTTTTTTTTTGCTTTAACAGATCCAATTTTTTTGTAAATTTAGTAAGTGTATCAGGAGATGTTTAATAAGCATTACATTTTGTTTAATTGCTACTCTTAAATGTACTCTCACGATACTATTTTTACTTTCAAACCATTTGACCTTCCAATTAGAAAAATAAATGACTAATTAGTGGTTGAGACAATCTCCAAAATGGGCAGTATAGATGATGTGTCAACATCTATAATCAGTAGGTTAAGAAATGGCTTTCAATGATTAATACTGAAAAGGATATATTAGGATTAGTTGCTATCCATAGTTGTAGATTAATATAGAATATCTTTCTAATTGGCTAATTTTAGTATTAGAAATTTTGCTGGAGGGACTAGTAGGTAGATTCATACCATCATGCAGAAAGAACGTTATCGAAGACCATAATATATTGCCAAACAAAAAAGGCCAATTCTTGTATGGTGGTGGTGCAATGGTACTTTTGTAGATACTATGAGAAGATATTGTCCCCTATCCCTGAGGAATAGACTCGTATCATATATACGAGTCCTGATAAATCCATATCAGATATGGGCAACTTTGCCCATATCAAGGGTAAGTTTGTCAATTCAAGTGATTTAGTAAGATGGGAATGTAAAAGCATGGGAATGAACTATTCCCTCTCATTCCATAAGCTAGTTTAATAATAATTTTCATAATTGTGCCATCCTCTCTCTCCAAACCTCACTCTGCCATCCTCTCTCCAAACCTCACTCTTCAACCTCACTCTTCAACCCTGCCATCCTCTCTCCAAACCCACCGTTTGATGCCGGAAAATTCGCCGGAAAGAGGCAGGAATTAACGGCGGTTTTCGTGAATTGAAGGTATGTTTAATTACTTGAAAATTGCGTGGGTTTACATCATGAAATTTCGTGTGTTTTGTTAAATTTCGTGGGTTTAATTCATGAAATTTCGTGGGTTTTGTTAAATTTCGTGGGTTTAATTCATGAAATTTCGTGGGTTTTGTTAAATTTCGTGGGTTTTGTTAAATTTCGTGGGTCTAATTCATGAAAATTGCATGTGTTTTGTTAAATTTTCGTGGGTTTAATTCATGAAATTTCGTGGGTTTTGTTAAATTTCGTGGGTTTAATTCATGAAATTTCGTGTCTTTTCCATTCGTGGGTTTTATGGTGGTGTTAGACCAAATTGAGTGGGTTTTATGCTCTGAAATTTGATACGAGTTCTTTGATGTCTTAATTTTTGTTCTCAAATTTGAGCAAACAACATGGAAAGGTGCAGTAAGGATTCATGGCTGATTCTTGTACTAGACTAAAAATTCGTATCAACAATGACAAGTTAATTCCTGGGAGCCTATGGTGACATGAAAATGGACCTAGGTAACATGTCAAATTCGTATCAATAATTCTAGATTTCAAGCATGTGGCACATTTGGCGTGTCAACAGAGGCATGTTATATTTTTCTAGATGGGTCTAATAGTTGATGATGTTGATGTGGAATTTTCGGTTGGGAGTTCTATTTCTAGACTTGGTACACGGTGTATTTTAGTCTGGAATTAGATTTTGGAAGGCTGTCTTGCAAGATATTAGTATCAGATATCTATTGTATAGACAAGCTTTTGTTGTTGTGTTACATATTTGAGTCAGTACTTTAGCTCAAGGAAGTGGCATGTCTCTCATAATTTTACAACCTAACTTGGCCCTTGAATTTGAGAGCATGGTCTTAAATCTTGGATGCAGTCAGGATCAAAGTAATGTTGGGGAACCATTTTTGTGCATAATGCGGATGGTTATATCTTGGCCACTGTGACCTCAAAAACCTTAACAATGTGGTTGGTGGCTGATGCTTTGATGCGGACGAGATTTAACTCCATGCTTGAGAGTTTAGATTAATTCTGCAGTATAAGTAATGGTGGTCAGAGAATGAATGGCTGATTCTTGTACATGGAGACCTTAATTGAAGCTCTTGTATCATTTTGTGAGTGAGACTTCTAGCTTGGACATATTCACCATTTGTAGAACCTCAAGGAATCTGAACATACTAGGATTGGTTTTTCCCTATATTTATAATCCCTTTTTCTTCTCTTTTTTTTGTCTTCTTGTGTTTGTTCCTCACCAGTATTTTGCTTGTATATGGTTGTCTATGTTGATGTGACTTACTTCTATGAATTGGTTTTCTGAACAAAGACCACCTGAAGACTTGAATTGGTTTTCAAATTCATCTTATGAAGTTGATTTTTATCGGTTTATATTCTAGTTTATGAAATTAGTTTGTAGTATTTACTCAATAGTTTGTATAAATTTGATAGGTAGGGATTATTGTTAACATGTGAGTGAAATTATATGGGTATTTGGTTATTGTGCTGAAATTATATGTCCCAAAAAAGCCACTACTTTTATCTTGCCAAACTCACACTCTTGTTTCAATAGGGCAATGAAGAGATCAAAAGTCTTGAAGCAATGTAAAAAGAAGAAGAAGAAAACCAAGGTATAGTTGTTATTTAACCATGTTTACGAGCATATAACACGCCTTGGTGTTAGCATGTAAGTTGATTTCACTAAGCGTAGGTGGTAGGCTGAAGGAAGCTGGGAAAGTCCTTGCTAGAAGGTTGAAAATGCACAAGAAACAGGTAGTAATAGGCTTGCCATAAAGTGCTTATAACATATTCATGCTTTATTTGTTGTAATGGACATATATAATAGTATATGTTTGTATTGTTTGCATCGTGGTTGTGGTGTTTTAGAACATAACTACATGTACGCCAAACATAATGGTTGTCTTTATTCTGAGTTATGACTTTGTTTGAATTACTAAAGTTAGATAGTCATTTGCACAATTTATTCTGGTTTCGGATAGAACAACCACATGTGGTCTGTGGCAGTCGATGATGTGAGCGTATCGTGCGGGGAAAGAGCTCCTCGCCATGCCACGGCAATTCCATATTATTATTGTACGCATAGTTGGAGGTTTGCGTTTCCACTTTGCCGGCCTACGTTTGGTTGCGCTGTAGTTGAACGATATTTTAAAAGAACGACCGTCACGTATGTCTGAAGTCGTGTTACTTATGCTTGCAGACAACCCTCTCATAGGGTAGGAACCGTCCAATTCACTTCGAATTTGAACAACTTTGAGATCATTAGCAAAGCTTCTTATTACCAGTTCTTGAACACCTTCTCCAAGTAAATACACCTCTCTACGAGTTGGAAGGGTCGGTGGGCATAAAATATCCAACAAGTGTATATTACTTTGCAACTCTTCCCTGGAGGAGTTGTCTATGAGCCATTTTAGAAAAACCTTAAAAGGTTTACCCAAGTGAGCAACATCCCCGAGGTCCGGGGTGTTAAAAGGAGTTAGTCTGAAATCCTTACTTATCTCCACTAAGGCTGATTGTTTGTCTTCTTCACTCCGGTGGGGTTGAGTGATTGACAGTTGCAATTCCTTAATCCTTATGATTTCCACCTTAATGACATACTTGGAGGACCCTAATTGGTAGGCTCTTCCAACTGTGCTTGAAGGGTAAGTTGGATATTCTATAATGAACTCTTTCTTCTTCACGCTGGTAAGTTTTAGAGTGGTGGTGAAAGCTACTTGTATTGGTGGAAGGAGATAGTTTCGTTCCTTCACTTCGTGGGGTACCAACATGGTGGCTGGAAGAAAGAAGTGCACCATGTTTAACTCTCTTAGTTTTTTTCATGTTTGTTTGCCATGTAGTAATATATATGTACCCACAATAATGGAAATTTTTGGCGCCAACCCCATTGTCTCATTTTGATATAGGTGTTTCGGTATTGGATAGGTTGGTAAACGAAAAAAATAGGGCACTCAATTGGTTCAGGGTTATGGGTGGTTTGGATGGCCCAAATGTTTTTGCACCTCACACTCCAATAATTGTATGGAGTGTTAGGGGGGCTTCAAGACCTTCTTTCCTTCGACACTTTCAAATGATGGTGAACTTACACCAACCACATGTGATAGTTTTGCTTGAGGTTAGGGTTTCAGATTATCAATTTGATGTGATCCACACGGATCTAGATACAACACTGACTTATACATGTGTTAGGGGAGCTGGGTTGAGAAGTGGTATTGTGCTAATGTGGTGTGAAACTAAGGTCCGAGCAAACATCGCGGTTTCAGTTCCGGGGGGTAAGGCAAGACTGCATGCAACAATTAGGGTAAATTTTTCCACTATTAATAATTTCGTATTACCATATTAATTTTAATTGTATGTAATTTGAGTTACATATTGTCTTTACTTTTAAGATTATGAGTTACATTTTAATTCTAACAAATTTTTTTTCATAATTGTAGCCGATAGTTTAATGCAAGTTAGGGGTGGTGGAGAAAGATTTCACAGCGAAATGGATAACGATGACATGTTCGTCGTATTTTTCGCGTCAGATTGCTTTCTTTTGTAATGATCTACATAATGCAAGTGTAGTTTTAAGTACCTCACTTAGCATTATAATGGTTGTATGGATAATTTTAAGTACTTTCTATAATTATGGTTTTATGAATATGTGAACTAATCATTTCGTATTTAAAAATGAAGCATCGTATTGTGTTTATCGTTTCCTCTATATTGTCAACAACATATGTAATGGTGTTAAAGTGGCTTTACGTTATAAGGTTTATTAGTATATATATGATTTTATTGGATGATACGTCACACAAATTAAGAGAATACACTAATAGATATTGTTTTTCTTGAAGAAATGATGGTTTTGGTGTATAAAAAACTGACAACCATTAATTAAGTTTTCTCATGCATATGTTTAGTGTAATTAGTATCGGTTTGTTAATTAATGAAGGCATCGTATTGTGTTTGTCAATAAGATACTGTGTTTCTGCATTGTGATGTATTGTCAAAATTGATAGACATGGTGTTCATGTGAACATTTTCCACGCATGCCTTTTTTCTTAATAAACCACGTCGTAAATTACTTATTAATGTGACGTTAAAATAGTGTTATTAGTAGTCAATCATTTAGATGTGAAAAAAAAAACTAATATGCGTTAACTTCTTTTTTTCCATTAATGTTCAATATAATATTGTTTTGGGTAATTTATCCTTAGCTTGTTATAAGGTTTATTAGTATATATATGATTTTATTGGATGATACGTCACACAAAATAAGAGTATACACTAATAGATATTGTTTTTCTTCAAGAAATGATGGTTTTGGTGTATAAAAAACTGACAACCATTAATTAAGTTTTCTCATGCATATGTTTAGTGTAATTAGTATCGGTTTGTTAATTAATGAAGGCATCGTATTGTGTTTGTCAATAAGATATTGTGTTTCTGCATTGTCATGTATTGTCAAAATTGATAGACATGGTGTTCATGTGAACATTTTCCACGCATGCCTTTTTTCTAAATAAACCACGTCGTAAATTACTTATTAATGTGACGTTAAAATAGTGTTATTAGTAGTCAATCATTTAGATGTGAAAAAAAAACTAATATGCGTTAACTTCTTTTTTTTCCATTAACGTTCAATATAATATTCGTTTTGGGTAATTTATCCTTGTTATAAGGTTTATTAGTATATATATGATTTTATTGGATGATACGTCACACAAATTAAGAGTATACACTAATATATATTGTTTTTCTTCAAGAAATGATGGTTTTGGTGTATAAAAAACATTAATTAAGTTTTCTCATGCATATGTTTAGTGTAATTAGTATCGGTTTGTTAACTAATGAAGGCATCGTATTGTGTTTGTCAACAAGATATTGTGTTTCTGCATTGTGATGTATTGTCAAAATTGATAGACATGGTGTTCATGTGAACATTTTCCACGCATGCCTTTTTTCTTAATAAACCACGTCGTAAATTACTTATTAATGTGACGTTAAAATAGTGTTATTGGTAGTCAATCATTTAGATGTGAAAAAAAAATATGTGTTAACTTCTTTTTTTTTCCATTAACGTTCAATATAATATTCGTTTTGGGTAATTTATCCTTGTTATAAGGTTTATTAGCATATATATGATTTTATTGGATGATACGTCACACAAATTAAGAGTATACACTAATAGATATTGTTTTTCTTCAAGAAATGATGGTTTTGGTGTATAAAAAACTGACAACCATTAATTAAGTTTTCTCATGCATATGTTTAGTGTAATTAGTATCGGTTTGTTACCTAATGAAGGCATCGTATTGTGTTTGTTAATAAGATATTGTGTTTCGCATTGTCATGTATTGTCAAAATTGATAGACATGGTGTTCATGTGAACATTTTCCACGCATACCTTTTTTCTTAATAAACCACGTCTTAAATTACTTATTAATGTGACGTTAAAATAGTGTTATTAGTAGTCAATCATTTAGATGTGAAAAAAAAAACTAATATGCGTTAACTTCTTTTTTTCCATTAACGTTCAATATAATATTCGTTTTGGGTAATTTATCCTTGTTATAAGGTTTATTAGTATATATATGATTTTATTGGATGATACGTCACACAAATTAAGAGTATACACTAATAGATATTGTTTTTCTTCAAGAAATGATGGTTTTGGTGTATAAAAAACTGACAACCATTAATTAAGTTTTCTCATGCATATGTTTAGTGTAATTAGTATCGGTTTGTTACCTAATGAAGGCATCGTATTGTGTTTGTTAATAAGATATTGTGTTTCTGCATTGTCATGTATTGTCAAAATTGATAGACATGGTGTTCATGTGAACATTTTCCACGCATACCTTTTTTCTTAATAAACCACGTCTTAAATTACTTATTAATGTGACGTTAAAATAGTGTTATTAGTAGTCAATCATTTAGATGTGAAAAAAAAAAAACTAATATGCGTTAACTTCTTTTTTCCATTAACGTTCAATATAATATTCGTTTTGGGTAATTTATCCTTGTTATAAGGTTTATTAGTATATATATGATTTTATTGGATGATACGTCACACAAATTAAGAGTATACACTAATAGATATTGTTTTTCTTCAAGAAATGATGGTTTTGGTGTATAAAAAACTGACAACCATTAATTAAGTTTTCTCATGCATATGTTTAGTGTAATTAGTATCGGTTTGTTACCTAATGAAGGCATCGTATTGTGTTTGTTAATAAGATATTGTGTTTCTGCATTGTCATGTATTGTCAAAATTGATAGACATGGTGTTCATGTGAACATTTTCCACGCATACCTTTTTTCTTAATAAACCACGTCTTAAATTACTTATTAATGTGACGTTAAAATAGTGTTATTAGTAGTCAATCATTTAGATGTGAAAAAAAAAACTAATATGCGTTAACTTCTTTTTTTCCCATTAACGTTCAATATAATATTCGTTTTGGGTAATTTATCCTTGTTATAAGGTTTATTAGTATATATATGATTTTATTGGATGATACGTCACACAAATTAAGAGTATACACTAATAGATATTGTTTTTCTTCAAGAAATGATGGTTTTGGTGTATAAAAACGACAACCATTAATTAAGTTTTCTCATGCTTATGTTTAGTGTAATTAGTATCGGTTTGTTAACTAATGAAGGCATCGTATTGTGTTTGTCAATAAGATATTGTGTTTCTGCATTGTGATGTATTGTCAAAATTGATAGACATGGTGTTTATGTGAACATTTTCCACGCATGCCTTTTTTCTTAATAAACCACATCGTAAATTATTTATTAATGTGACGTTAAAATAGTGTTATTAGTAGTCAATCATTTAGATATGAAAAAAAAAACTAATATGCGTTAACTTCTTTTTTTTCCATTAACGTTCAACATAATATTCGTTTTGTGTAATTTATCCTTGTTATAAGGTTTATTAGTATATATATGATTTTATTGGATGATACATCACACAAATTAAGAGTATACACTAATAGATATTGTTTTTCTTGAAGAAATGATGGTTTTGGTGTATAAAAAACTGACAGACAACCATTAATTAAGTTTTCTCATGCATATGTTTAGTGTAATTAGTATCGGTTTGTTAACTAATGAAGGCATCGTATTGTGTTTGTCAACAAGATATTGTGTTTCGCATTGTGATGTATTGTCAAAATTGATAGACATGGTGTTCATGTGAACATTTTCCACGCATGCCTTTTTCTTAATAAACCACGTCGTAAATTACTTATTAATGTGACGTTAAAATAGTGTTATTGGTAGTCAATCATTTAGATGTGAAAAACTAATATGCGTTAACTTCTTTTTTTTCCATTAACGTTCAATATAATATTCGTTTTGGGTAATTTATCCTTGTTATAAGGTTTATTAGTATATATATGATTTTATTGGATGATACGTCACACAAATTAAGAGTATACACTAATAGATATTGTTTTTCTTCAAGAAATGATGGTTTTGGTGTATAAAAAACTGACAACCATTAATTAAGTTTTCTCATGCATATGTTTAGTGTAATTAGTATCGGTTTGTTACCTAATGAAGGCATCGTATTGTGTTTGTCAATAAGATATTGTGTTTCTGCATTGTCATGTATTGTCAAAATTGATAGACATGGTGTTCATGTGAACATTTTCCACGCATACCTTTTTTCTTAATAAACCACGTCGTAAATTACTTATTAATGTGACGTTAAAATAGTGTTATTAGTAGTCAATCATTTAGATGTGAAAAAAAAAAACTAATATGCGTTAACTCTCTTTTTTTCCATTAACGTTCAATATAATATTCGTTTTGGGTAATTTATCCTTGTTATAAGGTTTATTAGTATATATATGATTTTATTGGATGATACGTCACACAAATTAAGAGTATACACTAATAGATATTGTTTTTCTTCAAGAAATGATGGTTTTGGTGTATAAAAAACTGACAACCATTAATTAAGTTTTCTCATGCTTATGTTTAGTGTAATTAGTATCGGTTTGTTAACTAATGAAGGCATCGTATTGTGTTTGTCAATAAGATATTGTGTTTCTGCATTGTGATGTATTGTCAAAATTGATAGACATGGTGTTCATGTGAACATTTTCCACGCATGCCTTTTTTCTTAATAAACCACATCGTAAATTATTTATTAATGTGACGTTAAAATAGTGTTATTAGTAGTCAATCATTTAGATGTGAAAAAAAAACTAATATGCGTTAACTTCTTTTTTTTCCATTAACGTTCAACATAATATTCGTTTTGTGTAATTTATCCTTGTTATAAGGTTTATTAGTATATATATGATTTTATTGGATGATACATCACACAAATTAAGAGTATACACTAATAGATATTGTTTTTCTTGAAGAAATGATGGTTTTGGTGTATAAAAAACTGACAGACAACCATTAATTAAGTTTTCTCATGCATATGTTTAGTGTAATTAGTATCGGTTTGTTAACTAATGAAGGCATCGTATTGTGTTTGTCAACAAGATATTGTGTTTCTACATTGTCATGTATTGTCAAAATTGATAGAAATGGTGTTCATGTGAACATTTTTTAATTCATATGCTTAGTGTTATTAGTATTGATTTATTAACTAATGAAAATGAAGGCATGGTATTGTGTTTATCAGTTATGCTATATATGAACAACATATGTGATTGTATTAAGGTGGCTTTACTTTATAAGTTCGAAAATGTTATGTACAATGTAGTAACATATTGTGTTTCTGCGTTGCCATATATTGTCAAAAATGATAGAAATGGTGTTCATGTGAACACCGCCACTCATGTCTTTTATTTTTATTTTTAAAGTCATGTCTTTTTTTAACAAAACACGTTGTAAATTACTTATTAATATCACATTAAAATATGTGTTAAGGTTTTTTTCTTCCAATATTAATAAAGTAATTTCATCCAATACAGAAATTTGCATTTGGAAACTTGAAATTTCCTCCAATATTGATGAAGATATCATCATTAGCCGTGTAGAAATGAACTAAAAGTCCAGCTTTAAATTGATTTGACAAGTCACTGGGTTTTATAAACCCAAAAAATCTTATACCCTCTGCAATTTGAGTTCTTCCTCAGCAAAATCTTCCTCTGCAATTTCGTCTTGCATCGGTCCCATTGTAGTAGAGGAGAGAGAGGGGAAGCTCACTTTTTCCCATTCCCTTCCATTCTCCTTCTATTCCCTTTCTCAAATTCAAAAAGTTCAATATAATATGTTTTTCGAATTTAATACATTATTTTTGTATTTACTTGCAGCTTTTCACAACATTACTTTTTCAATTTTATATTGCTGATATGGGCAAAGTTGCCCATATCTGATATGGATTTATCAGGACTCCATATATACTGCTCTATATTATGGTGATTTTGCAATCTGTGCAAGGAATAAAAAAAAAGTTGAAAGTTATTCCTTGACATGGTAGGTTAGGGGTCAAATAATCTAATACACCCTGTGCTTTTTTTTTTTACTTGCTACATTGTTGTTTGCACTAATTTTTAGGAGATGTCTTTTTCAATCTTTTTTAGTGTATTTTTTGACCCTTTTAGTATTAAATGAAGTGGGGTAGCTTTATTTTTTGAAGGGAAAAAGTAGTGAAAAAAATCTTTTATTGCTAGAAAAGTACAAAACATAATAAAAAATTATTACTTTTTGGTGAGCCAAGTATCTAAATAAGAAAAGTTGAAACAATGTAGCAAGTAAAAAAAAGCAACCATATATAAGGAAAATGTAGCAAATAAAAAAAAAGCGAAGGGAGTATTATACTACGTTCCTTTAAGCTATCCTATCCGTTTGCATTTTGTATAATTTTTAATGCACTTTTTTGGACATCAATATTTGTAAAAAATATGGGAAACTGGTATTTAAACGTACATATCGACATGTATTTAATAACATCGCATATGACTATGTTTTTTCTTATATATTAGTGAGAATTTAAGGTCAAAGTTTTGACTCAACCACCCGAAACATGCCAAACATAAATAAGATGGAGTATCTTTTCAATATAATAATTAATCTTATAAGTCAATAATTTAGGGTCTTATGATCTAATATTGTATTTTTTTTCAATCTTATATGTTAGGTTCATATGATCCAATAGATAAGCCCTTAATTAAAGATAAGGGCTCCTTTTCTTTAAGACAAGAAGCCCTACCAGTATGCATCATCATGATAAACTTGAAATTTGACAATGATTTTTTTAGCATGCATACAAATCTTTAAAAAAGAATGTTAACCAAGATAAAGTACATGCTTCCATTTATTAAGTACAAGGTTGCATTATTGTTCTACTTTGACGTTTGTTTTTCTTATTTCTAGCCGTCGGCTAATTTAAATTTAATAAAAATATTACAGTTTGGACAACACAAATTGTTAATTTTATCTCTTTTGGTCTTACATTGCACATTTTGTTTAGTCTTGGGATTTTTAGGTCTTGCTAAAGTGATATTCGTGATTGAAAAAATAATGGTGAGGAACACAAATTTCAAATTTCATGCAATTTTTGTGACAGGTTTGTGGCTATTCTAAGTTTGCTCCTGTTGACCATATAATCACATTTGCCAATCCCAAAAGCATAGAATAGAATGTTAATATTCTAAATATGGGTCCAAGTTAAGTTTTTTAGTTTGCTCTCTGGGTGCGATATTGAACATCAATATAAATAAACAATCCATCCAAACTTATTTGAAGCTTTTTCAAGTCATATAAAAATTGTTATAATAATTATTTGCATAATGAATTAGGTAGAACTAGTTAGGGTAAGGTGTAATCCAGCGTTTAACAGGGAATGTATTTGTTGCGTATGGCCTGTGGCCAGCAGTGATGGTTAATGATATCTTCAAGTCAAAATGATCGCACCAAATGTCCAAATAATTAAATCAAATACTATGAGTGTACAAAGGGTATGTTCTCCCCAGCTTATTTTCAGTTCAGTTCAATTCAGTTCCTAAATGATAATCATTATTATTGATAAAAAAACTAATATGAACCCGGTGCACACTAACTTAGTGTGCACCTTATCCATCTCACGTGAGTTTTAATGATTACAACTTTCCGTTTTTGCCGCGTTCAGTCTTCCGCTCTTTTCTCTCTCTTGATAACTTCTCTCTCCTCTGATAACTTCACTCTCCTGATAGTGTATTTTTGAAATAATATAGTGTATTTTGAAATAATATAGTGTATTTTAAAATGATATAGTATATTTTAAAATGATAGTGTTTTGCTGAGTTTTTTGGCATGATAGTGTTGCATGTTATAGTGTATATTGACATGATATAGTGTATTTTGAAATGATATAGTGTATTTTGACATGATAGTGTTTTACTGTGTTTTTTGACATGATAGTGTTGCATGATATATAGTGTGTTTTGACATGATATAGTGTATTTTGAAATGTTATAGTGTAGTTTATTTGTATATTACACAAAATTATCATAATCGATCGTTATAGTGTTTGACATGATAGTGTATTTTGACATGATATAGTGTATTTTAAAATGATATAGTGTATGTTTGTTCTGAACAACTGTTTTTGTTAAAATTTTAGGGCGAGAGAATCTTATTGAAGAGAGAGAAAATCGCGCGGATTTTGGAAAGCGGGAGTGACTAGTTTGTAGTGGGGCACGTGTCTAGGCCTGGTCCACACTATTTTTAATGTGAACCGGGTCCACGCAAGACGGATTGTATTATTGATTAGTTATAATTTGATTCAATTCAGTTCAGTTGTTTTATGCCGAAGAAAACATGCCCTTTATTTGCATAATCTTGATATACATTACAGTTTATCAAAAAGAGATCCCCTTGAACTTCCGGGCAAAAGCCTCAATTGAATAAATTATTCTTTAAAAAAACAACTTCATATCAAGTAGAAAGAAAAAAAAATCATAATCTAGTAAAAAAAAACTTCCATCAACCCTTTTAGAAAATTTCAAGATCTTTTAGAGACTGCATTAGATGTTTTACAATAAATAATAGGAACAATTATCATCTAAAAATCGAAATTTGAGGTATCTTCCCATATTAGTGCCAAAATATTTTATTATCAATCAATGAAAGTACTTATATTCCACTATTAACTCAATAATATGAAAGCATATTCATCATACACTCAGTTGTACTATGTGCATGATTCACTCACGACTATCTTTTGCTCATTTGGAGCTCTCCCTTCTGTTATATTTTGCTCATTTGGAACTCTCCTTTCTCTGTATGTTTTGCTTATTCGGAGGATTTCAATTTTCAAATGAGCAGTAAACAAAAATTTAGTCTTGGGTGTATCAGACTCACGATACACCCGATTTCCTGGGTATATGGTAAAAAGTTGTAAGATATTGATGTGGTTATAGAACTACAATAAGATGGGTGTGTCATTGAAGAGTCACTTCATGAGGGAATCCAAGAAGATAGACAGGAAAAACTTTCTTGATCCACTAGGGAAGAACACAAACAACCGATTGTTTTTTCCAGCTGGAATTTCACCCTCTTTTGTTTTTGATGCTGAAAAATCATGTGAATAAGAGTGTTGGGTCAACAAAAACATGATCAGGTGTTCCACTTTTATCAACTTCACTTCTTCACCCAACCAAACAACAACTAGAAAATCTCACTAGACAAGATGGCCTGAGCTAAACCTGCTCTGGAAACCTCCTAATACGGGAATGCTATCTAGCTTACACTACCACTTAGTAATCATCGTGAACTCAATTCAGTAGGGAAATACATCAAAATGCATCAAGCTTTCACCTGATGTTCATTTTCCAACGTTAACACGAATGATATGTCGCGTCCTTATCTAGACATGATTGTATGTACATCAAAATCCAGAGTAGACATGGAAAAAATGATTACTCGTGATATAAATACAAGCCAAGCCCAAAACGAGCACACGCCCTCACAAAGGCAATCTCCTCTGCCGCAGCAACTGGGTCAGCAGAATTGGGGTCATTAGCCAATATTGTTCCAGTAGCTTCACGATATGCCTAGTATGAACACAAAAAATACATCAGAACAAGAAGTAGATCAGGCTAGAATACTTTGACAAGAAAACATCAGCACTCTGATATTCTATCATTGAACTAGCAATGTGCAAGCACACAAGCGCTCAAGATGGCCCGTAGCATTGGGACATGAGCAAACGGGACATTAAGGATACCAGCTAGGCAGCTACCGACTATAGTCATGAGAGGACCTTCAAACTTGATGGACACAATTGATACAAGGAACTAAACGAAACTTCTTTCTGATTCAAGCCCCGTAGTATCATACAAGTAACTGCCACATAGGATGGACCAGCATAAAGTAGCAAACAAAGGTAACACATTTCAGGTTGACAAGAAATACATTAGGAGAAAACAAGAAAAGTCATGAGGGAGAGAAAGCAGGTCTCCAAGAAAAAAAATAATCCCAAAATTAAGGTATCAAGAGCAAATTTCGAAAAATACTAAGGTTTTTCTAGTCGGGAGCAATTCTCCACTTAATCTCCCAGAGAATAACAAAATCCTAAAGCCTGTTTTCCAAAGGTTCTAGCAGCCAAAATATAATTTCCAGTGAAAAAAAACGAACACAACCTCTGAGTATCCATGGAGAACAAAAAATGATAGATCAGGAAGAAAATACGACATGGAGCATAGAAAGCTTTTTTCTTTTTGAAGTATTGCAATCTGATATCTTTCATCAAAGCAAGACTGAAGCTCGTATGCAATAAGGACAATAAGAGAAATAAATCTATGTTATCATCCATCATAATACGTATAAATTCAGTATCTTGCACAAAATGCAGTCAGAACCAGACATCACATCCAATAATATACTCTAATTGAGATGCCTCATTGCCTTGAACCAACATGAGGAGATAAAAAAAACTTGATTTTGCACGATTATGAATAGTAAACCAAGAAAAATGCAGCATGACAAGGACAAAAACCCACCTCTCCATCAGATCCTCTTACAGTGACACGGTAGACGACTGTTACGCTTCCATCATCAGAGAAAATAACATCACGTACTTCTCCACACCAACCTACACAATAGCTATAAACATCAACTATGTGGGACTTGGGAGTACTATGAGAAATCCTTGTTGATACTGCCTATTAGCAGTTTCAAAATTTTAGTTGCATATTTCTTCAGTGTACTAGCATTGAGGCAAAAATCCAACTTTTAAGAAACTGATAGATGCACTATTACAGTGGGACTAAACTATAATGGCTATTAAACTATCTATACACATTTATTGTCAAGTAACGGTCTTTACATTTCAGAGCAAGAGTAAAGTAGCATACAACAGATCCCCTTTAGCCCATGGACACGAGACTAGGGATGGCAATCCAGTCCGGATCCGACCCTACTCCGATCCGAAGGAAAAAATCCGAGCCGACTCCGACAAAAAATAATCCGAATCCGACTCCGTTTAAAAAGTCCGATTCCGAGTCGGAGGAGGGTCGGAGTCGGATCTCATAAAATAATCCGACATCCGAATCCGACTCCGACTTTAAGTGAATTAATCCTTTCTTCTGATTTATGTTAATGTATTATTTATGTATAACCTAACTTCAACTTTCAGCCAATTGTATTATATAAGATTTTCCCATTGAAGAAATGATTGTTAAAAAATAATAGTAATATTTTGATTATTTGTACTATATAAGATTTCCATATGATTATTAGAAAAAATTATAGTGATTAGATTATTGTATTATAGAAGACTTTTCTATTATAAAAAATGGGTGGAAAAATAAGTCAGATCGGATTCGGAGTCGGATGTTCGGATTTTAAGTCGGATGTGCGGATTTTGCGTCGGGTCGGATTCGGAGTCAGATGTTCGGATTTTAAGTCGGATCGGAGTCGGATTTTCGGAGTCGGACTCGGATTTAAAATCCGACTTCTTGTAGGGTCGGAGTCGGATTATGCATAATCCGGTCCAAGTCCGACCCGTTGCCATCCCTACACGAGACTCTTTAAAGCATTAGGATAATATTGTTGTTGTCTAGCATTAATTAACTCCCGCACCAGCATAGTGTGCTTATTAACACAAGGACTACAGGACAATACCAATCTGAAGTGTTTTACAATTTGTGGGTCTCCCAAGCACCAGAAAAGAGCCAGCACAAAGCATTATGCATATTAGATTATTATCACATAATCTTGATTGTTTTGACATACTGTCATATCTGAGAGTAAAATCATCTCCTATTTGATTCATAATCTCACCAAAATCCAAAACATACTAGATTACCAGACTTCCGCCTAGATACTAAAACTATTGCCTCCAAAAAAATCCGTCGAAGATACATTTCAAACTTAAAAAAAAGACACGACAAAAATGAAGATAGCAAAATCAACGACCAACATGAAATTCATAATCTCACCAAAATCCAAAACATACTAGATTACCAGACTTCCGCCTAGATACTAAAACTATTGCCTCCAAAAAAATCCGTCGAAGATACATTTCAAACTTAAAAAAAAAGACACGACAAAAATGAAGACAGCAAAATCAACGACCAACATGAAATTAACCGAATTGTAATGTAAAATAGGCAAACCATACGACTTTCTGCTAAAACTTATTAATCAATTAAGCAAATTTTCAACTATTTAGAAATTAAAAATAAACACATGCATAAAAAATTCAATTTCCCCTATCTTTTACCCATAGAAGGTTAATCAAAGCTGACAATGCAAATTTGTATGTCAGTGAGCGAAGCCATGGGGGTTGGCAGGAGTAACAAAGGGTCAGCTGTCAGCACCTCAGACAGGTTTCGTCACCCCAAATTCTAACTCTTACATAGGATTCAAACCTTCAAGCTACTAGAGAAGAGGGCGATTTTCCTTACAAACCCTACCAATGGGTCTTTTCTGCAATTAAGTTATAACAATAGTCAGAACACCTAAAACTCCTGATGCATTACATAGATTGCATAGACCATAATCACCACCCTCTGACCCCTTTTTTCCTTCTCTTTTACTCCTTCCTCCCTTTCTTCAAATTATGACATTGAATCCCCCCACATCACCACTACAAAAAAAAAGGATTAGGAGCTTCAAATAGAGGGAAATGATGTATAGAAGAGAAAAAGTGGGAGGGCAGATGGCCTCGTATACTGTGCTTCGTCAAAGCTTTTAAAGTTCAAGGTACCACTTATTATATCTCCAAAAGAAGTCCAACCCATTTATCCTTTTGAGGTCCTTTTTCCTTTTTTTTAGGAACCTTTTAAGGTCTTCTAAACTTTAACATACTTATGAAATGTATTAATAAGTCTCAAAACTATGTCAGTACGATTGAACTTATCCAGTCACCAAGAGAATGACCTAACAAATTACAAGCCAGAGGTGAGGAAGAGATAAGCTTTGGACACTCGTTAAAGATCAGAACAACAACAAAGCCAAAAATGTACACCAACAGGATGGAGTAGGGAGTAGACTGCATGAGCCAAACTTTCATCTCCAACTATTGTCCTTGTGACTTTTACCTCCATTTCCATATGTCAAGTGATAGAATTTAGATGCTCCTCCACACCCAATTTTTACATATCATTCTCAACTCCCTCCATCTAAAGTCAGATTTGGCGTGGCTTTACTTCTTTGAAAATCTCCATAATCCTGACTTCCCACTACCCTTAAGGTCGACGTCTCACATACCCAAACCAACTTAACCAATTATTTTTATCTAAGACTAGCATGATACACATTTGCTTTTTAAATAGCTACCCACCTCTTGTAGATGGGCAAACGGTTTTCTTTATCTCATCCTCAATGTTCAAAACTTTAACCTTCTTCTCAGATATCTCATTTTGAATTTAATCTCTTAAGATGTTCCCACATCCATCTTAACAAGACCCATTCCTGCTATCCCTATCCTTCATTCCTTCTCATATGATCATCCCTAAACGTCCACACTCCACAATCCTATAGATTTAGACTTAGAGGTGCGTTACTGTCACACAATTTCCCAATTGATTATCTATATTTGAGATAGACTAGAGTGTATCGCATTATCCTCAACTTGGTCAATATATCCATTCTTGTGTATTTGGCCCATACTTTAAACACATTTTTGGGTAACTCATAACCATCCCATGTTACTACATTGTCGCGTGACTTCCTTTCACTACAAAAATTGCATTTCATTAACTCAGTTTTGTCCGACTTAGCTTAAACCCTTTGAGAATCTAACATACAACGTAATATCTCATTTATAAATACAACATCATCTGCTGGTAAAATACAGCGCAATATCTCATCCTCGATAGCCATGTTAGTTCATATATTACTGATATGCAAAGTAAATGACTTAATGAAAATCCATGAGATAGTCCAGTCGTAATAGGGAAGCCATTTGTAACTCCTTGACAAATCCACACATCCTATGGATTTAACTTGTACCAAATTTCCAAATTCCAATCAAGTTGTTTTGTTATGTAAACTTTATGTTGAAAGGGCATATGACCATGTATCATAGAACGTATTCCAATTTGAGTACAAAAAAGTAGGGTTTGATGTTTTACAATTCTACTCCTCCAACATTTTCTTTCTAGCTTAAAGACTTACATTAAGGTGAACCACTTTATCCGGGTTGTCTATTTTGGTGGAGTCTTTGAGCAATTTGGTGGACAAGACACCTAATATATTTGCTATGTACACGACTCATAAGCTTCATTACGACACTCTTGTGTTATTTATACGCAAGGAAAAATATAGTAATGTGGAATCTTGTTAGATTCGTCTCAATATATATCTTCAAAATATCAACTTTTTATAATTTTTACTTATACATAATTAAAGATATTAATGTTCAAAGTTGTGTGTCGGCAACGTGCAAACTAGAAGTGATAGAAGTAAAAAAAGACAGAGGAAGTATGCCCTTAACAAAACCTAATGAGAGATCCTTAAAGCATCATAAAAGTGCTCCCTCTTGCTTCATCAAAGTGATGACTGGTTCTAGGTAACCTTCAGAAGATTATGTTGGTACTAGTAGGTAACGTCCTAAACCTATACGACTTGGCTAAGTTTATTTAGGTGTGAAGTTGGCTTCCCCCCTCCCCCCTCCCCCTCCCCCTCCCCCCTCCCAGCTGTGCACATATGTGGTCCTCCTAGCTTTCCTTATAAAAGTAAAGTTGTTGGGAACCTTATCATGGAGATGATCTAGAGGGCGATGGCTAAAATCTAAGCTGTTTGTAGCCCCAATTCATTATTTGGTCTACCCAATAACTTTGCCTATATTTACCATCCCCATTAGTGTTGCAAATAAGTTATAATTAAATGGATCAAAGTGAAATTTGTCCTTAAAAGACATGGATAGCTTTGTTATAAAGCCTCATAATGAAATGGCTATGAAGATTAGCAAATGGAGACATACTCTACGAAGAAAGTCATCCGAGTAAAATATTTGGTGTGGTGAATGACCTAGCTCTTTACTAGAGTGGCCTCCTTAGCGATGCTATGTGAAATAATACTCAAAACCATTGGGAATTCTCCTCCTCTAGACTTCTGTGAGGAAACAATGTGTGTCCCAACCAACTTTTAAAATAATTATCAACCTGGGGAGGATTCTTTGGTGTGGTTATAA
Organism: Beta corolliflora; assembly: GCA_947648045.1. Classification (NCBI taxonomy): domain Eukaryota; kingdom Viridiplantae; phylum Streptophyta; class Magnoliopsida; order Caryophyllales; family Amaranthaceae; genus Beta; species Beta corolliflora. The sequence goes on from CANSZD010000395.1 coordinate 27,629, forward strand.
TTTGAAGGAGGTGCGTTTTCAGTGAGAAAATTCCGCAACATTGTTGAAGGAGTAATAGCTCTGACTTCCCTTTCAAGAACATTTGAAGGTAGGCGCGCTCCTCTTATAGCATGTTATTTTGCTCCTTGATCATATTCTAGTGAGCAGCTAGAAAATGTATGATCCCTAGAGAAGATGAAATCAAACAAAGGAATCGCCTTACGCACATATGTTGGACATTTGAAGATGAGCTCCGTGGATGCTTTTATTGGGCACAATAATTTTTTTTCATCTTTGTTTTACATTTGTTGTATGGTGGCCTGGCAAAGTGATAGGTGTAATGGCAAGTTTAAAAATGAGGTTGGCAGAAACCAATAGGAGCAATATGACTTGGTGGTGTACATGAACGGGGTAGGAATCGCAGGGTTTTGAAGGAATTGCCTAGTCAAAACAAGGGTTTAACTTCTACTTTTATACGGATCTTGTATAGTTGGAGCCATGCACTTCATGGAATCTATACTTGGTTTTGCAGATAAGTCCCATGCAAAAGTCTAAAGATAGAGAGGGTGTCAGATTTTGCCTACTTTTTTGGTTTGAGAGAAGTAAATAATCCTGGGGATGACATCTATTTACCTACCCCGAATGGTATCCTTTTAGTATAAATATATATTACCACTCATTAGAAAATATCTTTCAGTCCATGTTCTTGCACTCTACTATCCAAAGTTATTGGAAAGACACTGCACACATTATAAAAAGAAAGTCTACTGTTACAATAGAACATCGATTTTAGTGAACCTCAAGCTTCCTTTCTACTTTCTACTACAATGTCAAATTTTACAAACTTCAAGGAATATGTGAACACAAACCATAGACCAAAGTTTAGCACATGGACATTATTAAACTTCATGTTAGCCCCGTGAGATTCCCCTTTAGCTATTCTTAAAAGGATAACAAGATGATTTCTCCTAGACACAACGACTTTGTGCACATGTAAATCAATGATGTAAATAGTGCAAGCAAACATTAGCAACATTTCATTGAGGATAGAGAAGAAAGGAGAGACATTTTGGAGACTTCCAGAAAAACTGAACAGAGAAAGCAAAGAAGTACTTAACAATGAAGTATGTTATAAACTGACAATCGCAATGGCAAGGAAGAAACTGATTTCAAGGCTGTGTCGTGGTAAGAGACCACTGACTTGAAAGCAATTACGGCCCGACAACGGTGGTAATCAATCTGGCCAGAAAGCTCCCCAAGGTTAACACAGCAACCTAAACTGTCACCACTAACAGAGTAGGCTATGGAGATTAACACGTACACAGGAAGAAAGAGAAGAGAAGAAGAATCGAGAGAATGATTTTGTGTGTGTTCAACTGAAGAATAATGTACTGATCTTATAAGAAGAGATCAGACCAAAAACGGAAGGCATTCAATCCGGGGAGGATATCAAGGGATTGCCATAAATACTGTAACGTTCAAAACGTTACAGTCTTCCCACAACAGATACACACGCAATCAGCCTGGGTTCAAAAAGATAGTTAAGTTAAGTTTATTCCCCAAAGCCCAAAGCCCAATGGCCCTGGCCCGGGCCGGGCGGGCGGCGCACGTGTGATAGCAAGCCCAAACCAAAGCATGATATCCAACCACAAAAGCATCTCAAGTACCAACTCAATGAGAATAAGAAAGAAGGGAATATAAAAACAAGGAAGTATTCCCTCCCACAAGCAATGTGGGACTTTTAAAGAAAAGAAAACAAAGGCTTTTCAAGCCTTGATTCCAACAATCCCCCACAAAGGCTCTGAAAAGCAAAAGAAATTCCTAGGTAAGGAAAGGAAAGTACTTAAGCATCAATATCTTTCGATTTGAATTGATACATAGTGAAATGAGGCAACAACTTACTTTCTAGTGAGTGAATTTCTCTTGAACTCACCAGAGTTCCGTTGAGACCCCCACAACACATACCTACCTTAAGATCGTGCAGTCTCCGCGATACATCACAAGCGCTTTATAGCCATACGCATTCCTTGGGTCTCATAAGTGTTCTAGAAAGACAACCCAGTCTTTCATAGAAGGCGGCTTAACCTCCACACTTACGTAGGTAGTCCATCAAGTGTTTCTCAATAACACCACCCTGAAGGGATATGGAACCATTAAGAGCAAAGCTCAACCTCGCAATATAAATCCATCAAGTGCGTCTCAATAGCACCACCAATAGGCTATGGATTTAAGAAGCACTACCATGCGCCATAGGGATGAGAAATGTAGTGCAAGTTAAGATTATATGGCTTCGTTTAACCACAAAAGGGTATCCACCTTAAAATCTCAACTAATGGGCTTTAGCCCCATCCCCCTCGACAACTCTAGGACAACTCTCCTAGGTAACCCCTTGGTAAAGGGATCAGCAAGATTTCTTTCGGACCTCACATAGTCCAAAAAAATCACCCCATTTTTCGGGAGTTGTTTGACGACTCCATGTTCGATCCGTATGTGTCTCCTCTTACCATTGTAGACACTTGTTCTTAGCAACACCAATGGTCGCTGAGAATCACAATGAAGAGAGACATGTGCACCCCGTCCTCCCCATAAGGGAACATCGACAACAGATTTCTCAACCACTCGGCTTCTTGCCCGCCAACTCGAGGGCAATGAACTCGAACTCCATAGTGGAACGTGCTATACAAGTCCGCTCGAAGACTTCCATGATATAGCACCACCACCAAGGGTAAACACATAACCACTAGTCAACCGATCTCATCATTACCGAAACCCAATTTGCATCACAAAATCCTTCGAGAACGACGGGAAATTTAGAATAATGCAAACAAAAATCAACAATTCCTTTTAGGTATCTCGAGAAGACGATGGAGAGCATTCCAAGTGTTCATTACTAGGGTTATGAGTATATCGACTCGTCACACTCATTGCATAAGCTATGTCGGGTCGAGTACGAGTTCATGAGGTACATCAAACTACCTATGACTTTCGCATATTCACTTTGAGAGACACTTTTACCTAAGTTCTTGGTCAAATGAATACTAGGATCATAGGGAGTACTCACTGGAACAACATCAAAGGAATTAAACTTTTAAAGCACCTTTTCCACATAATGAGACTGACTAAGGGAAATGCGACCGGAGAATTTTTTAAGTCTTACTCCTAAAATCACATCAGCTTCTCCCAAATCCTTCATCTCAAATTTTGATGACAAGAAAAGTTTAGTATCATTAACAACCATTAAGTTGCTACCAAAAATCAACATGTCATCCACATAAAGACATATAATAACACAATCTGATCCTATCAATTTAGAATATACACAGGAGTCAGAGTTGTTAACAATAAAGCCATTTGACACAACAGTACTGTCAAATTTTTCATACCATTGTTTCGGAGCTTGCTTGAGACCATATAAGGACTTCCTCAACTTACACACTTTACCTTCTTGACCTTGCACCACGAAACCCTGAGGTTGAGACATGTAAATCTCCTCCTCTATAGTCCCATCAGGTCTCAACTTCTTTTTAAAGATCCATTTACTATCTATGGTCTTTGACCCCTTAGGTAAGTCAGTTAACTCCCAAGTAGAGTTAGATACTATGGAATCTAACTCGCTCTTAATTGTCTCTTTCCAAAAACTAGCATCCACATATCTCATTGCCTCTTCAAAAGTCTTTGGATCCTCTTCTATCATGAAAGCATAAACTAGTTCATCACTCAACAAGTCAACACAAGAACTTTCAGATAGAAAAGCAGTGACAAAATCAGACGCAAAGTCTTTTGCTACTCTAGGTCTTTTACTTCTCTTAGGCTCATCTACAACAGAAGAACTACTAGCATGCATGTCAACTGAAGTACTACTTAAAGTCAAATCAGCAGGAATATTACTAGTAGATAAAACAACATCATGCGTAGAACAAGTAGATAAATCAACAGTAGGAGAAGAACAAGAAGGCACAGATGCAAAATCACCCTTTTTCAAAGGGAAAACATGTTCAAAAAAACTCAGCATCTCTGTATTCACAAATAGACCTATCGCTCAAAGTCATGAACCTATAAGCGGCATTGAGCATAGCGATAAACACCGCATCAAAAGTCTTGGGTCCAATGTTTGACTTCTTATAATCGAAGCGGCCCAACTTTAGCTAGACACCCCCACACTCTAAGAAAGCTCGAGTTTGGAGGATACCCCTTCCACAGTTCATAAGGAGTCTTATCTAACCTTTTGTGAGGTACTCGGTTAAGCACATGGCAAGGCTGAAAGGATTGCTTCCCCCACATTTCATCGAGCTAACCTGGAACTTACAAGCATAGCATTCATCATATTTTTCAAAGACCTGTTTTTCCGTTCAGCTATACCATTTTGTTGAGGTACATAGGGTGCACTAAGTTCATGAATGATACCCAATTTCTCACAGTAGTCATTCAAAGAGAAGTTCTCATACTCTCTACCCCTATCAGACCTAACCCTCTTGATTTTCCTATCAAGTTGGTTTTCTACTTCGGCCTTATACTTTATAAAAGCTTCCCCTGCCTCACTTTTGGCTTTAAGAAGGTATAACTTAGTGTACCTCGAGTAATCATCAACAAAGGAAATGTACCAAAATTTTCCTCCTCTACTTCTAGTGTTCTGGAAATCAGCTAAGTCCGTAAGTTGTGTGGTCCTTAGAGTCACGGTTTTGCAAGGTTTCTTAGTAAATTTTGCTTCAACACAAATTGGACACTTAGAAAATTCTGTTGTGGACAGATTAGGAATTAAAGCTAAGGTCCTTAGTCTCTTAATAGAAGCAACATTCACATGCCCCAATCTACCATGCCATAAATTTAAAGACTCAGCAATATAAGCAGAACCAGAAATAGTTTTATTAATAGCAGGAACAACAGAAGAAGCAACATTCAAAATAAATAAACCCCCACTTAAATACCCTTTCCCCACAAACTCCCCACCACGAGTCATTACAACCTTGTCAGCCTCAAAAACAATTTTCAAACCAGCTTTGCTTAACAAGGCACCAGACACTAGGTTGCGACGCATAGTAGGAACATACAAAACATTTGAAAGGGAGAGGGTTTTTCCAGAGGTAAGTTTTAGAGTGACCTTTCCTTGTCCAAGCACTCCAGCAGTTGCCGCGTTGCCCATGTAGACACACTCGCCTTCAGTAGCATCCTGGAAGTCATGGAGAAGCTCCTTGTTTGCACAGAAATGCCTCGAGGCCCCGGTATCCAAAATCCAATCAGAACTATTCTCGATCAGATTTGCTTCAACAACCAACCACAAAGAACAATGTCATCAGATTCAGCAAGGTTAGCCTGAGGTGCTTGCTTTTGAACAGAACCTTGGCGTTGAGGACATTGGTAAGCCTTATGATCAGGCTTGCCACATACATAGCAAAGAACAGACCTCTTCTAAATCTTACCATCAGGTTTGTTGAATTTCCTTTGCTTCTTACCTTTGTTGTTGACCTTCTTACCTTTACCCTTAAACTTATCGAGATCCCGATGAAGCAAAGAGCAGATTCCACCAGGGTTAGCTTTGGTAACATTAACAACAACAGAGTCCTGATTGTCCTTGATTCGGTTTGCCTCTTCAATCCTCATATGACTAATGAGTTCCTGAAGAGACAGAAACTCTTTCCTATGTTTCAGATTATTACGAAACTCTCTCCAGGAAGGGGGAAATTTTTCCAGCAATACATTAGCTTGAAAAACTTCGCAAATTTTCATGTCTTCATTTAAGACATCAGCACGCAAATTTTCGTAGACATGAACTTGGTCCATGACAGGTTTGTCATCAACCATCTGGAAAGCCAGCCACTTTCCGACAACATACTTTTGTTTCCCAGCATCATCAACCCCATATTTCTTCTCAAGGGCCTCCCAAATCAGTTTAGAAGATTTATGTACCATGAATAAATCAAACAGATTATTTGTCATCAGATTAAGGAGGTGGAAACGAACAGTCTTATTATCTTTTTTATATTTTAGAATTTCGTCCTCATTCTTCTTAATAACAGAAGCAGAAGGAGAAGAGGATGAATCACCTGTAGTAATAATGGCAGCAGGACAGTCCTTGAAAAGAACGTAGTCGATGTCCAACTTTCAAAAAACATTAGCAGTTTTTGAGCCCAGCGTTTGTAGTTATTCCCGTCAAGAGACTCAAGCTTTGAAAGGTGAGCCATGGATTTGTTCGAAACGTCAGCCATTGCAAATAGGTAGTTGCTTTCAAATTGTTATAAACTGACAATCGCAATGGCAAGGAAGAAACTGATTTCAAGGCTGTGTCGTGGTAAGAGACCACTGACTTGAAAGCAATTACGGCCCGACAACGGTGGTAATCAATCTGGCCGGAAAGCTCCCCAAGGTTAACACAGCAACCTAAACTGTCACCACTAACAGAGTAGGCTATGGAGATTAGCACGTACCCAGGAAGAAAGAGAAGAGAAGAAGAATCGAGAGAATGATTTTGTGTGTGTTCAACTGAAGAATAATGTACTGATCTTATAAGAAGAGATCAGACCAAAACGGAAGGCATTCAATCCGGGGAGGATATCAAGGGATTGCCATAAATACTGTAACGTTCAAAACGTTACAGTCTTCCCACAACAGATACACACGCAATCAGCCTGGGTCCAAAAAGATAGTTAAGTTAAGTTTATTCCCCAAAGCCCAAGCCCCATGGCCCGGTCCGGGCGGGCGGCGCGCGTGTGTGATAGCAAGCCCAAACCAAAGCATGATATCCAACCACAAAAGCATCTCAAGTACCAACTCAATGAGAATAAGAAAGAAGGGAATATAAAAACAAGGAAGTATTCCCTCCCACAAGCAATGTGGGACTTTTAAAGAAAAGAAAACAAAGGCTTTTCAAGCCTTGATTCCAACAAAGTACATAGAATATGAACACATCAATTAATGAAGATAATGAGCCCTTAGTGACACACATCAATTTGTCATCAATTAATGAAGATAATGAGGCATAGCTTTTAAACATATAGGTAGGGCTTCTGAACATTCTGAAAAAACTTCATTAAAACACATTAGTGACACAGATCTTCAAAATCTCGCAAAACCTTTTGAACATAGACAAGAAACATCATTAAAACACATTGACACTGAAGTGTGATAGAACCAACACATTAAGAATGAAAAAAATGAATTTTGAACAAACATGTAAAACTTTTATACATGGAGCAAATAAGCTTTATTATAACACAACAACAACAAAGAAACCAATTCTCTACTCATCTCCAAACTTATGATTTTCTACATAAAATTCCATTACCACTTTATAGGTGGAATTGAGTGGGAATATAATATTGCAAAGAAAATCACATGTTCGGAGATGAGCAGAGAATTTTCCTTGCAAGCTGCAAATTAGTCATAATTTCATTATCATTACCGCCATACAGTACCGCCCACCAAACAGGTCGTGACAATTTGTAATTCACTCATTTGGGGGGCACTTTCAAGTTTAAGTCCTTGTACTGAGCAAACACTTGATTGGACTCAAATCCAGAACATCAAATCCAATCTTAGTTTCCAAACACAGCATAATATCATTCTACACTGTAAGCACTAAATGTCTAAAGTTGATAACTAACAAAATGAAAAGCTAAAAAAACAAGGATGAAGAGGTTACGACACCTGGGGCATAGAAACTCAACATCCTGTTAGCATGGTACCTGAAAATAGCAAATTAACAATATGTTAAAACTTAGAACAACTAACCTAACTTTCATTAAGTCATTAACCACGATTTTTACAATGGCTCTGTTTGGGGAAGCATTTTAGTTAATGATAAGGTGCTAGCATATTTTAGTAGTGTTTGGGGAGTACCTCAAATAAAATTTCTGGTGGTTAGATTGATTCAAATGATAAGTTCTGAAAATTTGAAAAATCTTTTTAAAATTTTGATATCAACTTATTTTACCAAAATAATTTATCAACTTAAGCAACTAATTTTGTGAAACAGTTAGGCTCTGTTTGGCAACACATCTAAGTCACCTTAAATAAGTAGGTACTAAAAGTTTAAATCACCTAAAATAAATAGTCGTGTTTGGGGTAAGAGTCTAAATAAAATTTAAGCTCAAAAATTGACTGAAATTGAGTTGCTATCAAATATAGCATCTCAATTTAAGGTGTTGAAATTTTCAGCTACCTTATCAGTTCGGCTCCTTTCAGCTACCTTATCAATTTCAGCTTATGTTCCCAAACATAGCCTTAAGCTAATCAGCTACCTTATCAGTTCTAGGCTCTAGCACCTTATCAGTTTTAGCTTTATCTAACCAATTCAATTAACTTATCAGTTTTAGTTTATTTTCAGCTAATATTGCCAAACAGAGCCAATATACATAAAATGGGTCTGTTTGGCCATACTAGCTGAAATTGATAAGGTGTAGCTGAAACGGTGCTGAAATTGATAAGGTATAGCTGAAACGGTGCTGAAACTGATAAGGTAGCTGATTCATTTTAAGTACTTCCCAAACACCCCCTAATTCATTTTAGCACCTAAATATATAGCACTTTATCATTTTAAGCACCTAAAATGCTTCCCCAATCAAAGCCAATACAACTACCCTAGCTCGCCTAGAATAGTAAAACTTTCCTAACACTGAAATTCTAAACACACTACAATTCCTAATACAATACGAAAATCGGCAATCAGATCGAAACAGTGCGCAACAATAAACAAAATTGAAGAGAGAGAGAGAAAAAAAACGAAGATACCATGGAATAATTTTGGAATTTGGTTTGAGGATATTATCAGGAATCCTCTTATTGAGATCTCGAAGGATCTCAGCAAGTGGACGAGTTATACAAGAAGCAGCTTTATCAAGTGGTACGACGTAATTAGAGTTTGGAACTCCTGCCTTTTTTGCTTCGCCACCACCACTACCACCGCTGCTTTTGTGATCTATAGCTGCGACGATGAGGTGCATCCGCTTGTAAGACGGTTTTACAGGGAATGAGAAACGGTGCGACGACGACGATGAATAATCTGGTTTTACGAGAAATCGATCATCGATTTTTGAAGCAGGTGAAATGGATTTGGAGAAAAGAGACGCATTTTGGAGTGCCATTACTAATTAACGATAAAGATGGAAGCAAATAAAGCAAAGCTAAAGGCTGACTTTGTTTATACCTACTACTACTACGGCTTATTGCTGGTTTGAAGTCGTACAAAGTATATGTTTCTATATTCATCCACGGTTGAAGACGGATGGATGGTTGGACATGTGGTTTTTACTTTTTCAAAACGCAATCGATAGATCGAGTTCATAATAATTTATTGTGCACTTAGGCTCTGTTATTTTGGATTGAATTAACGAAAATTCAGTTCAATTCAGTTTAGTTAGTTTCCTTTTACAGTTTTTATTCAATTTGGTTCGGTTCAGACAAATTAAGTTCTTCGATTCGATCCAAAAAGAACATGCCTTAAAACCGACTTTATCACATAAAAAATGATTATATTAAAAAAAACACGACTTTATCATATGAAAACTGACTATATGAGAAAATTGACTATATCACACAAAAACTGACTATATAAAAAGTGATTATATCATACAAAAACATATTATATACCGACATCATATCAAATGAAAACTAACTATATTATATGATTTTCGGTGCAATGGTGAACCCAGTCCATTCACGTTTTTGTTGCTTTTTAACTAGTTTTTAGACGGACTATTCCTCGAGTACTTATATTTTACATTTATTAATATATATATTTTAGAATGATTACAATGCATTTATTAATTTTTTTAATAGTAGGTGGATTACATAGAATAAATCGCACTAAGAGGATACCATATATCTTTTCAAAAAATCATTTTACTGCAAGAGGGAGGGTTCCACGTGGCATATAAACTTTGACAAACACCAATTTTAATATATTTGTATAGATTCCTTACATAACTATGTTTTTATTTTTTGGAAAATTGTTTTACGGCTGGTTTTATAGGGAGGATTTGGAGACGAAATGACTTCGTGGATAAATATTTTTAATAAAGTCTCTCACGTTCCTCTCGTTCTAAAATTGGAAGAATTTAGGAAAGACAAGTTAGAAAGCCGTAAGCTTATCCTCATCTCTTCCTTTTTTTTGTTTAAATGAAGCTAATCAAATATTAGGTTCTTTCAAATTCTTCCATTAAACCAAACATAGGCTAGTTTAATCACTTTCTTTTCTCTTTCTTTCATTTCCTTTAAAAAATGCCCGGACAAGTTGTTAGAATAAGTCGCGAGAATTTTATCGGACATTATTAGTCAATCTTTCATCCGAATTTATTTGAAATGAACTTATTAGACCTTGTAAAATATGATTTAACTTTGATTTATATCTTATGTTTACACCTTATTGGACCAAATCATTGTTGATTAAACTTGATTATCAATTTTACCAGTAACTGTTATTGGGAAAAAAACATGCACATCAGTTATGGATTAGGGATTTTTCAACATTAAAGTAAGAATCAATGGTGAAACTGAGTGTTATCCTTGACCAAGTAGTCTGGTTTGAGACAATAAATTAAACTGGACCTACTTGTTAGGCGGGATTTTTTTTTACCTAAATTCGAATAAATGGGTATTGAGGCGGTTCGAATTATGCAAATCCAATACTAAAATTGACATATATAATATAAGTACGATTATTTTTAAGTTTATACCCCTTTCACGCCACATGAGTCCCACCAGCCAACACCACCCACACATAAGAAAATCGTCCCACAGTATTGCTTTTAATTCCTCTTCCAAAGCCCCATGCCACAGGCCCGCCACCGCCCACACATCAGAAAACTATCCCACAAATCCACAATATCGCTTTGAAGTATGAATTAGTAATTCTTTTGACGAGTTTAAAATTGAACAGTTGGTCTTGTAATAAAATTAGGCACGCCCAGCCTCAATACTACCTTCGTTTCATATTAATCTACACACTTACACTTTCACGCGCCGACGCACTACTCGGCCCTTTATATCTCTAATTTTGTATTTGTAAAAAATATAAAAAGTCGATATTCTAAAACTACATATCGAGACGAATCAAACAAGACCTCACATGACTATATTTTCTCTTAACCATAATTCACAAATGATAGTCAAAGGGAAATTTGTGAATAGTGTCAAAAGTGTAAGTGTGTAGATTAATATGAAACGGAGGTAGTATTAAGAAGAGAACATGCCACCTTTTTTAATATAGTGATTAGTTTAATCTATTTGGGAATGAGATTAAACTATTTCGTGACCAGTTTAACCTATTCAATAATGACATTCTTTAATCCATTCGGTGTTAGTTTAATCCATTTAGTGATTAGTTTAATCAGGTATGGTAAGACTACCGAGTTACTTTTTTTGAAACTATCTGTTGTAGTTTGATAATCAAGAAAGAAAGAAAAGAGAAGAAAAGGGATAGTAAGATAGTGTTGGGTAGAGTTGAAATGAAATGGGGCACATTAGAAAAGATTCGGTCTTGAGTTTCGTCTATTCTAATAATTTGTGAAAATTGAAGTAATTGATGGTGAATGGTAACTGTAAAAGCATAAAAAGTACAGAAATTCCCAGATAAGAATCGTTGGAAATACACGGAGAGCATTCACAAGACCAAAAAAAAAACGATAACAGAGAAACAACAGCCAAGAAAAATGGCGTCCCTTGTGAGAAGTAGTTCCATAGAAGCTACCCTTTGTCTCCTCTTACTGTTACTTATGAGAGTAAGCAACAGTACAAATGTAAGAACTAAAAATGACAGATACCCAAAACCAAAAACATGGCCGAAGCAATTCCACTCAGTACTTGTAATAAAAAACCCAAAAACAGAAGAAATGCAGGTGGTGGATTTATGGTACGACTGGTACAACGGTCGCAATTTAAACCTTATACAACACCAATTAGGGAAACTTCTGTACGACGTAGAGTGGAACAATGGTACATCTTATTACTATACACTCAATGAGAGTGACAGTGAATGTCGTACTGTTTTATTTGAGGTTGGAATTTTGAGGCCTAATTGGTTGGAAGGTGCAACTTATTTGGGTCAGCGTTACATTGATGGTTTTCTTTGTAATGTTTGGTCTAAGGTGGACTTTATTTGGTATTATGAGGATGTTGTCACCCGTAGGCCTGTCCATTGGGTCTTCTATACTGGTACTCGGCTTTGTTTTCGACTTGTGTTTATTCAGTTTCTATGTTATATCCGTGTGTTTGTTTAGATTCTATGTTATATCATTGTGTTTGTTTAGTTTCTATGCTATATCGTTGTGTTTGTTTAGATTCTATGTTATATCGTTATGTTTGTTTAGATCCTATGTTATATCGTTGTGTTTATTTAGATTCTATGTTATATCGTTGTGTTTATTTAGATTCTATGATATATCGTTGTGTTTATTTAGATTCTATGTTATATCCTTGTGTTTATTTATTCTCTATGTTATATCGTTGTGTTTATTTAGTCTCTATGTTATATTGTTGTGTTTGTTTAGATTCTATGTTATACCCTTGTGTTTATTTAGTTGGTACGTTATCCCCTTGTGTTTATTGGGTTTGCTGCATTGTGCATTGAAAAAGGTAGGTTTGAGGGTATTTTATGGAATTTTAACAAGGTTGGGGTACAATGTGGAAAAAACTCTTTTTTTTTGTTGTTGATGTTTTGTGGTTGTCTAATGTCTTGGTTGATAATGTCATGCCATTAGCTTGAGTGTTGAATGTTGAATGTTCTTACTACTTTTGCAATTGCTGTTTGGCAGGTAGAGCCGTTCATGTGATGACCTTTGAGGTGGGTGCTGTGTTGGAGGATTCCAAGTGGCAGGCCCCTGTGTACTGCTTTAATAAGGAGGAGGAGGAAAAGGGGGAGGAGCACCAAACAACTCGTTTTCGCTCTCGTTCTCTCCAACATCCATACCAGTTACCAAGAGATTCGATTTCACTGCCACGGTTATATGATTCATTTTCAGTTACTGCCTTATAGTGTTGCTGCTTCTACTTTTGCTTTCCCTTTTGTTTGATATGAGGACTTTAATTTTTATGTCAATGCTTCTGGATTAAATGATTGATTAGATTATTAGCATATGGCTTTCAGAATGCTACTCTGTACTAACTTATTAATGAATCTTGCATTGTTGCACTTGTAGAGGCTGTTGTACTTGTAGAGGTTGTTGCACTTGTAGAGGTTCTCACTACTTTTTGCATTCAAGCCCTGAAAATCAGGTAGCACAAATGCACAATCATCACCAACACTAGGATGAGCTTGGTAGCTGCTATGTCCTTTCCTGTGAGACTCAAGTTCCAAGGGGAACCTCCCTGTCTTTCTCTCCACCCCTCGCCCCCCTATGAAAGCAAGTGTGGCCGTTTCTAAAGGCATATTACTGGTAGGTAGGGAAATTTATATAGAAATTTCGGAGTCAATGTTTCTTAAACTCTTCCAAAGTGTGGAATTCTTTCAAATTACCCAAAGTCAAGGTTCAATATGATTCCCTAAATTTTTTAAGACTATATGGTCGTAAAGGAGTATCCATGTATGAGATGTTTGCGTAGATGGGACAAGTAATAGTGGGAACTTGGGAGTAATAACTAATAAGGCCACAATAATTTTGGAAATCCAATCTCGTATTGCTGTTAGTCACAATTTTTGTTATTGAACACTTCATAGGTGTCAGACTCGTGTGATGTATCCGATGTGGAGAGTGGGTGCAATAATGACCGTAGATGTAAATATTTTAGATACAGACATTGAGACTTTAGTAGTTTATTTTCTCAGGAACTTGTTGCGCTTTCCCCTAGAAAGGAGCAGGCTTTCATTATTACAACTCCTTCGTGTGGATTGACTCGAGATATCTCTGAATAATGATTAGGAACCAACTTCGATCCCTCATAACTCATAAGGTTTCATATGAGCAAAAAGAGAAGTGATATTGAGAAGCTTGGTCTTGCCATCTTTGGGAGGAAACGATACCATGGTTTTAGTGACAGGGGTTGCGAGTGAAGTGGAGCTCGGGTGTGTTCACTGTATGCCTTGTCTAGAAATTACGACCTTAGCCCTCCTCTATGCCTTGATTTTGTGTTTGTTATCATTGAATTACAATTTTGGTGCTCCGTGACTGTGTTTTAGATGATTATCAGGTAAAAAGAACTGCTACAGTTAGCTTCAATAGAGCTAGATGGATTGTTGTTGCACCACCTTTTTGAACTTTTACCTGAGTTGAACATGGCAGGGTTAAGGGGTTGGAGGAGGAGGAACTGGAAGCTTGGCATGTTTGTGAAAATTTGATTAATGTAACGAATAAGTAAATTTCTTACCTGTAGGTAGTTCTTGAGTGTGATTGAGGTGAGCAGGGCCTGTAGAATGGGGAGTTTTATAAATTATAACTGGAGATGTGACTTAGTTTTGTCAGGACCATGGAAGAAGAATCAGTGTCACTGTGATACCTATATGGTTACGCCATGATCAAAGCCGGCAAAGCTGTGATAAATCACGATTGGTATGATTACTCTTGAAATTCTGACAAGGATGATCATCCATGGCAAGCAATGCAGTTAGTTTGTAGGGGTAGAGAGAGTAGATGATGATATGCTACAGTCAGATGATGAAAGGCTGCAAGAATGCAGTATAATTAAATCATTTACTTGATTCAGAATAATTGAAAATTTCACTTTCAGAAAAAGCTGATGTAACAAAATTTAAAGTCGTTCTAAAGATATAGGGCTGAGCTACGGATGCTCCTTTCATCCATCATTGTCCCGCTTGGACTGTTCTGTATCTGTATCTGCGTGCTGCATAAAGGAAACCACAGAAATTGATGATACTGAGTCCAGTAAGAAGCCAGTAAAGATAATCAAATCTGCCAGTATTGATATTCTGGGATAACCATGATGGGCGTCGTTTTTCATCATCTACTGTGGCAGATTTAATAATATTGTTCAATACTGTTGCCGCAAAGCAACCCAAACCCCCTGCAACAGCTGCATAGGCAGATCCTATGCTTCTCATGGCATCAGGTGCCTCCTCATATAAGAATTCCAGCAATCCGACAATGCAGAAGACTTCAGCAATGCCGATGAGGCAGTATTGGATTAGCAGCCAAAATGCACTCAGTTCCGGCATTGGGGTGAGAAAGCTAGCCTCATATCCATGGCTTATGGCATAATTTCTCCTGAACCTCTCAAAAACCCCTGCCCATGCAACTGAGAGGATAGACATTCCCATGCCAATGCCTACCCTTTGAAGCTGAGAGGCTCCATGAGGATGTCCCGTGATGCGTCTTGATATAGGGACAAATATGTAGTAATAAAGGGAGAGCACAAGGAAGATGCTTAGGGCAGGAAATACAGGCATGCAGGTCACCGGGACCTTGAGATGACCTATGTGGGTGTTTAAAGTGTATGCTTGTTGGACGGACAGAGTTAGGAATTCTGTTAAGATTAGACTCAACATGATGGTGCTGGCTGGTATAGGTAATAGCTTTATCAGGATTTTGACTTCCTCCACTTGGGTAACTGTACAGAGCCTCCAAGGGCTGGGATCTGGGCCATCTTCTGGCAACTTAAGGGCTGCTTTGTCCAAACATCTACAGCAATAGTAAGCATGTGTATTAGAACCAATTTGAAGATTCAAGGGACTGATTTAATGCAAATTTGTGTGGAAACTTAAAAAATTTACCTGAAATCATCAGTGTGTGCAATTTTCGCACTACCTTTAATAGCAGACCTTTTTCCTGGAAGCTCATGAAGGCCAATCATCTCACTGCTAGAGAAAGAAGCGTTTCTTTTCGGAAGGCTGCAACCAGAACTTGTGCAATTCGTGTCAAAGGGCTTCCCCCTGGCAACCTATGCCTGTAAGTAGGAGTGCCAATAAAGAATAGTACATTAGAGATACCCATGCCCAAGGCTAATGAACCAAATGCAGATCCCCAGCCATGTTGAATCTGGATATAGACGATTGCAGTGAATGCTATGATAGCCCCAACAGTGACAGACAGGTAGAAGACGTTGAAGAACTTGTCCAAGTGAGCCTTGTAGTCTCTACTACTTTCATCAAATTGATCGGCTCCGAAAGAAGAGACACAGGGCCTTATACCTGCTGCTCCAAACCCTGTTATATAGAGAACCGTGTTGAGGTAAAGCATCTGCCATGGCTTCGCAGGCTCACAGGTCCCTAGAAGGAGTGCTATCTGATCACATTGTTCTTGGTTTGGCACAAACAACTTCATTGTTGCACATAATGTTATCCCTGTCAACCCCTTTAGTCCAGTGCATACAAGGAAAAATCAGAGGATAAGCTTAAATCAGTTTGTCATCTATATACGCAGAGTAGAAAAAATCATTATTTAGATGTATATCCTCTGGCTTGTTTCGAAATTGCAGCAGAAAAATGAAGGGACACAATGATTTAGAAATATAATTGGTTACCATAAGATAGATAGTTGTAAAGATTGCAATAGTCCAATATCGACCGAGATAGGCATCCGCTAGAAAGCCACCGAGCACAGATGACACTTGTGATATCCCCAGGAAGATGTTAACAGCATTGGCTGAACTGGAGAAGGGCCGATGCATAACATAGAACATAAAAGCCACCATGTTTACAGATAGACCAAAGTAGGCCATTCTCTCAGCCATCTCGTTTCCTGCAAGGATGGGTAAAACGTTAATTGGAAATACTTGAAAGTATCATAATAGTGCTGAATAACTTACCAAAGATGAGATATGGAGCTTTTCGACAATGCAATACTAGAAAAAAAGAAGTTTGGTGGCTTTTGAATTATGAAAACTCCCTGCTGTTTCGTGTTCTTAAAGCCATGTATTTTCCAAAATGTAGTCTGATGAATGCCTCCTTGGGGTCTAGTCCAAGCTATACTTGGAGAAGTTAGGGGGTTGCTCGTGAGGTGAACAAAGAAAAAGGCTCTGGTGGTTACTTGGTTATGGGGAAGAGGTGAAGGTGTGGAGTGTTGGATGGATTCCTCATCCTTCGTTGTTCAAGGTGATTACTCTCCAAAGGTCTTCACATTCTGAATGTTGGTGAAGGACCTAATCAATTTTGAAGCTGGGTACTGGAAGAGGGAGCTTCTCAGGTCTGTGTTTTTATATACTGGACAATCTGATTTGGCACTATATTAATGATGGGAACTTTTCTGTCAAATCAGCCTACCATTTGTTAAGAGAAGAGGAGAGAAGCTCACGGGCTAGCAGCTCTAAAAAAGGTTGGAATATGTTGTGGTGAAGACTGGAAGCTAAATGTGCCTCCTAGAGTTAGACCATTTTGGTTGGAAATTGACTCTCATGCTTTGACTTCAAACTGCAATATTGTCGTGTGGTGCACTGAAAGAAAGTGAAGTTCATACGATATTGGAGTGTCCGGGTGGTATGGAGAACTGGGTGAAGGGCAAAGTTGACAGGAAGTGGTGGGTAGATCAGATATTTGCTTCGAGCAAGCACTGTTTAGTTTTTGTTTTGCAAGCTGATGATTCTCTTTTGGCGGGACAATGCTTAATCGTTGCATGGGGCTGCTGTAACACAACTTGGTGCAGGGGTGAAAGCTCTGGAATTTGCAGCCGAGTACACAGTAGTGCAGCAGACTGCAGTGCAGACAGCAGCTGCCAATGATGCGTTTTGGCGTCCCCTCTCCGGTGTGCTCAAGGTCTATGGATGCAGCAGCTTTTAGCAGGATGGGATGTAGTTTGGGGGTGTGCATTGGATCTAGTCTCTGAGACGCAGTTACGATAGCTGTGAGACAAAGTTCTGGTCACTTTGATGCTGAATTATAAGAGGCTCGAGCTGTTCTTTTTCGCATGAATTTACGTGGAGCAGGCTTTAAAAATATTAATATTGAGAGCGATTGCTTAAGTATGACCAACAAAGTTAGAAAGAAGAGCATTCCAGATAATGCTCTTGGAATTTTCATTTTTGATATTCTTAATTTGCCAAGTCTTTTTGAGTTTTGTACTTGGAGTCATGCTAAACGTGGAAGAATTAAAGTAGCTCATAACTTAGCAAATCTCTGTACTTCAATGGTTGGAACTTGGAAGTAAATTTTGGTTTGAGGAAATCATGTATTTATTCGATCAAGACATCTGGATTTTCCTGGAGAGTAATGTTAGTTTCACTTAGCTTTTTAGTTTCCTATAAAAAAAAAAAACTTACCAAAAATGAAGAAGGCTGCACCCCAACCGCCTGTCTTTGAGAGATCAGTGTGAGACATAGGTTTTCTGTGGATGTTAACTGGTGTACTCCCTACAGTATAACCTCCACCGAGTGCTCTTCGTCTGTCATCCGACTCCATGAAATAGTTTCCGAGCTTCTTTCTCTTCGACGTATCGGAATTAGTTCTACTCCAGTCCATTCCCTGCTTAGGAGTGGATGTTTCATTGTCGTGATCTACAGGCGATCTGATTTCCCTACTACCCATATTAGCCTAACAGCTTCCTACCTCACACAATTCTTGATGAACACCCAGTCACCAATTTTTCCGGTGCTTTCACCTCCTCATAGCCAAGTTTATAATAGACTTGGGATCATGCCAAAGTGAATTTTGTACAAAAGATATGTGAGCACTGAGGATGAAGTATGGGCCTTGTTATACAATATCGTTTACATTAATGTTAAGGTATGAAGGTTGGGTAGTTGATGGTTGACAGAGATAGTACTCCCTAACTTTCACAATATTTATTATCTATGTTTTCATATCAGAATTTGAATATAATTGAATATGAATTAGCCTTGTCAGGTCTAGCCACAGTTTGACTATAACGTGCATAGAAATGAATGTGAAAGGCATGGCTGGCCTACTGAGAACGAGCAATAATCTTTGCATGACTGATGACATTAATATCAATGCTTAAACTGCATTTGGAGGGATAAAATTTCAGCAGCTGATATGTTGGTCTATTGTGGTGCTCCTTGCAGGAGTTTACCCATACGTAGATGCTTTACTCGTCGCAAGCGAATTCGTTAACATACGGTATTTCGTTTGTGGTGCCTGCCGAAAGAGCTATAGCTGTGAATTGTGATTAACAGGTTATGACATCCTAAGGGTCATGCTCATGACACAACTGACAGAAAATAGAGGGCGAAGGTGTTGGATTGGGGTAAAAAGGGCTTGAACTTGCCAGATCTTACTCGTAAGGGTGTTCTGTTTCAGAAAAAATACATTCAATTTACAACTCCAATAATTTTCTTGAATATTTGGACCATAGTCCATGGATTTTATCTCAATTCTCAAACTATTTTACATCAAGAAACTTCTCAGTTTCAGTTTGGCCTTAAAATTGATCATATGAAATTCACACAGCCAGTCTGACGCGAATGCCATTGACACAACTGAGCAAATTCATTCTAATAGCAGTACAGGAAAAGGTTATAAGCAAATTTACTAGCAGTTCACAAGCCAACCACTTTTATTCAAGTCTACAGCAAAAATTGAAAACGATTCATTCTTTTTTCTAACACACCAAGGGACATTCATTGGTTTACTAAATTCACGGAGTTGGCTTTCTCTTGCAAGGTATCAAGCAGGCTGTCAAAACTCTTCTTGAAAGAATCTACTCCTTCAATTTCCAGCTGAGTGCCCACTTGGTTCCAATCAATTCCCAACTTCTCAAGCGCACTATAAATGCCTTCCGCCTCAGAGAAATTTGCATCTATTGTCCTTGAGACCGTTCCATGGTCAATAAAAGCTTGAAGGGCCTGATCAGGCATGGTTGAAACCTGCAAAAACACAACCAACATGAGTCCTTTCAATTCAACAGTATCTACAACGCCCCCAATCACTTCAAAATGTCTGAAGAAAATCCTCAATGCGATAAACTTACAGTATCAGGTCCAATCAAAGGATCAACATAGAGGGTGTCCGGGTAAGATGGATTCTTAACACTTGTAGAGGCCCACAATACCCTTTGCTTCTTCGCACCTTTTTTAACCAAGGCTTCCCATCTGGGACCAGAAAATTTCTTTTGATAAAGTTGGTATGCCAAAATTGCTTGAGCCACAGCAGCCTACATTAGCAAGTCATATTAATGAGTGGGCTGTATTTTCTCAAACTAATGGCATTGTGGGCAATCATGTTACCTTTCCACGGAGATCAAGAGCTTCAGGGGTTCCTATCTTTTCTAGCAACTTGTCAACCAGGGAGTCAACCCTACTGACAAAAAGGAAGCCACACTGGTCACTCTGGAAAGATCACTGAGACCAGAAGCCTCCAACCCATCTAAGTACGCATCCATCACAGCCTCATACCTTGAAAGAGAGAAAATGAGCTGTGCATTCACACAGAAGCTCAGAGTTAGCATGCGATGATACTCAATAATATTCACAACAACGTAAATGTAAACTCTGGTCCTCATGCACGACATACAATTAGCCACCTACCTCAAATCAGTTCAATAATCAGGTGATGCTAAAGTGCAAGCCAGAGAACAACAAACAAAACCATACACATACACAGACATACAAGCGCCAGCCATTGATTGTATCTCATATTGAAATAACCTAAAGTATCAGCATTCAATAACCCATTAGTCTGCAGAAAATCCTTTCTTCTTCTCAGAAAGGTATCGAATCTGAAGTTGGGATATTAACACTACCAGTTCGACCACCACTAAAATATCCCATGAATTTTTATTTTTATTTTTCGGTTGGGACTTGGGAGAGGGGGGTGGGGGGTGCACAACCAATGTCATGTGGTTACAGCTTTGAAGCTAATGCCTAACTCCACTGAAGTTGGGATATTAACACTACCAGTTCGACCACCACTAAAATATCCCATGAATTTTTATTTTTGGGGTGGGACTTGGGAGAAAAGGGGGGGGGGTGCACAACCAATATCATGTGGTTGCAGCTTTGAAGCTAATGCCTAACTCCACTGAAGTTTGAGTAACGCACGGAAACTGATGTAACAGCATAGTGCAGCACCAGTCTCACATATAAACATCCCCCAATGGTAGAGATCCAGCATTAATGATAAATGAAACAGGATAAAATATGCTCATAGTACATAGGAGCTAGGTTGTCAATTGCTATTTGTGCTATTTGTTTCCACAGTAAATGAATCTGATAGCCAGCATAAGTTGTAAAGAGAAGGTGACTTACAGTAACATTAACACTTATACCGTTGGCAATAGTTTCCTTGATTGAAGGGATGCAGGGAGCAGTCGCCGGAATCTTTATGTAAACATTAGGGCGATTAACCACTTTATGAAGCCACTTAGCAGCCTCCACAGTACCCTCAGTGTCATCCGCAAGTCTCGGAGAAACTTCAACAGAGACATAACCATCACCTGCATCAGTTTGATCATATATTGGCTCAAAAAGTTTGGATGCATCTTGAATGTCCTTGATTACCAGCTCCCAGTAAGCACTCTCAATGTCTTTTCCGGACTTTATAAGTTCCCTGCATACAAATGTAATACCAAGATCAAACAAAGGACTTAATGAAACAAGGTATGATGAAAATTAACAAAACAAACTACACAATCTAGTGATCTACTCTGCCCTCATTTACATCTTTCTGTGGGTTTAACAAGTTATGATGTAGGTTTAACTACTGAAATGTTTTAGCACTGCAAAAGGAGTGATTAGGTTATTACGTGTTACTACAATTTTATCAAGGAATTCATCCGTCTACCTTGTCTATCATCCTCCTAAAACTGTGTGCCAAAGTTAGAACCAAAATAAAATCCAGAATGATGTAGGTTGTACTAGTACAATACCTATAACTGAATTAATGTAGGTTTAACTACTAAAATGTTTTAACACTGTAAAAGGAGTGATTCGGTTAGTACGTGCTACTACAATTTTATCAAAGAATTCATCCGTCTACCTTGTCTATCATCCTCCTAAAACTGCGTGCCAAAGTTAGAACCAAAATAAAATCCAAGACGATGTAGGTTGTACTAGTACAATTACCTATACCTGAATTAATGTAGGTTTAACTACTAAAATGTTTTAACACCGTAAAAGGAGTGATTCGGTTATTACGTGTTACTACAATTTTATCGAAGCATTCATCCGTTCACCTTGTCTATCATCCTCTTAAAACTGCGTACCAAAATATATACAACCAAAAAGAGTGCAGGAAGATGTAGGTTGTACTAGTACAATACCTATACCTGAATTAATGTAGGTTTAACTACTAAAACGTTTAACACCGTAAAAGAAGTGATTAGGTTATTACGTGTTACTACAATTTTTATCAACGAATTCATCCGTCTACCTTGTCTATCATCCTCCTAAAACTGCGTGCCAAAGTTAGAACCAAATTAAAATCCAGGATGATGTAGGTTGTACTAGTACAAATACCTGAATTGATCATTGTAAGCATCTGAAGAAGATATAGCTTTCTGAAAAATCTGCAAACAAGAAAAGAAACATTGAGTAAATGGAGCCATAAATGGTGGACCGTATTCGTAACGAAAAAAAATAGACAGAAAACACACCGCAGGGTTGCTTGTGACACCTCTAACACCACTAGCAATCAAAGGGAGCAAATCAGTGACAGGTCGGCATAGATTATCATACCAAGGACTCTGCCCTTGCTTCTCATAAAGATCATGCAAAGTTGTCCTCTTTATCGGACTTCCATTTCCACTAGATTGTGCGCATTTCACACTGCAACCATTTTATAACTTTTTATTATTAAATACAATCATTTTCAATTTTTCATGTCAAGATGAAGCAGATCCAGAATATATAATCAAACTAAACAAGATAGCCAATAATAATAATAACAATATCAACATAGCAGAGCGGCGGCGGTGATTCTTTTAGTGGTATTGGCAGATCATCTCCGATCAAGATAGTTAATAATAATAATAATAATAATATTTTCAATAGAGCATGTTGTAGAGCGACACATGATAGCTACAGTGGTATTGGCATCATCTCCAATCAAGATAGTTAATAATAATAATAATATTTTCAATAGAGCATGTTGTAGGGCAACAGGTGATAGCCTAGTGGTATTGGCAGTCGGTCCGATACCGGGAGTCTGTCGTGCGATCGAGTCTCACCCCTTGCAAAGCAAGACTGTTACGTTGCGAGGGACTTCAACTTACCTACCTACAAAAGAAAAGTGAAGAAAAAAAAAAGGGGAGGAGAGAGAAGATTACAGGAAAGGGAAGGAAGAGGCGCGGTTGATAGGTAAAGATAAGCGAGAAGAAGCGAAGTTGGATTTGAGAGACTTCCTTGTGAGCTGAGTAAATGAAGATTTGGTGTTCTTCCATTCTAAAGATGGTGAAGATGAACCCGCTGCGATCGGGTTCGAAATCTTTGATATTGTCGCCATTACACCTTCTTTTTACTAACTTTTTTTTGTTTGTTTTAAGTGCAAACAATACAACTCAAGGAGAAGAAGAAGAAGGAGGTAAGTTAGGGTTTTAGAGGATGATGAATTGATTTGATGATGGATATAATGAATTTGGGGTTGGAAGTGGGAAGAGAGGTTGATTTTAATGAGTTGAGTATTGATCTGTTGAACTTTGAAGGCTTGAAGCAGACAATATTGGCTCTTTGGTGAATTGACGGGGTGGGTGGGGGTGGGTAGGTGGAGTCGAGGCCAAAATGGGTAATACATAGGAAAAATCGATCATTGACAGAATAAAGCTTCAATTCACATTAGTAAATAGTAATTTAGTATTGTATCGATCCGAACACGAATCCGATCCACCTGACTTGATTGTCAGCCATATTTGTAGGTTTGTATGTAGATAATAGTACATTGGACATCTACATCTTTAGACTGCGTTGAAAACTTAAAATTCAAATGGACCAACTCGACCAAGTTTTGAATACATGTGTCTAGAGGTGTTAGATCTAACTCGACTCACGTAAACCGACCTGAACCGATATGCTCTTATCATTTGGAATGGATTGAGCTAAATCGAACACGATCCTACCTAATTAAAAACCTGAAATGATCCGAGCCAAATCTAGTAAGCAAAATTGATTTGTCTTTGATCATACCCTATAAATACTGACCTAGAACCAATCCAAGTGTTCGAATTGACACCTGTGTTTGTATTCGGTGGAGAAGAAAATGTGTTATTCTTATTTAGTTTGACTCATATTATGAACGGAATGTGTAAATTGAATATTAGTTATCTAAGCAATGGAAATATTTTTCTATTGAGATAAGCAATGTTAATTATCTCCACCGTCTCTCGACCAAAAATGCGATAAGCACTATCTCTCTTTCGACAACATGTTAACATATTCACTAAATATAGCTCACTCTCTCTCACCAATCTACTAATATTCACTTTCCTCTCTTTTAATTTTGATTATTCCTGATATATTTATGCTTCAAGTCTGACCACTTTAAGGTTTTGAGCAGAAGAATTGATACAATTTAAGATTTTTAAGTCTATCATTTTTTTTTCTTTCCAATCAAACAATCTAGGGTCAGTACACACTTTCGAGCATACCCCTAAGGCCCTAACCCCAAAAATAGCCAAATTTGAAGGCTTTTGGGATGCACCCTAGAATCTGAAATTGAAAAAATGGGAAGATAATGGGATATGGAGTAACATTTGAAATATAAATAGACATTTTGTAAAACTAAGCTATTATTCATATCTAATAAGTTGTAAATCATTTTTGTTACAAATAAGTATACATATATAATTAATGTTCAATTTCTCTACCAGATTCTTAACTTGGGCTTTTTCGTTTTGGTGGGGAGAATATACAACATCTACAGTGATTGTCAAGATATGTAAAACACGGAACTAGACTATTACACACTTTTCACAATAAAGACAATTAATTTTAAAACATACTCGAGCACCACTCCAACTTCATTGCTTCAAGCTTGATACGCGCATGAGCCACATGTACTTCGATGTCTTCGCATCTTTCCAACTAGAGACCTACACAAGCTAATTTTGTGTTATAATTGTTCGATCGAAGAATCGATGAAATTTTTTAAACCCTTTCAAATCCAGATCACCTTCTCGATTATTATCACCTGAAGATGCAAAATACTCGTACCAATGATGAGAATAAAAAAAACCCATAGAAATGGGTAAAAAACTCTCATAAATGGAGAGAACATGACGAAAACAAATATTGTAAGAAGAGAATAATCCTAAAAGCTAAGGGAAAAGGTCGATCGTAGTCTAATTTCCGAGAAATTAGACCATAACCCTGAATTAAAGTTTCAAATTGAGTTAAACTCAACTAGACTCTAGCTCGTTTGAATCCAGCTACGACTAAGTTTCGATTAAATACTTTGTGAATAAGTTTGAGTGCTTGACCCTCAGTCCTCACCCTAATCTTTTATGTTTTCGCCCCTTACCCCTCGCCTATTGCCTCGAGGTGATTGAAGTTTACAATCTTGACTTTTCTACGATGCAATAAAATGCCACATTGTTCTTTATGTAGCAAGATTAACTTTATTTTGTTTCCTTTACACAATGACTTTGTCTGGATAGGAAAAATCTTACGACATATTCCATAAGGCTTGTTACAACACCGACGCACACGCTTCACATTCACCAAACTTTGGCATGTGTCGTGATGCACATTTGGATGCGTCAGTGCTCAGGGCAACTTCCTTTAAGTACGCCCAGATGTAACATAAACTTGCGGACCCTTAAGGTCATAAAGTACATTACATATAGAGAAACTTTGAAAGTTGAGACAACAGTAGTCATAATTGGAAATTCAGATTGTGAACATAAGCTACACGTTCCCGGAGAAAATTCAAATGTGACAGAGAACTGGCCAAACTTGAGCTACTAGTAAATTCAATTTCCAATAATGACGAGTATAATTGTTGCTCTCTTGTTCACAAGATGCAAAGAGAGTTCGAAATCAAGGGAGAGGACCTGACATTGCAAAGTCATTCTATGAAAAGGTAATTTAACAGCCAAATGAGGGAGGGAAAACATAACAGTCATTGGTAAACAACCTGAACTACATAGCAGAAACCCCAAAGTCATCATCTGAAACAAAGCATAAATATCCAGTTATTCCAAATATTAAAAGCTTGGCCATTCTCCAGACAGTTCTCCGCCAAGAAACTGTGATTGGGAGGCTTCACGATCTAAAGGTGCAGGAAGAGATGCCACAATAGGATCCGTGGTATGACATATTAAAGTCCCCTCCTTGATCCCATAATGTATCAGACTTCTCTCAGAAATAGCAAGCTCGGATCAGTGTGAGATTCTATCTCTCTTCTATGCTGTCATAGGCAACCTAAGATCTACCAAATTTCATAATTGGATGATGTGCGGTGTAGATCTCAATATTGATAATATCAGATTCTCATCAAACGACATATATATATAAGAAGTCCGATACTCCAATCAGAGACATGAGAGAGACATACTGATTCACTCAGCAGATACCAATTATTAAAGAGAAATTTTTCAAACGAAACTGTCCAACAGCCCACTCTACATGATTATAAAAGCTATTGCAGTCTGGTGAGGATGTGGATCCCTACTAGCAAACATAAATTCAAGAATGAAGGGATTGAGAGGAAAGGTGGAGATCGGTTGATAATATTTGACACAATAGGACACACAACCGAAACCGGACAGGGAATTTCTGAGGAAAGCTCGAACCCATCACAACTAACCCAGAATCAACACTGAACCAAAAACAAAACACACCCATTAACTAGAATCACCAACCTTATGTAGGGGTTGCCTCAAAAGGAAAGGCTTAGATGATTTGGTCATGTTAAGAGGCATCCCAATGAGCAATGACGAGATGTGAAAAGATCACGGTAGGGTACTATAAGTGAAGTAGACCTATAAATTCGGTGGAAGCAATCAGATGGATTTGGCCCATCTAGAGATCATAGAAGATTTAATCTTTGATTGGAAGTTATGGCATGCGAGGATCAGTGGTTCTGTTTGTTGATATTAAGAACATAAATAGGGAACCAGACAGAAAAGTTTTGCTTCTTTGTCCCTTTCTCTCTCACTCGTTCCCTTGGTCTTTGCTCTCAAAGTACCCCTATGTTACTCCGACTCTTCATTTTACCTTAAGCACCGTGTTGGATACTCAACAGTCAACATTGAAGCAAGGATATGAACTTAGACACTTCATTTTAGACCAAAATCTTGCAAAAAATTTATAAGAAAGTTGTGTACGACACGGGCACACATTGTCTGTGTCTAACACTTCTAGCCGAGTCTAAGTAACATAGAAGTACCCTACTAAAATATTGTCTCTGGGTGCAATGTACATGTCTTTTGGTCTATCTCTTCTTTTTCCATTAAATGGATCTATATTTCTACATATGTCACAGATATAGTTGCCCAATTGTATTTGTATACTCTTCCCAATGTATTCTTTGAGCTATATGTACTTTTACTACCATACTACTGGTGGTGATGATGGTGGTTGTAGTTGTTTAAATAACATCTGTGAAAAGAAGGGACCAAAAGAGGAGAAAAAGAAAATCAGTGCTCTTTCACCAAAATGGCGAAAGCAGAGAGAGGAGAGAAAATGTTTCAGTGTTAAAAAATCGGGGTCATAAGCATCAATCACCGGAGTTGAAATGACATCTACTTAACAGAATAATCCTGGGGATGTTGGGGAGGTGAAGGATGCAAAAAGTTTCAGTAAGAAGTTATAAGAGCTGTTTGCTGATCATTTCCTAACATATCTATGGGGAAAATCCATGCAATGCCGATCAGAAGATGCACAGCAGCACCGGTAAGGAAAGCAGAGATTTCGGATTACGGAGAATTTAGAAGAAGCCAAAGGAGATCAAAGATGACTGGATGGAGAACATTTAAAAAATGATTTGAAGATAATTAAATTATAAAAGCATATAGCACTAAACAGAAATGAATAGAGGACGAGGATCTTTATGGTCAACAGAGTAGACAATTTAATGGTTCAATGCTCATGCAGCTGAACCAGCCTTTTGGGATTAAGGCTTTGGCAATCTTGTTGTGTATATCTACAGGGAAAAAAGAAACTATAAAAAAGTAATCTTTCCAACAAGACTGGAGAGATATTTTCTTCTCTAATAGGAATCATTAATGATGGGATCAGGAATTGGTTGGTATCATGAATTGTATGTGATGTGCCTCTGTGCCCTATACATGTGCTGATGTGCATGGCTGATGGCTCTTTAACCAAGTGCAGCTGGGATGAAAAATGGAATTTGTTACTAAAGCTTCTTCCACACAGCAAGCAGCCAAGCACTATAATCAGGGGGATTTAGAAATCAGCAAAATCTTTGTTTCTCTAGCTCAAACTCAACAAATTTGCAACAACTTGGGTTTATAAACAAAGCAAGAAGGTCACTGTTTCAGAGAACGAGCAACATCTTAAGGGAGACATGTAAGAGTAAGGCCACGTTCTTTTAGACGGAGAGAAACTGAACTGAACTGAGAGAAACTGAATTGCAGAGAGAAACTGAACTGAACTGAAATTAACTCAACTGAACTGAAAATAAGTCCAAAAGAACAGGGCCTAACACAATCACTCACTTATTTTCTGAAGAATTATAATGATTTCCAACAGCGAGTTAGTGTAAAATTTATTATAGCATGCTAAGGCAATGGTTGAAACAACTTACAATAATTTTCATAAGATTATTTTGCTCAGGAATGTGGGTCTCTAGGCAGATTTGGTCTAAAGCCTTTTCTGCTCAAGCTTCTCAAGCAAAGCTGCCTTCTCCTCTTCTGGAAGAGCGTAAAACATGAACACAGACTTGTCACCTATGTCATCCTTCAAGTACAGAACAATGGAATTACCACGTCAATAGTGCACGTCATCTCAAACTAAAATTTAATAGAATGAAGACCTCAAGAGTGATATATACGAGGAAAGAAAAGAAAAGGATTATCAAAATTCCACGTAAGACAAGCTATGTAGTATGTACCTTTATAGGTTGAGTGAACTTTCTTCCAGCAAAAATGATAAAGAGCACCATCCACACCCCTAGAAGACTCGATTTCACTACATCATCCATTATGCCACTCTGATACAAGTCATATCAAGTTCGTTAAGGCCTAGTTTATTATAAAGAAAGAAACTAGGCATCTAATTCTCAGCTGAGAACCACAAAATATACAACAAAATACTCCCTCTGTTTGCAAGTACTTGTTCAACTTCTTTTCCCAAGGTCAAAGTTTGTAAATTTTGACCGTAGATTCGTTTTGATGTGTATTTTTCGAATTTTTATTTGTTAAATTTTAGTAAGGAACTAAAAATATTAATAGTCAAACATATGCATTGGAGACCTTGAAATAGGAAGTGCAAAAACAATTTGCACATGGAGAGAGCATATAACAGACAAAAATGGGAATATATCCTTGTACATTTCTCAAAAACTGCACAAATTTGCGGAAGTAAATTTGCGGAAGATATGCATTGTAGTCACTTTTCACTGAGAATCAGAACATAGTATCACAAATTCACAACAATATAGCTGATGTAAATTTGCGGAAGTATAAATATTTTTGAAGCAGGTAAGTTAGTTCTTTGGTGGTCCTTATCACATAACTTCAACAATCTGACAAATAGATCTATTTTGCAGAAGTACAAAGAAACTGATCAGTTTCACAAAGCAATTTAATCTAAACTTAAGGTATCTTCAGAGATAAGTTCAGTCACATCTTTAGACTCTGGCTTTTAAGCAGGTAAAAGTTTCAAAAAGAAGATCTCAAAATGGAGGAACGTAAAAAATTTCAGTTGATAATTACAAAAACATCAAGCATGAGATACTAGCAGGGCTACTATCTAGTTTTAGGGACCATAATCCACACCAGCAAAAACATGTCATAGCATCATAATTTACTCCAGGGATAGTTTATCTTTGCTTTGGTAAAGAAAAATATCAGTTATATATAACGAAGTTCACTTGGAAGAGTAGTACCAGGTGGCCAAGAAGACAGATAGGTATTATGATCGCAAGGACAGCTGCTTCCAACTTCCCATAGCAAAGACCTATTTAATTTTGAAAAAAAAACAATACAGTTGGGATGAACGATTAAAGAGGACGTACTCAATGGCATAGAAAACAAGATGAGATCAGTCATCATGAGAAATAGTTGTTGCCATTTATAAATTCGTAATAGAAAGAATATGATGGAGAATTTAACCACTTATTCCAGGAACTTACCTTCCTTGAAAACCAGTCCTGTGAGAGCAGCAAAAACAGGACCCACAAGCCAGACCGCATTCGGATTATCAACAACATATTGCACCAAGCCCTCACCAGCTGGTTGAGCAAGGGCTGCATAAGTAACCAAAGAACCGATGATGCCCAAAGCCCAGAGTGCTTGCAGGGTGCGCTTAATTTCAGTTACATAGATGTGAATCAAAAATAATGACAAGCCCAGTCCAGCTGATCCCAACAGATAGAACAGGTCAAGATTATGCCCAAGGGCGTCGCTTAACAAAGAGTTGTCAGGCAAAAAAGTCGTTGAAGAGGCGAGGACAAAGGAGAGAGCAGCCGTCACAAGCCCAGACCTATATAAAATCACCTTTGGAATAACATACCAGCATCAAGAGGTTTGCCGACATGACATGAAATCACCAAATCATGCAAACCTTATGCTTACATACTCACTTTTAATTAAGAGAATATTACTTCCTCCGTCCCATATCGGTTTGAACACTTGTCCGTTTTACAAAAAATCCCTCTCTCCGAGGTTGATCAAGGTAGAAGGTACTAAAAGGATAACTTCCCAAGAGGAGAAAGAGCATCCCAATTCACTTGCGAGCACTAGTACTCTCTAACATGGATAGTAAAACCGCTAACTATTACTATTCATCATTTCATTGCTCGATGGCTAAACTATTCACAAGAATAATCCAAACTACGAGTGCTCTCCCCATATAATCCCAACTATGTATTATTCTAGAATAATCTCAACTATGGGGGTTACCATCCCAAAATGATCTCAAGTGTCCAATAACATATTTCATTAGTTGTTTTTCTTGTTCGTTTTTCAGTTCTCTCGCTCCTCTCTTGTGTCCCCTCCCTCTATCTAGCCAACTAGAGTTTGGCACATCATTCTTTTATCTTCTAAATCAGCTTTTCCAGGTCATTGTATTATTTTGAGACGATACACTAATAGTTGGGATTATTACAGAATAATTTATAATTGGGATTGTTATAAGATAATCAGTCATAACTCGAATTATTCATGTTAATTTTTCCCTTTCGGTAATATACTTCTATAAACTATCGTCTTTTTTGCTAAATATACCACCAAAACTTGTTATGAACAAAAAAATATTCAGAACTACATTTCGAGTGCATTCATCATACACCCGGGTGTACCATGTGCATGGTACACCCAAGGATAAGTTTTGCTCATTTGGAGCTCTACCTATTATGTGATTATGCTCATTTGGAGGCTTCAAATGAGCAAATAGCCTTGGGTGTACTATGGTCCTGGTACACCCAGTGTATGATAAAAATTGTCTGGCATTTCTCCTCAATTGCTAATTGATATGCTACTCCTCTTATTAACTTCTACAAAATAATAGTAAGATGATAAAATAGGGATGGTAGTGTGATGGACAAAATGTTTATATGAAATAAAATGGAAGGATATGCAAAAAATAAGAGAAAGAGGAGAGAGAAAACCTCACGAATGTCGTCGGAGTCAACAGTCCAAGGACCGTATGCACCTTGATAAACGCTTGTACTTTGAGTTTGTTCCATAGCTTTGCACCTCAATTTCTGGCCAAATTTTCCGATTTTGATTGTTCCGAATGCCGCTCTACTAAAATTGCTGATTTCTCCAAAATTCAATTTCAGTTCACCATTTTGCTGCTGCAGCTGATGATGACGAAGACGATGATGATGATGATGATGGTGACAAACAATGTTATTGTTCTTTCTGCTTGCGATTTTGCAACAACCGCCATTGAAATTGAAGTGTGGGCGGATAATTGCTCCTGTGGTTGGCGGTGCCACCGAAAGTGGCCTTACTGTCGTTGCCATATTCATTTCCCACTGCCGAGCAATCTCTAGTTGTGAGTGGTGGTGAATTGGTGATATCGTTTTGGTGCATTCGTTAAATTGGAACCGTAACTATTATGCACACCACTCAAACTCTCAAAGAGGAAAAAGCTGACTTAGGCCTGTTTTTTTTGGCATAAAACAACTTAACCAAGTTGATCGAATCGAACCGAACCGAACCGAATTTAATTAAATTATACCTAATAACTAATGATAATAGATTAGGAACTGAACTGAACTGAACTGAAAATAAGCGGGAGAAGCATGCGCCCAGGCCTGTTTGACAAATAGAGTTTAGTTGTTAGAGTTTAGAGTTTGTTGTTAGAGTTTTAACTTTTTGTTCAGTAGATTTGACTGCTGATTTGACAACTTTTTTTATAAATGTGTTTGGTAACAATTAACTGATTGCCAAAAGCTTATTGCCATTTGTTTGTGTGAAATAACATTTATAAACATTTTAATACATTTTTTTTTTTTTTAAAAGGTAAGATGAAGTCCCTTGCAAGGAAGGGGGGAAATTGGGGATCCCTCCTTGCAAGGGGTGAGACTCGATCCCAGAATCTCTGGGATCGGAGGTGAAGCCAATATGTGTAATATTATTATTAGAGGCAAAAAAGTCATTGAACATATTTTTATCTAATCTTCTAAAGAAAAAGCTTCTATTAGGAGCTTTTTCATTATTAGAGTTTTTGACTAGTCAAAATCCTAAAAGTGGTCCAAAACTCTTTTTTTACTCCAAAACTCTAATTACCAAACACCCTTTAATAGTCTCGCGTTGAGAGTACTCTAAGGACCTAAACTTCCGTAAAATAATTTAGAACTAGTGAGTGTCCCGGGCGATGCCCCGGGTTGTTACTTTTCAAAACTTCTTGTCAGGTGAGGAAAAATTGACGTAATGACATGATAAGTAATTGCATGATTTTTGAAAAATAAACCCTTAAAAGTTTAGGGATGAAAGCAATAGCTTAATTCTTTCTACAAGGAATTGGAGTAAGAATTTATGTCTATAATAGTCTCTTATTATTATCATAAAAAGGTTAGGTATCTAACTACTTGTGCAAATCTTTTAATGATATATAATTATAAGACCTATGGTATTTTATTTTGAAATACTAAACAACGGTGTTATGGTGGATTAATGGTTAAGTTTTCACTTTTCTTTTCAAAGGTCACGTGTTTGATACCTTGTACAACATTATTTTTTTAATTGAGGGTTTTACTTGAAAATAAAGCATTTGCATTAGAGTCTTAGAGGAGAGTGTCACGTGGCACACAAACTTTCTTATGAACACCTTTTAATATATTAGTATAGATAGATTAAGGACCTCGTCCTTTAGTATGGGTTAAGGAACTCAAATAGATAAAAGTTAATCCCTGTGTCCTCTAGGCTCCAATAACTTTTTTTTTTTATTTATGGTTATCTCAAATACATTTCTCATTTTCTTATTTGGCATGGATCTACCCATTAAAATATTATTTACCTTATATTTTTAATTATATTACTCATTTTCCTATAGATCAAACATGGGTCTCACCTAGAGCTGTCAGTTTGGTTAATGAACTGCTGGTTGAACTGAAATAACTGAAATTTGAACTGAATTAAACTGAACTGGGAGTAATCAGAATCGAAATTAATCGAAAAATGTTGAATCGAAACCGAAATAAATCGTAAATGAAAAACCAAAACCGAACTGCAAATCGAACCGAAACAAATCAGTAATCGAAAATAACGTGAAAAATCGAAAAGTTGATCGATCAACGAATCGAATCGAACCGAATATTTAACTGAATTAACTGAACTGATTCAAACTGAAACTGAAACTGAAATGAACTGAAACTGATTTAAACTGAAACTGTTTTAAACTTATTTTTAACTGTACCCGAACTGAATTCACATATTAACCAAATTCATGATAGTACTCTACTTCACATACAAAATTTGTCGTGATAATTTTTTATCAGCACATTGAGCCCACCAAATGAAGCTTAATAAGCTCAAACTCAATATCAAGGGAAAGTGACCACCAAAGTTAATTTAACAGGTATTCGTAATAGATCACTCAAAAAGAGATGATGTAATTCTCTCTTTGATATCCAGTTTCTCAAAACAAACATCGAAGCCTAATGTAACTAGGAAAAGACAGCTCTAACACACCAAAATGATATTCTGCCACAAACGAACACACCAAAACAGTTTTTGCAACAAACCAACAGCAAACAGAGAAAATAAATGAGATATAATGATAAATAAATTTTGAAATTTACTAATAAAGCGCAAAACAACTGAATCCCAATTAATAAATGATCTGTTGAAGGTGAAGTTCTAGACCTTTAATCATTATGAGAAGCTATGGAAATCAAGAGAACCAGATAGAGAAAAAAAAGAGGAGAGAAATAGGTACAGAGGAAGAAGTGAAGAGATAGAAAAAGAAAATGAGAATTTTGTTAAGCGGAAAGATGAATTCTGTTTGGCTGATATAATGTGGGTCACTTTTTCAAAAAAAAATGAAACAAGTAACTCGAGTTGGCGCTAGACCAAAATTTTAAAATGAAACTGATTTTTTTTTGGTTAAGCGGGATTGGGTGTTAACGAGCCTAACCGAGAGCGAATATGTCCAAGCTCGGCTCGAGAATGGTTGAGGTTGAGCTCGGCTCGAGCTCGAAGCTCGTCGAGCTCAAAAATTTAGGCTCGGCTCGAGCTCGAAAAGATCAAAACCAAGCTCGGCTCAAGGCTCAGCTCGTGAACTTATAATTTCAAAAATTAAAATAAATTCAACTTACATCCACCAGTCTTTTATATAGGTGCAGCTCAATGAAATCTTGTCAAACTGTATGGATATCAGACTGACTTCATTAAATATGAGAGACCCAACAATCATACATTATGCTATTACGCATACAAGAACATTTAGTACAACAAGTCTCTTGTTACTCTTGCTTCCTCTCTGATGTGGGACATTTAAAATCCCAACCAAAGAATCCACTATTGGCGCTGTAGCAAGAGCCAGGAAGAGGTAAATGAGTAGGTTGTCCGTTTTACTTTATATATTCAAATGTAATCTTCTACGTGTCCTTCCTCTCCGATGTGGGATTTATAAAACCCCAACAAATTATTCGCTCAGCCTGCATGTGTTTTTCAAAAGTAAATGCTGTAATGTTTGCTAGCTGTGTTAGCTCGTTTTTTCCAAGATGTATAATATACACAGCACTTTCATTCTTTTAGCTGTGTTAGCTTTAATTACATCACTTTCATTCTTCTACTAGAACTAGTCTTTTCCAACATAATAATGAAAGTGATGTAATTATAGTTGAAGAATAAATTTTATACTAGTTCAAGTTTTTGGGCCTTGCATATTTAATGACTATCCAATATTATTAAATAAGACAAATCAAACAATAAGTATAGTAATTGAGCTTAAGGGTAATAAGATTATATAGGGAAACAAGGTTGGTTTTTACTTTTTCTATCGATGTGGGACATTACTTTTTTAACATAAAGACTATCTAAAATATTTTCGAGATTGTTCACAAACTCTCGAGCCGAACTTAAGGAGGCTGGGCTCGGCTCGTTATGGTCTCGAGCCGAGCTTGACAGAGCTTTGACCGAGTCGAACTCGAATAGTTTACGAGCCACCCTGTCTCATTAACACCCCTAAGCGGGAAGATGAAATTGGCATCAGATGTTTTGAGTTTTGAAATATTAAAGATGATTAACTTAAATGCAATTTTGTTACTTTCTACTAGCTTATAACAAGCCTTAATCAGTAATAAACCTTATAGTATACTACATATACGAATTTTCGCTTCATAT
This sequence comes from Beta corolliflora, assembly GCA_947648045.1. NCBI lineage: Eukaryota > Viridiplantae > Streptophyta > Magnoliopsida > Caryophyllales > Amaranthaceae > Beta > Beta corolliflora. The sequence goes on from CANSZD010000395.1 coordinate 63,349, forward strand.
CGGGATCTTACTAATAAGCAAGTAAGGTTTAATACGACATAGTAACAATAATTAACTACTTGTTTCAATTCAATTAGATGGTTTGGGTTTCAAACAAATTTAACTTAAAGATAATTACCTTAGACAGAGTATTGTTATCTTCTATTAAGTTAACTAATTAACTTACATTGATACATTCATTGATCTTATCCAATAACAACTTATTTTAATTCAATTGGACGTTGAGTTTCAAAATGAATACAACGTAATGACGAATATGTTAAACGAACTTATGCCATCTTGAATTAGCTTATCGACTTACATTGATATACATCGATCTAATCCAATATCAACTTGTTTCAATTCAAATTAGATGTTTCGAGTTTCAATATGAATTTAACTTAGAGACGATTAACTTAAATTATTATGTTGAACCAATCTACTGAGTTACACTGTTCTACATCTGTTGCAACTGAATTGGATGCTTTCGGTTCTAAAATGAATTAAACTTAAAGATTATTAATTTAAGTAGAGTAATGTTATTGTCTTGAATTAAACTTAGGGTACTGTTTAAGTAGATATTTTGAGTTTCAATATGAATTAACTTAGAGACCATTAACTTAAATGGAGTATTATTGCTATATTGAACCAATCTACCGAGTTACATTGTTCTACATTTGTTGCAACTGAATTAGATGCTTTCGGGTTCCAAAATGAATTCAACTAAAAGATGATTAACTTAAGTAGAATACTGTTATTATCTTCAATTAGTTTATCGACTTACATTGATACACTCATTCCAATAACAACATGTTTCAATTTTAGTAAACGTTTTGAGTTTCAATTAATTTACCGACTTACATTGATACATTCATCTAATCTAATATCAATTTCTTTTAGTTTGGCTAAGATACATGAGTTCAAATTGAATATAACTTGTTAACGATTAACTTAAATGGAGTATTGTTATCTTGATTTAACTTATCGATTCACATAGATACCTTGAGCTAATCCACTATTAACTTATTTTACGTCGATTATAGGTTTTCAATTTTCAAATGCATAGAGGTTAATGACTAATATAGTTATATTAATCCATTGATCTAATATAGTAAGAGTAAGATATTGATCTAATCGACTTTTAAAAAAATGTCTAACTCGTCTTTCGAGGAAGTTTATAAGAAATTATACTGATATGAGACATCCTTTTTAACCAAACATGATGTAATTTGCATACAACTAAAAGTTTGAATATCGACTTATATAAAATTATCTTATTCCAAATTGTCGAATATATCGATCTTGTACACATATATCGATGTCACTTTCATACACTTTTTTGTGAAGTACAACTCGTTTTTTTCCGAGGTAAGTGTTAGACTACACTTATTTGCCACGTCAATTTTAATCGAACGCGGGAAAACATTTGGCCAAAACCCGACATGAAGTTCCATTTTTTTTTGAACAAATACAAGAATGTGACTAACTTCTACCCGAACCGATGCGATTATTGTCGAACTTATGTGATTTTCGTCAATAACTGAAATAAACTGAAACGAAACTGAAAATAACTGCAACGTGTTTTAATCGCTATGGATTCAACCGTTGGTTGGTTTAACTGTTTGGATAAAACTGGTTTAAATCAGAATCGAACCGAATCGAAACGGAAAGAAAATAACCGAATTAAACCGAACCGAAAAGTTTGTTAACCGAACCGAACCGAACGTTAATAATTTTAATTGTCGTAAATCGAACCGATATGAACCGAACTGTTTGGATATAACCATAATCGAACCGTTGAACCGAATTGACACCTCTAGTCTCACCCACTTACCTTACCCACTTACATCCTCTCTCTTCGATAAAGAATTCATGAATAATCGACCGACTCCAATTTTTTTATTCTAATTATATGCAACTAAGGGTCCGTTTATAACACTTGTGCCCAAAAGAAATGGGAAGTCTATTTGTGGATGGAGAGAGTATAACGCTATTAATTTTTCCATCCATTAGCTTATTAAGAACGAACAAAAGATATTTAAGGTTAAGCGATTAGATTGATGGAAGTTATAAATATTTACTTCTACCATTTTGGCTTTTGACACTATTCATATTTTGGGTAGGATTTCGATTCTACACCAAAGCAAATCCTTGAGGGTTAGGCCCAAAGAGGACAATATCTACTAGTGGGCTCCTGAACACCTAGGGGTGTTACAATGAGAATATATTATGTTTAACATTAGAGCAAGGAATAACTTTCTTGTTATCTAGCATTAGTTTAGGGAAAAATTCAAATAAATTTGACATTTTATTCAACTTATTTTTCATTAGTATTTATCTTATTTTCAAAACTTTTTTATACATTTTTAAACTTTACTTAATTTCTAAAAATAGCCATGCAGACATTTTAAAACAAGTACAGAAAATATTCTAATTAAGTAATACTATTTGATTGTAATTTTTTTTTTTTACTTTGTTCTAGAATGACGTTTTTTATGAAATACTCCCTCTGTTTTTTTTATCTTTCTCACTTGGAAGCTTAGCACTATTCATACTTAGAGAGAATCTTCTCAATTTTTTTCAATTTATAAGAAAAAATATAGTCATATGGGGTCTTGTTTGATTCGTCTCAATTAGTACATTATTAATATTCAATCGTTATAATTTTTACTAATATATAATGAAAGATATTTAAGTTTAAAGAGGTGCATTGGGAGACGCGCACAGGAAAGTGAGAATGATAAAAAAACAGAGGGAGTATTTTACAAACTAATTATGAATTGATAATAAGGGATTGGTAATCATTGCTGACCTACCATCCAATCCTGGATCCACCATTGCTAGCCCCAAGTGACAAGTTAAAACTTGTTAATGGCTTAGTATATCCTTATAGGTCCACTATATGTCTTAAAAGAGGGACATTCATAAGATATAGTGGGAGTGACTTTCATTCAAGTGTTTAATTAATGGAATATTTAGATAAACATTTTTTTTTTGAAAGAAAGAGAAATTTCATTAAATGAAGGCCAAATGGCATCTACAATAAGTATTAAAGAAAAACAAGATATAATCAGACAAGATCAAATCAAATTCGTCTTCGAAGAAACTATAATGAACCCGGATCGAGCAATACAACGCAACCCCCTTGTATTTCTTTGAATCACGCAGCCTATTGATGGGGAAGTCTATCATTCGACATAGTTTGGGGAACTAAATTCTTGATTTAACCATGTTGACCGCATCCGAATTTCCAATACTTCCATGTTGATGGTCTTGAACTTCAACCAATAGGAACAATCTCTCATACCAACTTTTAAACTTCCACGTGGGGATTAAGAGACTTGAACTAAACTCCAAACTCCCACAAGAGGAGAGAAAGAACCCAAAAATTGGGTAGAAAACTCTCAAAAAGAGAGAGAATGGAAGATTATTAATAACAAAAGCAATAAAAACTAGAAGAAAAAGAAGAATCGGGGCTTACCACCATCGAAAGGATGATGGCAGCCCCAAACTAGAAGAAAAGGATTAGGGTTTTTTTGGAGGAAGATATTTAGATAAACATAATACTAAAACTTTGCGTGTTTAATTTTTTAATAGACAAAGCAAACAATATAATAACAATTCATCATGCACATAATTATCTTTACCATCTAAACTCATTCTAGAACTTAATTTGATAAGATAGTGTTATTATGTACTTGATCTCAAAACATTGCTATAATAGGGTCCAAGGTCAGAAGTACTCTAAAAAAATATTTTTCCTTTGTTTTCACTTTTACTCTACTATCCCTTTATTTTCCTTTTTTTCTTCGTTCTACCCTTATTATTCCCTTGATTTGCCTAATTTCAGGTACAAAATTAACTGAGAATTGGAGAGAAATGAAGGGGGGGGAAGATAAGGTAACAAAATAATGATATATGGAAACAAGGAGAAAATGAAATTGCGCCAAAAACTTTACTCCCACACGAAAAAGGACCCAAACTATATATTTACTATTATATTATTACCACTTACCAGCAGTCTTAGTTCTAAATTGTATACCTAGTTGCCAATATAGCTGAGACATTCTAGTACATGAAATATAGTAGAAACTGCATGCATGCAAAGGCCCCTTTTAACGAAAGCTTAGTTTTCTGGCATCGAATTCATTGTGCTATACAGAAAAATATAATGACGGTTGCACTAAGTTGCATGGACACGGGACATGCACGGACACGTGGACAAGGGGAAACGCAAATCCTAAAAGTGAAGAAACGAGGGGCAAACTGCAAACGTTAGGAAACACAATATTTTACAGTTTTGTAGGTTATATTTTGAGAGATTTAAAGACATTGAAAGGAAAAAGTAAGGTTGAGAGGGAAAACATTTCTTCTAGTAACAAAAAACTATGTATGTCACGTTTCAATCCACTATTTATCTTCAAAAGAAAATTCAGAGTTTCTGAAAGTGTCCCAAAGTGTCGGAAACAGTAAAATGTTGACCTGTAGATCTAGAGTGTATGTGCATCATAGTGTATCTATTCGTGTTGGAGCAAGCTATAATATAATATAGAGATGAAAAGTTGCATAATACTTCCTCCGTTTCTTAATAAGTGCAACATAGAGAAAGTGGGGGAATACCAAGGAATGTAGAGAGAGAAAGTTGAGACCACAATAAAGTAAAGTAATTCAAGTGATGAAACAAAAATTGTGGTCCCCTCTTGCTTTTTGGTAGCATATTTGTAATAATATTGAACTTTTTTTTACCATTTTGAGCTTGGTTGCACTTATTGTGACTATTTCAAATCAGGAAAGTGTTGCACTTATTAAGAAACTGAGGTAGTATATATAGAATGTTGATAATTTAAAAAAACACATACATTGAGACGCATCTAGCAAGATCATATATAACTATTTTTTCTAAAATATAAATCACCCAAGACAATCAAAGCATAAGATGTGAATAGTAAACATTAATGGTGCAACTATTTACAAACGGATGAAGTAATAAAGAGATGAAAAGTTGCATAATATAGAATGTTGGACATCTTACAGATAGAGTCATATAAGATCGTACAGCAATTAGGCTGGACTACTGCTTAAATATCAGCATCAGAGCCAGGCCTTTTAAAGGAGCTAGTATAGTAATGAGGCGAGCTGCTGCTGGTGCTAGTGTTTGTGGTGCTGGTGGAAAAGCTTCCAAAGTTCCACTCTTCATAACTCGGTGGTGGTTGTGGCACCTCGACTCGACTCGTAGAAGTCGACGAAGGTGTAGACTGAGATGTCGAAATAGAGTGATAGTTACTAGTATCAGCAGTATTATAAGTACTTTGTGGGTAGAGGCTTGACATGAAATAGGGGAAGTTGACTTCGTTGCTAGAAAGAAGTTGTGCATACTGCACAAGATCTGGATACATATTATTACTAGTTGTAGTATTAGTATTAGTAGTAGTATTATCTCGATGTTGATGAGATAATATTGATGAAGACATGTAACTAGGACCATGACCATGAGTAGTAGGCATTGTGTTAGCCGCAGTATCAGTAGCAGTAGTAGTTTTGTTCGTCTGGTTCGCCAAGTAGTATTGAGGATGACCATATATGACTCTCTCAGGGAAGTTGAGCTTGGCTTTATTGCCTTTGAACTTTAAGGCTGCTTCATCGTATGCGATTGCAGCTGCTTCCGCAGTTTCAAACGTCCCTAACCAAACTCGGGCTGCTTTTTTTGGATCTCTGATCTCTGCTGCCCATTTACCCCATGGTCTTTGTCTTACTCCTCTATAATGCCTTTTTCTTCTACTTCCTTCACCAACTGTTAATTTAGAGAATAAACCATACTTCATTAGTTCATTATATAGATCGAAGCTAAGTATTAAATGGAACCTAAAACTGTCTAAGCTAAGTGTAGTAATTCTATAATTTCATGTGCGCCAAGTTCTAGCTATTTAGGACATTCCAAATGAAAATCATATAGTATAAATTAAATAAAACCAAAAAAAAAATAGTACATGTTGTCTGCTATACATATATACTAATTAAGTGAGCAGCAGGTGATAGCCTAGTGGTATTGACACCACCTCCGATCCCAGAGATCCTGGGATCGAGTCTCATCCCTTGCAAGGAAGGATCCTCAATTTCCCCCCTACTTGCAAGGGGTTTCATCTTACCTTATTGAAAAAATATATATATATATACTAATTAAGTACCTTCCATTTTTTTAGTGATTATACTTCTCTATATATGATGTTCTCGTATCTCTATTATGGGAACTCTTGATTATTATGGTGCCCACTTTTTTGACAAATATACCCCTAACTATAAAAGCGAAACTACAACACCTACCACTCTATTAGTTTAAAATTTTAAAAGGGAAAACTCATCTAACAAATCGAAAGAATTGCCACTCATCCTTCCACTTTTGACGCATAGTGTGCATATAAAGCTTAGTAGTTGTAAGTTGTAACATATTTACATATCTTAGCTTTTATTGTGTTTGTGGGTTTTTTCCTTGTCCCTTCTCATCACATGGCACCTTTTCCATCTTTCTTCTATTACATGGATCTCCTAAAATACCGTGCTTCGCCCTATATTGCAACTAATAGATCAAAGGAAATATATTTTAATAGAAGGAATCTGGATTATTGCGTGGAAAATTCCCTTTGGTGTGGCCAAAGGAGTATGAAGACAGCACCCTGACAAGCAATGAATACACATTCTAAGTTCCCTTTTATATTTAGATGCATGCACTTTGATTTTAAGTGTCGGCCAATCAACTAAGAGATAGGTACGGTGCATATGCTACAACAATAAAGCGCAAGAATGTAAAGCAAAATGAAACTCAATTAGATAAGCATTCCGAACATCCTGAATTACGTGACATATCATGAGTTACTCCCTATTGTGATTTGTGGGTGCAATATATATACGTAGTCGTATAGAAATAATTTCTAGTATCTAGGGATGAAGCATAGCAAAACAGATCGATGGAGGACAAGAGAATTAGGCCGGAAATGTTTTGTTAGACAATATCATTATATGTCAAACCATACTGAGTGGCGAATCTCAGACTAAAAACTTTACAGCGCCAAGTTTTAATTGCCTAAACATTACATTAAAAGTTGAATAAATATTCATACGCTACAAGATTTTTTTTATATATGCGTAATACTTCTATAACAAGTGTATTATATACTTCCTCTGTTTCTTTTTACTTGTAACCGTTTAACTTTCACGCTTGCCAATGCATAACTTCAACCATTAATATCTTTAATTACCGATATTTAAAAATTATAAAGGTAGGTATTTGAAAAATACGTATTGAAACGAATCTAACAAGATCACACATGAATATGTTTTTTATTAACCGTTTGACTTTCACGCTTGTCAATGCATAACTTCAACCATTAATATCTTTAATGAATATGTTTTTCATTAACTATAAATCACCAAAGATAAACTAAGTGAAGTCTATGAATAGTGTAAAAGTCAAACCGCTGCAAGTAAAAAGAAACGGAGAAAGTATTTAATATGTCAAAAAAATTATCAGGGCCAGACCCCTACCATACTCAGCTAAGATACTCCCTTATAATATCCATACATACATAGATATGCTACATCCATGTGTATTTAGTTGTCACATGATTACTAGTTCGAATTACACTATTGACGTAAGTTGATGCGAAAGGAAGATATAGTACTTCATTATGTGATGTACTCTCCTCTCCATATTTCAAGTCAATATAGTTATATCAAAAGCAATATATCCGACTTAATTATTGCTAGTTATATGAAGTGTAGTCATATGCCATATGCATAACTTGCGTGGAAATACAAAACTAATACCACTAGCAAACTAATTAACTAACAGATTAAGCTTAAACAAGAACAGTTCCTTACAAGAATTGTACCTAACTTTTTGAAGAAGAGCTTTCTTGAGCCAAACAATTAACGAGAGCTTTCAAATGAAATACACGTGTGTGCGCATGGATATTGTTTATACTTTATAGATATATCTCAAACATGAAAGTGATGGCCCAAATGACGAAAACAAGAAGTAGGGGAAGAATGTGGTGATTATGATGGAGACTTGCTCAAACAAAGCAAAGTATATATGAAATTGTAATTAGCGTAATCATACTATGTGCTACTTGTTTAAAATGGCTCTATTCTGTCTGTCAGTTAGCTAGGCAGACAAAGTCACAAAGATATCAGATTATGTAACTAGCTTTTAGCTTTTTTTCAACATACTTTTATATTTTTCATTTATTAATATTTTACTATAAAATGTTAACACTAAATATTACTACCTCCGTTTCTTAATAAGTGCAACACTTTCCTTATTTGGAATAGTCACAATGTGCAACCAAGCTCAAAATAGTAAAAAAGTTCAATATTATTACAAATATGCCACCAAAAGCAAGAGTGAACCACAACTTTTTTGTTTCATCACTTGAATTACTCTATTTTGTTGTGGTCCCAACTTTCTCTCTCTACATTCCTTGGTATTCCCCCACTTTCTCTATGTTGCACTTATTAAGAAACGGAGGAAGTACTTGGTTTAGTGGTTTAGACTTTTAGTATATAAGCTTGAAGTCATAAATTAAATCTTTTATAATGTAATTTTTTTTATGGTATATGTATTACGCCATAATAAGAACATGTGGCACTATTTCTTGTCTAAGAACGCATTTTAATATATTAGTATACATAAATCACGATCGCTTAATAAATATAAGCAAAAATATTAAAAGAAAAAGGAAGAAAGAGAGTCTCTTACGCAAAGTATATGTAGTGTACTACTAACTACTAAGGTAGCTCTAACGAAGGATCGTCCTATCACGCCAAGGCAGCCAAGTGTGAACCTAAATAATAGTTGCTCCCACTTTTTTGTCTCTTATCTATTTTGATCTTTTCCTCCTTTATTTATTCATTTATTTTCTTGATAGCAAGTTTTCTTTTCCTCCTTTTCATTACGTATTTCTAGATGCTCGTAAAGTCGTAATTGTATGGCTACGCTCATTGACAAAATTTTAGTATATTAATCGCCCTAAAGGCTAAAGGTTTCCTTAGCTAATCAGGTTAGATACGCTGAAATCTTCTTACACTGCACATTTTAGATCTGTGGGTAAGCATACACTTTTTCACCTGCTAATGTACAAAGAACATTTCTTTTAAAAGGTAAGATGATAGGACTCACTCAAGGGGATAAGCCGATAAGGTGAAATCCGAGAATATGAAGGGATACAATGTACCAAACTCTAGGTATATATACTTAGTTATGTTGATATATCATATATATTCGATTTATGTTATTGATCTTTGTAATATTACCTTTTAAAAAAAAATCTTAGCATGATATATACTTCTATGACAGCAATTAGTGTACATATAATATAGCTTTTGGTTCTAAGTGCAAAAATGTAGTACTTCCTCTCTTCCAAGTTGCTTAATTAACTGATACAAAATCCTATATAAGATGAATTTGCAATAATTTACGGTAAGATCAGGGTAATTTGTTCATTACAATGACAACTCTTTACTAATTCTAGATTCAACTTTTAACGTCTTATAATATGTTGATTGTCTCACCTAAAACTTGTTGATTACTTCAAACATTTATTTCGAACATAAAAAGCAATAGATAGAGATAGTATGGTAGGTGGGATGGATGGATGGATATAAAGCCCGATCTTAGTAGGGAAAAAAAAAGTAGACATGAAAACTACTAGTAATTTGTATTTTAAATTCGAAGTATCCACTCTACTACATCTACATAAGTTAACTCCACTAAATAACCAAAAATAAAGTAAAAAAAAACAGATAGCAAAGTGATGATGTAGAGATCTAATACGTACCAGGTGCTTGATCTTGCGACTGCTGAAAAGGGTAAAGATATTGTGATGTCTTAGCCTCAGCTTCATGAGGTATGGACGACGACGACAACGACAACGACGACGACAACGACAACGGAGGCTGAGGTTGAGGTTGGTGTGTAGAGGAGGTATCCATGATCTGAGCAAGGGCTGAAACCATGACCTTCATGTCTTTGTGATCTACCCAATCCATTTCATGGGTAGTACCTGCAGGATAGTAGGAGTAATTATGTTGTTCATCAGAGATTTTTGTAACTAATTTATCATGATCTTCTTCTTCTTCTTCTTTCTCTTTTGATGCTTGTTGTAGTGGTGAAATCGGTCTTTTCCCATGCCTCCTTTCTGGATCCACCTTAAAGGAGAAAAATGACCAAACAAACAAAAACTACCAACTTAACCGAAAAAGCTTGGGCTGATGGCTGTCCCCAAGATTGGTTTTATATTCTATCAGTACGCGCACTAAGCCAGATGGATTTGTTGGGTCTGATAAATGATCTCTTAGCTTGAATGTAGATTGCAATAAGTTGGGTGTTTCACACAAGAACCACACACACCAGGTATAGCAGCTTATATAAGCTTGGCTCTAAGTAGAAGATGCAACTTGGTTAAGCACTTAAGCACATGCAAATTGCAACTTGGGTGGGGGGCTCTACCTAGTTATAGCTTATACTAGTGGTTCTAATTGCTTAGTTCTGCTCTACAGCTGACTGCTGATTCATCAATGGATTAAGAAGAAAGATGGAAATAGGGTTTACACTTTCCTAACCAGCCTCTTCTTATACAATGCAACACCCAAAGGGTTTTCTGTTTTCTTCCTTTTGTGCTACCGTCTACCTAGTTTAACTGTGGTAAAGTGTCAAAGCGCTTGTGCATCACCCTTTGGTAACTAATTCTTGGACTTATTCTAGTCGCGTGTCTATTATACACCGAGTGTACCTAAATATATGTATATCAAAAGTATTCTAAAAAAATAGCCAATTTAATATGCAATGAGCGAAAAGAAGTCAAAAAAAAATTGCTTACCTTGCTTGTACTTTTTCTTAGATATACCTGGATATATATAAGATAGACAAGCTATTATTTATTCTTACATATAATTGGTTGACCACTAAATGCCAATTCTTTTGTCCATTTAGAAGAAAATTTGCTTATCTCAAACTTGCAAACGTGTATGTGTATATAAAGCCGATACATTATTATAAATGTAATCATAGTACATAAAAATCTTTTGATTGTGGAAATTAGTTGAAATCCACGACCATAGTAAATGATTATCTTTCTATAACGTTAATATTGGATCAATTGTTATTTAATCATCTATTACAATTATTTTATCCTAAGATTTATAATAACTTATTCAACAAAAAAACTACTATTTTTATATATATGAAAAAGTCCTTACATGACACAAGCACGAGTTTAGTAGAATATAAAGAATAAAAAGAGACAACATATAAACAACAAACTTAAAAAGCAACGAAAAATAAAAGGGTCATCCAAGGGACCGAAAGAGTTTTAAGATTACATTGAATGATAAAATCTTATCATTATATGACATTTAGGTTTTAAAAGACAAACCAGCTAAAATGTCTTATAGATTAATCCCTCTATAGTTCTTTTCTTTATGTCTATTTAGTTTTGTATGGTCTCCAACAATACAAATCTTTAATCGTTAATATTTCTAATTAATTACATTATGAAAAGTTAATATCCTAAAATATACATATCGCAAAGCTAGCATCCAACAAGATCTCTCAAGATTATGTTTTCTTCGTAAAAGTCTCCAAACATATATAATGAAAGATTCTACCTTTAACAAAGCTATTCCAAATATTAAAGAAAAAAAAAATAACATAATAAATAAATTTATTTCAAACAAAAAGACGACCACACATGGAGTACATAGGACGTAAAAATTCAATCTTAAAATGACCAAATGTACACCGTAAACGTATTCATTTCTTTCTATCTTTCAACTTAAGTCTTAGACTATGTTCTTTTGGATTGAATTAATAAAAATTCAGTTCAGTCCAGAGTTCAGACAGAGTCAATTCAGTTCAGACAAATTCCTCTCACAATTTTAGTTCAGCTTAGTTCCATTCAGTTCACTCCAAAATAAAAAGGTCTTACTCCTTTCATTTTCTAAGTTCTACTCACATGCCTTTTTGCAAGTCACAATTCAAGAACAATAATCATCTATGGTAACCTTTTTTCGGACAAGTAGAAAGTACATCTATTGTAACTTGCCCATATATAAAAATATAATCATGTGAGATATTCTTAAGATACAATTCTTTATATAGTTTTAAGATTTAAAACTTTTAGTGGTCGCATTAGAAACAGGGTAGATTCTCAATGTGTATATATAAGGAAAACAATGGACGGTATTAAGCTTCTTTAAAATGCCAATGTAATACACCATTCCTCCATTAGTACACAACACTTTGATTTATACATACTCTATTTTGACCATATTCTTCTATTGATAATATATTTACGTAGGAATGTTATTAGATTATCTCAAGGTAAATTTTGAAAAATATCAAAACTTAATGTTTAGAGAAAAATTCGACCATTTGATGAGCACTTTCTTTTTTGTGCGTAGCAATGTGAAAAATTGGAAAATTTGAAACTTGGAAGACTGATTTGCTCCGTAAAAATGTATATCTTGTGCAGTTATAATTTCTTCAGCAATCAATAATTTTTAACCAAGAAGAGAGAGCAGAAGAACCTGGGAGGCTGGGAGTTATATTCTTGCAGGCTAGCAGCTACTAGCAACGTGACAAGGCAGCATCCATCCGCCGGACCGCCATCATCGGCAATTCATTGAAACCCCTCCCCCCCCACCCCGTCCAAGTTTAGAACACTATTCAAACCAATCTGTCGAGTGTAGGGAAAAGTATAGGCCCCTAACAGGTATTGGGCAGAGCCGCAGAGCTTGCCCAGATAACAAGCTTATGTGAGTAAAAAGCAGCGGAGTAAAACTGTTAAGTTAGCAGCTTCACACAATCACACTAGTATAAGCTAAGTTAGCGATTTCACACTAGTATAAGATAAGTTAGCGATTTCACACTAGTATAAGTTTGGTATTGGGCAAGCTTGTCCAATAACAATTATAAGATCTATCACCTTTCCTGGTTTAGAGGCTCGCAAATTTGCGTATACCAGTGACTTCCCAATTGCAGTCATCATCAGCAAAGTATCGATTCAGCCGTGATCTTCCTTGCCAAGAGATGAGGAAAGTTCAGACACTATTACTATTAGTCTATTATTGAACTACCAATATGAAGACATTGTACAACCAGAATGCCAAACACAATAACATGAACTATCAGTAACAAGCTCTTAACTCCCCCTCCTTGAATCAACTCTTGATCACATCGTTTCTAACGATGTACATATTCAGGAGGGTAAGGGGATCAACAGAGAGCAAAGACCAACAATAACTGATGCGCTGCAAGTGAGGCAAGTAAATTGGTATGAATAAAGCAGTTGCCATTCAGATGCGAAAGTGACATTATACAACATTCACGTTCCCAAGCCAATGCATCACTTCCCCATAAAAAGAGAACAAGCTATTTCATGATGCTGCAATATTTTTAAATTGAAAGCAAATGACCGATAACTCCCAAGTTTTTTGGCCTGTCCAACAATTTCCCAGATGCAACGTTGATGGTCTTTTTAGACAGATATGCTTTTGATGGAAATTTGGCTAGCCATAGCTCCCAACTACTGTATTGCACCTATCCCCTTGTCATGGAACATCACCCTTCACACCACCAGCATATACAGAAACGCATCGTTGCATTACTTTGGATATAGAATGTCATAGTGGCCTGGACGATAAAGCAGGGTTATGTACGGATTGATCTCCAAGCCACCACTGCCATTCGTCAGGGAAGAAGGTATGAAATCATGATGATTCACATTAACACCACCGGTGTCACAAGAACTACGATCCAGGTATACAACCCGAACTGGAATACCTAATGCATCTGATAGAGCAATGATGTGGACATGATCACTTTCTTCACCCATGGGTTCCACTGATGATTTGCAAAACTACACATCAAAACAAACAGCAATATAAATATACGAAGGATGTGAAAATTCAGAAAATACTCTCAGAGCTTACAGAAATCCACCTAGCAAAAGACCATTACTTTATGCAAATACTTGCTTTCATATGCATGAACTTTGCAGTGATAGATCAATGATTGGTTATCAAATAAAGGTACGATAGACCAGGGAAATTTCCCTTCTTTAAGAAGCTTAAGCGAGTTCCAAGCATTGCATCAAAACTGGCAAATTTTGAGGTGAATGAATAATTCCCTTGGTTACCCACATTTGAAGTTATAGGAGACAAGAGATAAGTACCACTTATCTGCACCTTACCAATATAGAATAAAATATGCATATGGAAACTGATCTACACTGAACCAGAATTTGACTCCCAAGTCCCAAGTCCAAAAGCCAACATTATTTTCTAACAGTCAAACTATTCTATCCTATACTCTGCTATAATTATTAAGTCTCTTCATACTGCTCAAAAAGGATCCCTAGGGATACATGCCATTTGAAAGAGAAATTTTGTCGATAAATACATTTCAGTCAACATTATTCAGCAGCATGTACAGCACAAAATGAAGAAAATTTACTTAAATGTTATTGTGCAACTTCTAATACTAAAACCCAGACAGACCTGATCCACTGTAGCATTTGTTAATCCCAGTATGAATGGTTCAAAAAACTCTGAACGTTTTCGTATCTCCCCGGACGTGACGAATCTAAAAAACATTACAACTGACCAACAAATATGTCATCGTCAATGAATATAGCAAGATAAGAAAGTCGCTTTGCACGTCTAGCATGTAATATAACCCACCATAATCAGATATCGATTGATCCCGACTCCTCTGAACAAGCTCATCATGACTGATTGCAAAAGAGAAGCAAAGTGAGATAACATAAACTACAAGTGCTAGCATAAGTTCATCTAAGGAGATATCTAAGAAATCAACATGAGAACATAAGCAACCAGCAAGAGGACCTTATTGGAGCATCTTCCCCTTGAGTAACATCTTCCAGCTGCTCAAGAAATAACTGAAAAGATCCCCCGTAGAAATTATTAAAATAATGGCATAAAAAAGGATTACACAAAAACAAACGATTCCGGTTCAGATATATTTCTTCTTCAGTAAGGGGTATATTGTGGTAAGGAATGAGCAAAAAATCATGGGACTTTGAACTACCTAAACCCACAATGTGTAGGATTCATTAAAAAAAAATTGCGAGTATGCAGAGAAGGAAAAGCGAAATCACCGTAAAAAAATCTTCAAATGTAAAGTCCGCATAGCCAAGACTCTGGAGTGTCTTCCGACATTCTTCAACATTGGACTTAACAGAATCTACCTCAGCCTTGTTTTGAGTTTCTAGTATATGCTCCTTAAAGGGAAAAGAAAAGAAACAGATGAGACTAAGAAAACTGGAAACTAAAATTTTATGCCCATTTATGATCATTTTACGAAAACAATAGGGTCCTACCAAGTACGAGAACATGAAACTTCTGAAAAAGCAATTTCCATCTCCTCGAGTTCGCCTTATTGCAGTGTATTTTTCACCAAGAAGCTGCTCAATAGATAACAAGACATATTATGCACTCGGGATCAAACAAAAAGTATTGAAGGAGAAGGCCGCCCAACAAGTCAAAATAAACACCTTTATCTTTTCAAGCAAGATATCACTCCCTGATTGATATTCTGCAGCTAAAGCAGAGAGAGGTTCCTGCATTTAATCACAAAGACATACCACAAAAGATAAATACAAGGTTATTTGACAGCAGCTCAAACATCAAATCAAAGCTAACAATATCTAAATTAGACTGTCGAATGTATATCAATCAACATCAAACAGATATTGAAGGAGTAAGCACGCAACAAACAATCATTTTAATAACCTCCTGCGGTACTGTTAAGCTCTGCTCTGTTAGCTTTTAAAGTGCAAGAGAATGGATGGGGAACAGCAAATTCTCATGAGCAACCTCATTCTTTTATTAACTCTAAGTTTCTCCAAAATAAAGTATTCTTCACAACTTCACATTGATCACACTCAAGGCTCCATCTTTCCTACTTGAGGGTATTATACAAGTCTGTTAGCAAGAGAGTTATCTTCGAGCTCCTCAAACCTACTGTAGTGGAAATTCTCCAAAATCTATACCTTTGTTCTATCTCCCTCCTCAGATAACCTTCTATTCCAATCTTCCTCTTATCTTAAAAACTGCTTCATCCCGGCTGCAGCCGTTTCTTCTACTCCACCACTGTTCTCAGAAGTAATTGATAAAGTCCATGTAAAAAGTCATCACAAAAAACAAAATTAGGCTGTCAAAAGATAGCCTTCTGCATGTAAAGTGTTCCAATTTATGGTCAGTTTTCCCATAGAGTGTTACTGGAGAAGAGTCAAGCCTCTGCCATTCTACATTGGCAACTCAAGCTTTATGTTCACAGTTCACACCATCAGAGTTCTGGACTCACAGATTTTACTTCACCAGTCCCTGCTGGAAGTTTTAGCCGCCACTGAAGGGAACTATAACTGTTCAGCCCTCAACACCAACATATAACCCATTCTATTATGAAATCACTGTTCAGCCCTCAACACCAACACATAACCCATTCTATTATGAAATCACTGTTCAGCCCTCAACACCAACACATAACCCATTCTATTATGAAATCACTGTTCAGCCCTCAACACCAACACATAACCCAGATTTTACTTCACCAGTCACTGCTGGAAGTTTTGGGATATGGCAATGCCCTATTGTACTACTCTCTCCATTCTATTATATTTGTCAAATTTTCTCCCCTTGATGTCCTATAATAGCTGTTAAGTGATAATAAACCAAAACAATTGATTGCCACAAAACTGGATGGCTGGCTAAATGAAATAGAAGTCATGGAAGACGTTACATTAAATAATTTACCTTAACTTTTTGGACAAAAAACATATTTGAAATGTGGGCTGAGTGGCTGACAATTGACATACTAAGCATAGACTGAACCACAGGCAAAGCTTGAGGGGGGACGGCCCATTTAGCTAAGCTAGCAACCCCCCCTTGATATTTTGGAATATAAACAAAAAATATCCGGTTTTCACTGTGCCACTGAGCTTGGCTCAGCAGTACTGAACTTGACTGTGTGAATGAAGGTTGGTGCTGAGTTTTAGGGTTCGAATCCCAATAATTCCAATATGATCCCTTCTTTACTTATTTTTTCTCTCACTTGGTAGCTTGATAGTTACTCTAATAACCTAACCTACCATTCGAAGTTGAAACGCACGCTTGTTAATTCTCCCAAGCACAAGCATTAAAGTAAAACTCAAATAATCTGCCTTATAATGGAATACGGTAATTAGTATTACCTTCCAAATTTTCCATTTTCAAACTCAAAAAAAGATGAAGTTAAAAAGACAAGATGCACACTGCATGCTATTTCATCGAGGAAGTGTGGAGCAGCCATTGTTTCCATGAACACTTCAGCACTCATGTAAGTTTCATAGTTTGATTTGTTTCTTTTCCGTATACCATAACCCATTATAGATTTCTAGTTAGTTTTTAGATCCATTTTATCAAAATATGTGATTCAGACGGATAATTTTTATAATATTTTAGTTACTGACTTATTGTTAGTTGTATTTTTTATTTTTGTTAATTTACTTTTCATTTTTTTTTATATACTTCTGCTGCCCAGAGTAGTTGCAAGATTATGGAAGGCACAAGTTTCAAGAAATGCATGTGACGAGGAGAGAGATAGAGAGAAATAAACAAAAGAAAAAGAACTCATCCCCAGATAAAGTAATGTTGCAATTAATTTAAAACTTCCTAAGACGAAAAGTGCAGCAACTAATTTGAAATGAAGGACACATAATATTATCTTCTCTTTTGGGTTCTCAAAGGCTGGAAACACATAAATATCCAACAAGCATAAATTTAAACAATTACAGAGGGAGGAACAGCGCTTCAGGCACGTTTCGTTTGCGATTTGCGTCAATTCACGCTTCAAGACAGAGAAATGCACGGGTCCAGCCATTCCCGTGCTTCATAACTTCTTGGTAACATGTCACTAACATCAAAGCTTCACCTTTCACTGTCTATCTCCAATAAATATAACCAACTTTTCTCTACCGAGAGTTAGATGATGAATTGAGAACAAGAGAAGAAATTGATGGGTACATTTTCCTTTGTTAGTGTTTATTCAAATTTTATTTTATTTTTTCATTCCCTTCAAGTCCATTCCATGAGTAGAACCAACCCATTTGGTTCTAGATTTCCAAGCCCCTCCGCCTTAGAAATTTTTGGCATCTCAATCACAATATTATTCTCGGCTGCTCCACCGCATCGAGAATGCATTGTAAGGGTTTTTCGACTAACCACCTTAACTTTAATTTCTCCATCTTAAATTTTGGGATTTCCACTCAAAATCGTCATAACTCCACCACCTCCACTTCTCCCGCCACCATAGCCACCAACTATACCCTTTCAACACAAACCACCACCACCAACATCTTTCCCCCCTACAACCACCACTTCCACATCTCCCCTAATACACCACCACTCCTATGGTCCCACCCTCTCTATCAACGGCCACCGCTTAGCCACAATATTCTAAACTAAAAAACAAGTGTGAGTGGATGGGGGAGGAGGAAGCAAATGAAGTATACCTAATTGCTCATGGCAGCAACATGAGTTAACCAAAATATTCAACAATCAGAGTAAGCCATAGATTCCAATACACTCACTACCAAAGATCAATATGAGATGCGATCACACATAGCAGTGATGCAAGAACACACTGGTGATAGTGATGTGAGAACATGAAAGTAATGCAAGTTGGTTGGATGGAGTTGGTGGAGAATATTGAGAGAATTATGGAATGGTGGTGGTACTTGGAGAAAAAGAGAGATGATGGAAAGTCAATGGAGGCAGCTGGAGGTAAGAGGATTAGACGATTAGTATCTGTGTTACTCGTACTAGTCGTACATGACAATTAACAGGCTAGATGCTCGGACTTGGGTATGGATCCTAATTCCTAAGTGTCGAACATTAGTTAATTTAAAAATCAAGGACTCGGTAACATGTTCTTAAATAATAATATTCAAAACTCGTTATGGAGTCAGGGACGTGACAATATTCAAATATCATATTTGGTTATTCATCTTCTCGAAATAAAGCCTATATAGAAAATATACTTATCAGGGGAAAAAACTAAAAAATAAAATAAAATAAAGCATGCATGGGAAACAATAGTAGTAACTAAAGATAAAGAGATGGAAGAGAAAAGGTTGCACAAGGAAATACAAAAAGAACAACAGCAAATGAAAAGTCAATAACTCAACATACGCGAATCCACGTGACTCAATTTTACGCCATCCACAATTAATTAGGTCGAGAGAGGAAGGCAGAATGAGAGAGGTAAAGAGCAAAGACAACGACAGATAAAAAGAGAGAGAGAGAGAGAAACAATAAACGTGACAAACAAAGGTACCCTAAGTATTGTTGGTCTTCGAAAAATTTAGCTACTGCTTCGTCCTAACAAGTAGAATAGAAGGCCAAATGATCTGCATATGTTGATTAGTGTCTTACTCCTTCAATTAGAGATCTAAGGCTTACTACTTAGGAAATATGGACACAGCCATCTCGCAGAAGGCACCCGTGTCTCACACGGTACCAAATACGGATACGATTGGGACACGCGAAAATTATGTGTCAAGACACACAAAAAACAGTGCACGGTCTTCCTCCGTAGTTCGAACACTTGGACACAGGTCACTTGTAACACTTGTGGCATGTCCCAAAGCAAACAAAACTGTGTTACAACGCTACTTAGGGTCTTCCTCCATAGTTCGAACACTTGGACAAAAAACAGTGCACGGTCTGAGCGTTGTAACACAGTTTTGTTTGCTTTGGGACATGCCACAATATCAAACTTTGCTTTGTATTCTCTATTCATCTTAGATTCCTTCAAATCTACTCTCACACCTCACTCTCTCAGTCTTCACACTTGCCCCCTCCCTGTCGCTTCAGCCTTCACGCTTAGGAGCTCTCATTCTCTCCCTCTCTTTCTCTCTCTCTCGTTCCCCCCCTCTCTCTCTCCCTCTCATTCTCCCCCCTCCTCTCTCTCTCTCCACTCTTAAGAGCACACCAACTAGTCGACCTAGAACCTTCTAACTCTAAAGCATCATTCCAAGCGATAGTTGACATCTTCCGATATATCATAAATCAAAGAACTATTAGCAAACATATACACTTGGGCATGTTCCCTTACAACCATAAATTTGAGAAGCCTGAAATCAATCCTCCACGTATCCTAACATTAGTAGGAAAGCGTTACACAACCCCCTTGGCCCCTTGTTATCCTTGCACTAATTTAAGCTCCCTCATATATCTCCAACTACATATACTCCTAACTCAAGCCCTAAAATATGCTCCTATACAAAGCTTCTTTCAGCACTTTACAAAATTACATAAAACCAAGCGAAGCAAGACGACAAGCGGCTTCCGTCATACATCTACCAATCACTAAACTCTTTAAAACGGACGAATCCCTCATTTTTTTTGCCAATTCAACAAGACAATGTGCAATCAATAATTTCCATCACAGCATTTCATACTACGACCTACTAGTGTCTAATAAGGATGATCAGAAAGATGTTAACATAAATTCATGACGGCGAATAATATTTTTCAAATTCTTGATGACCTAAATTATTTTACAAGGATAGTGACCATCATCAATTGACTAATTTTCTCAAAACAAAATTAAAAGAAGTGAAATCAATCTCAGATTAAAAGAATGAGAGTGTAATTACTGAAAGAGCACAAAAACCTTGTCGCCAAGAAAAGGGATCTTGTCAGCTTGTTCGACACGAATAGCAGAATGTTGATGCATGATGTCGTCGTCCCTAATATATCTCCAACTATATATGCTCCTATACTCATACCTAATATATGCTCCTATACAAAGCTTCTTTCAGCACAATTCAAGATCACATAAAACCAAGCGAAAACCTGTTTGTCTTCATCGTGTTTACAAGTTCTTCAAGACGACAAGCGGCTTCCGCCATACATCTACCTCTCACTAAACTCTTTAAGACGAATCTCTCATTTTCTTTGCCAATTCAATAAGACAATGCGCAGTCAATAATTTCCATCACAGCGTTTCATACTACAACCTACGAGCTTCTAATTAGGGATGATCAGAGAGATTTTAACATGAATTTATAATGGCGAATGATAATTTTCAAATTATTGAAGACCTAAATTATTTTTTTACAAGTATAGTTACCATCATCAATCGAATGATTTTCTCAAAACAAAATTAAAAGAAGTGAAATCAAACACTAAACTCTTTGTGACGGACGAATCCCTCATTTTCATTGCCAATTCAATAAGACAATGTGCAATCAATAATTTCCATCACAGCATTTCATACTACGACCGTCTAATTAGGGATGATCACAAAGATTTTAACATGAATTTATGACGACGAATGATAATTTTCAAATTCTTGATGACCTAAATTATTTTACAAGAGGCAAAAAAACGTGAAATCAATCTCAGATTACAAAAATGAGAGTATAATAGTGAAAGAGGAAAAAAAAACCTTGTCGCCAAGAAAATGGATTTTGTCAGCTTGTTCGGCGCGAATAGCAGAATGTTGATGCATGATGTCGTCGTCTCTGAAAGATTCCCAATCGTCGATCACAGTCGGCGGTGAAAGAGAATTGGAAGGAATTTCATCGTGTTTCTCCATTTGCGGTGGATTTTCTGATTGATTGTTTCTCCTGTGATCACCTTCACTGGCGCTGCAAGTAATTAACAGTCTTGCTTCTCTACTAATAACCGCAAAACCCCCGTCCAACCCACGCTACTGATGAGTTTTGGATGTCGACTAGCTTAATTTGTTAAAAAGTTTTGGGAGGTGGTGCGTGGAATTAAATTCCGTCTATGTCATTTGACTTTATGCTCGGTAAAAGGTATTTTAGTTAATTTGCCACTTAATAATACTTAAGGAAAATGAATATTTTCACCTGATCTCACTAATCAATTCCCTATCCTTATCCCACTCTCGTATCCTCGCAATCCTTATCTCATCAATTCTCTATCCTTATCTCATTCTCTTATCCTTGTAATCCTAACTTTGTTGACATAGAGGATATAAATTTGGTAAGTTAAGATTTGGCTAAAATATTGCGGGTAAGAATACCATTTAGGAGAAGTTGCCAAAGAAAAACTTTTGATGAGATATTAGGCTACTATATCCATTGAGGAGGGGTAAGTTTTGACATGAGAATGTGGAAATTTATGAGCCATCTAGGTGGTTTATTTGACTAATAAGGCTCATGTATGAGCAAGACTTCAAAAGGGATATCAAGAGTCGAGATGGAAAAAAGGGGTACACAATATACTTCTAATCAAAGCAACCACATGTCCTCAGACTAACGTCTAGAGCATATCAACATTAGATAAAGTTAAAGGAAGAATAAATGATTAACCTTTAGATAAAGGGTGTGGCCGTGGGTGTAGGAAGGGACAAGATTAAGCTATTTTCAATAAGACTTTGACGTAAGGAAGAATAAATGATTAACCTTTAGATAAAAGAGTGTGGCCGTGGGTGTAGGAAGGGACAAGATTGAGTTATTTTCAATAAGACTTTGATGAGCACACCAATTATCAATCCAGAAAAAAAGATATATGCACTACAACCTATTTATCATTGAAACGCTGACAAAATAAATCTCGAACTTCAAAACATTCCATCTACTATTCTAATTAGTAACTTATAGAGGGAGGAAGTCTGATCAAATGCTTAGGCACTATAATGAGGAATCATTAGTCAACTTGAAAAACACAACAACAACAACAACAAGGGGCCAATTTGCCTGACTTGTGATAAGTGATAACGATATCCTCCCGAACAAAAATAATAGAGAATAAAATTGCACAAAACAGTTAACAAGTGTTTCCTTCCACAATTCTCATTCCATCAAAAAGTGAGGAATAATAGACGGATTTTCAATATTTCCAATTTGAAAATCTCCCTGGGACTTCAGCGACATGAAGGTACAATGACAAGAATGTCACCCCCATAAAGAGTAGTTCGAAACAAGAAAATTAGCAAAAGAAGTTAATCCCGGGAAGCTTTCTCCCATCTGTTGACCTGTTGTGAAGCTCTCTTCACCAGTTAAAATACACCTATACATTTATAAATACATTCTGTATATATAAAACTCAACACCAATCAAAATTTTTGGAGCTCCAGTTGTCGCTCCATTTACTTACTCTCCTCATAGTTACAATCTCTCCTCATAGTTACAACAATTCCCTCAAGTCACTTGCAGTTAAACAACCTTTTCTGTCCATGCAGATCATCATGACAGCACGTCACCTCGCCCATTTAGTCCACTTCATCTTCTTTTCCTCTTTCTCCCTCTCCTCCCAAAAACACTTCAAGATACAACTACTGTTAGATTAGTGCGCTGCTCAATCCGATTCCTTTCCCGAACTTGATGATGAGTCTCCACAAGAATAGTCCTCCTTGCTGACGACATTAGGTGGGCTCTCTTGGTGGTTGTCCTCATTGCTGCTGGATCTTGATCTACCAGGTCTAGATCGAATGTTAGCACCCATAGGGAATGGAACCTGTAATAAAAAAAATTACAAGAAATCAGAGAGACAATACACGGTGACACTCCCCCCTCAGTCATTAATATATGCATGTGTTGCTAGTCTTGCTACAGCGTCAGTATCCACATCTTTATTACACCAATGCCTCAGAAGAGGCTCTTATCCTGTCCATGGCAGTATAAGGGGAACCAAATGTGCAGCCTCACGGTGAGATAATTAACCCTTCATCAGAAGTGAAACAACCGCCCATTATTTTAGCAGTTAACAATGATCATGGCTAGAACAGAACCAACAGTCCCAGTATGGATCCTTCAGTCGAGACTATTGAGGACAAGAGCACGGCTAGCATACAATGTAACATGCGTGATGATTTAGATTACTCTCCCTCCAACCAAATCAAACAGCATACCGATAACAATATTTCACACAGCAATACAAGTCAAGAGTTGGTAAAACGGATATGTTATTTGCTCGCTTGGTAATATTCATACCTGATCACCTGCATTTGTGCCATCACAATGGAAGAGGATGGGTCTGCATCGTTTGTCCTCATTCATCAAGCTGGAATTCTGAAAATGAGCAATGAGTGCAGCTTTCCCTTGTATGCGGGCATAAGCAAGTGACGCAACCTTTTCACTATTAAATTTCTCCCATTTCTTGCCATTTAATATCTGCCAAGATAAAGATATTCCCGGTCGTAAAATACACTCAGGAAAGACAAAGTAAACAAAGGATGAAAAAGTTGAATTAAGGAGTCACTAGTGAGAAGTTGACAAATAACAAACCTCATGGAATGAGATAATATGGCTTGGATCAATCATGTTGATAAACGCATAACCCACATTGCACTTGTTCTGCATAACATGAATATATATGTGTTTAAGATGAATATAAAAGATAACAAAAGGGGAATAACTACAATATAACTTTAACCTATAAAAGAAAGTAAAAAAAACTTGCCTTGAAATCAATTGGTAAATAGATGAAATCATAAGTTCCACGGTGGCATTCATCAATGGCAGCCATAAGCATCTTGGATGTATACCTATAATAACACGAGGCCACATATATGAGCAGGTGCATTTCACCATAAGTATAATGATTTTGAATTGAGAGCAATTCACAGGATTGATTGGAGTAAACCTTCATTACATTATCATGAGATAGATCAACTCTTACTAAAAAAAATTTGAACTCAATCGACGATCTAAGTACTAGAGGAAAGGGAGAAAATCCTACGTACTTGTTAGGAATGTTCTTTATCATCAGAGTGGTTCGATAGTCTTCCCCTCGCCTAATGCGGTCAATATCCAGTTCATACTGTTTCTTGTTGTCAGCTTGAGTGTAACTGCTTTCGCTTCTACGACTTCTACCACGTTCACCAGGATGTTCAAATGATCCAACCATGTTCATCTGTCCCCTAGAGGAATAAATCGTGCCTCTTTGATGATGGCCATGCGGATCAACCATCCTAGAAGAGATTGGTAGGTCTAAGCTGTTTCCACCAGCATGAGGATACATATTATGAGAGACAAATTCCATGTGATGCAGAGGGCTGCTAGAAAGTCTCATATTCCCTAGAGGACAGTGGTGGAAGCTAGATGCTTCAGGTGACCCCCCTGGATAGGAATTTCGCCTGTCCCAGATAGAAGAATTATAAGCTGGCGCTGATCCCACGT
The DNA here is from genome assembly GCA_947648045.1 of Beta corolliflora. Classification (NCBI taxonomy): domain Eukaryota; kingdom Viridiplantae; phylum Streptophyta; class Magnoliopsida; order Caryophyllales; family Amaranthaceae; genus Beta; species Beta corolliflora. The sequence continues at coordinate 88,539 of CANSZD010000395.1, forward strand.
GATGGCCATTCATGGGTAGGAGTGAGTTCATCAAATGAGATGGTGATCTTGCAAGTCCATGGACTCGAGGTTGGATTTGAGAATTATAAATCCCATTCGAAAGCGAAGGTGAATTTGGCCACAGGAAAGCTGGTGGTTGGTGGAGGTTTGAGTTATTCCACATGTAATGATGCCCAGGTAGAGGACCAGTTACATTTTCAGACGCAGAAAAACCTAATGGAAGAAAGCAAACTAGATAAGGATTACAAGATCTTGGACAGAGAAACACTAAACATCTTCTAAAACCAAAAATATGTTGTTTTAAGCTTTTCATGCCTAGTTTGACTGAACTATTACACAAACAGAAATTTAAAGATCTTAAGTTCATACCGTTACACATATCGACACTTGAGCTTGTCCTGCCCAAGTGAGTATTCTCAACCCTTTCCTGTCGCAGGGAACTAACAGTACCAGGTATGTTACGCTCAGCATTGCAAGGAGCACCACTAGCTAAACCATCAATGTTTTCGGGAAGTGAATGAGGATAAGGAATCGGCAGTCCTCGAAAATCATAGTTGATATGGCTGACTAAATTCCCAGACTCAGAAAGCCCTTCTTGATTACGGGCCGACTCAGCTCTAAGAAGGGATGGTAAGCCACCGGGGACACTAGAAGAGACTCCACGACAGGCAGGACTTTCCATAAATGAACCTGAAGTTGCCTGCATTCTGGCACTTGTACCACGACCAATGTCACTTTCCATGTTAATAGAGCTAATGGAGTCATGTAAAAATCCTGCAAACAATGTTAGAAAACATTAAAAACAAGAGTATCCCATTTCTAAACTGTGCAAGTAAAGATGAATATGCATACCACCACTTCTTTGCTGTAGAAAAAGACCGGGTTCCACTTTATCCAGATCTGGGGGGATAATTGCGTTGAACTGCATAAAGTGAAACAGAAATCAAAAAAGAAAATGGACCAACAAATTGGTAACATGGTAATGCAATGTAGTAAAAAGTAAAATTGTATATGACATGAATCTTTGCTCCAACATAAAGTCGTGGAGGGAGACCCAGATACCAAGAACAGTTACATGTTTAGATGGCCATGACATTAAGAAAGGGCACAAGAGGAACCTATAAGGAAAATCAAAAGGACAATACCTTCGTCTTGCACCCCCAGGGTGGCTTGGCTCAAGCTTAATCTTCTTCCCAGCAATATCACTTTGGTTCAATCCATGGAGAGCTTCATTGGCAGCTCTAACATCATAGAACTCAATAAACCTCTGGTTACTTCTGTGTGGAGTTTCCCGTATCTGTGATGCAAGAAAGCTAATTAGCTTCATTATATCCATCTAAAACTGGTACAGGTTCAAAGAAGAACATCAGACACAATCTGTCTAAAAGCAGAATTATGTGCAATGAAAATCGGGCAAAATCCATCTCACAGTGCAAAGAACATCAGGCATAATTATAGAACTTACCTTTTTAACCTCTCCATATGCTCCAAAAATCCGATGAAGATCATCAATTGAAACAGAAGAATCAAGGTTAAATACCACAAGAGTGCCTTGGTTCACATCTTTCTCTGAAGGATTGTCCTGGATTCAGCAACAAAGGGGGGGTAGAGTTAAGCATCTTTCACTTTCAATTCTCAACTGGAAAGACAAATCAAATGCATGCAAGAAGAAGAAAGCAAAAATTAGATACCTTTGGGATTGAATAGTGTATATCAAGCCTTCTTCGTCTCAAAGGCGTATTTTGAAGTGCCTTCATTGCCTTCCTTGCTGCTCTAATGTCAAAGTATGAAACCATTATGAAACCCCTGTGTTTGCAAGCTGTATAGAGAGCACGGATATCTCCATATTGCTGCAAGTATAAGACAAATAATTAGTTTGACAGAAACCATGTAAATGACATTGCTGCAAAATCGAGAAAAGAACATAATTCAATTGACTATATTGCCGTCAGATACAAGTAATATAATCAGCTCATAGAATCTTACACATACCTCAAAGAGAGTCTGCAACTCAAGATCCTCAGCATTGCTACTGATATTTCTTACGAACAAAGTGCGAGATGGGTGTTCGCCGTAAGGATGTTCCCCATTTACAGACATATTAGGTCCTGTCAATTGTCCATTAGAGGTGCCTGAAAATTCAGATTGCCATAGTCCTACAGACGATGTGTCATCTCCTAAGTCCATGCCTCCAATACTACTAAAAAGGTCCAGATCTTCTATGTCATCCTCGCCACTTGGTTGGACTATACTTTCAATCTTATCAATAACTCCAGAAAGCAGGTCATCATCATCATTAGGAAGAAGGTTTCCTATGGTCTGGGCCTCAATTTCTTCAAGGGACTCAAGAGGCTCTTCCTCATAGTGTGAAGCAACAGTATCAACAGAGTGACTATAGAAGTCGTTGCTCGATGATAGTTGCACTAGAAACATAAATAAAAAACATTAAGACCAAATTAGTCATTCCGCACAACGAAGCATAACAAAACCATGCGTACCAATGTCATGGCAATGAAGTGAACACATGCACCTCAAACACATATCAATTTGAAAGAGAATCATACTACAGGGATATTAACTTTTATCCGTCACACTTACACTTTTGGCAAAACGGTTCTGAAAATGAGCTTGATAGTATTCCATTTTCATTGCCAGGAGATATTGTGTTATTATTATCCCATGTTAGTGGCAAATTGTTATTGGATCTTATGACAGGATTGAGGTCCATTGAATTCCACATATTCAAGGACCGACTGAGAGCTCTCTCTGCTCCCACTGCATGTCTTTGCAAGCTAAAAGTGACCTTCTGTTCAGGATTTTCAGAACACTTGGTTCTTAGAGAATCCAAATATACCAGTTTTTCTGAGGGCGATGGAACAGGTATCCCGCATGGACTACCAGTAATTGCATCTGTATTCAAACCTACAGATTACAAAAAGTAATAATTAAAACCTGTATAACTTTTTTCTTTCTAAGGTGGTAACACCTCTATAACTTCTCCAACAAAGAAGACATATTTCTGAAGTACATACAGAGAAACATGAAACCATATTAATCATTTTCGAAACTAATTACGGCAACCATGTTAAGGCTATAATTATTGTCCTTCTTCGTCGTTGAAGGATATTATGGCAACCGTGTTAAGGTTAGCCTTTTGATATTGAGCATATAATTTGATTAGTGAAAATATTATAATTTTCAACTTTGTGCCTATATCAACTGAAAGATACAACTTCAAATTAAACTTGCAAGTGAACTTTATTGTCCACATTCTTGCGAACATCTGGTTTCCAGTTTCCACAATGCATGGGAAGTATTTGTTGAAATGTTTCTTTGATAGTTTGATGTCAATTCGTGGAAATGGGTGAATCTTAGTGAATATTACTGGTTGTTTTAATTCAATTTTCTTGTTCCTTTCAAGAACTTGACTTTCGACATTAATTTGCTTTTAGGCTCACAACAAACAAAAAAATCAACATGCCTTCCTTCCCTGTTCAACTAATGCTTGTTCTTTTAATCCTATTAGCTAGTAAGCTATAATTTCCCAGAGTAAGAGAGTGGACTTAGTTCAAAACCAAATATAGTAGTTAATAAAATCAGAAATTTGCAAGTGATGTATCTTTATAATATTTGCACGAAGAAGAGAACTTTCCATTGCTTACATTATTGACTTTTGATGATGAATATTCGAATGGGCGTATATTTCTACTGACATTTGGGTACTCAATTTCTATTGCAAAAATTATATATTTTCTGGGTACTTGGTACTTGGTTCTTGGATGGCCATAGTTATCTACTTGTTAGAAAATACAGCTCCAGACTACTTATGTTGTTCATTAGAGAAGCTATCAGATTTTTTTAGAAAAAATGGAAATGGACCAAAAGATATGGTAGTTATTTACAGTTTTACATTAGCTTTTTAGAAGATACTAAAAAGTTAGCAGTCAAAAATCAAATCCACAATATAAGTAGCCAGCAAGGGGTTCTTCTCCTCCCGTTGCATTCAACTGCATGTGAAACTAGTGCACTACTATATTCATTTCTTAACTGCAAGTCAAAATGACATAAGAAACTATACAGCTTACTTTGTGCTATGGTACATAATGAAGATCTGAACACTGTAAAAACAAAATTTCAAAGGGGAAGGCTGGAAGAAACCAGCACAAAAGGAAAGGAGAAGAGGAAGAACTGAAGATGAACCGGCATAAGGAGAGCACGGTAGTATAGCTGGAGTAGAGAACTGATATTCTGTTTTTTTTTTTTTCCTTTTTCCAACGTAGCTATTTGTTTGAGCTTGTCAGTAGGTCAGTATGTTGTCTTCCTTTTCTTGTTTAAGTTTCTGTTATTCTTTATTCTGGTTGAACAGCATAAGTTTGTCAATTCTTCAGTTTGTAATTAAGTCTTCTTGATTTTGCAGCTTTCTTTATTAAACTTTAAGTTAAGTAAAACGCTTAAAACAGAATAAAATCGAGTAGTCTTCTTAAGCTGAAACTCCCCAAAAAAAACCTAATAGTATATTATTAAAATTTAGCAAACCAATATTATCCCATAGCGAATCATGATCAGAAAAAATCATACTGAAAAAAACCCCTGATAGACCAAAAATCGCCAAACTAGCGATTTGCATTTCCATACCCGTTCCGCATATCAAAGCAATACGCGAATCAAGTAAGACAAGTTAAACCCCATCTTAAAGTATAGAAGGTGAAGCGATAACCAATAATCCACTCCTAGCTCCTCTTGTCAATTCATCTAGGCACCAAACAATCTTCGCTCATATGCCATGGCGCATAATTTCAGAACATTTCCATAAACTGGTTTTTCCTTCACAATATTCTTTCAGATACATTTTTCTTTCCTTATTTTATTTAGTGTATCAAAGCCTCTCATGACATTAAGGAAAGAAATCTATAGAAAAGACTTTAGCGTGTGTTCTCTTCACCTTATAAAATAAGTTTCAGGTCCAATAAGTTCAGATCAGGTTTGTGATCAGGTTTAATCAGGTCTAACACAAAACTCAAAAATAAGTTCCAATAAGGGTCAATCAGGTGCTAACTTCTCATCCCATCTTACATAGCTACAACGAAAAACTCATGATATGCAATGAAAAACTCTACTATTGACGACTCACCATATTTACTCCTCGGAGTGTCCATCTTCCAGAATCCAACTTGTCTCTACCAAAACAAACAAAAAAAACACTAGCATGAGCAACCACAATTCGAAACGCGAACCAACAGCATAATATTCGAAATATAAGCTAGGAGTGTACATTAACCTCGCCCGAAAATCGAAGATCCCCTGCAAAGTAAGGTGATGTAGACAATCCTTGCTGATCCATCAGTTGTGATGGCATATTGAAAGTCCAAATTACTCAAATCAAGTATCAACAAAATTTGATCCTCCACTCCCCCACTTTTTTCTGCTATTAACCAACCTAACCAAAAGTAAATTAATCAACCCAAGTTAATTCTTCTCCAGAACACTAGTTAAATTACTAAAACTACTAATTAATCACACAAATCTGAAAGCATATCATAAATTAAAGCTACAAGATCAACAATTAAGCTTGCAGGTGCATAAGCAGATGAATAATATTAATAATCCTTGTAATTAAAAGTTCCCATGAAAACAATTATACAAACCAAAACAAATAACAGAATTCCCATAAATTGATAAAAACATAGTAATTCAAAGCAGAGCACGCACCTTCCCGATACGACTTTTTATCATACACCTGGGTATCTACGCGAATAGTCGAATTCGAATATAGTCCCTTCTATTATGTTACGTGTTCTCTCGAGTTCCGAAATTGAACACCAATCTATGTTTGTGTTAAATTTCGGGACAAGAGAAAACAATTAAGGAAAGAGAAGAATTTAATAGGAAGGAAAATGAGAATAGATTACGGCAAAAGATAAGGCAAAGGAAATATAGGAAGAAATGAAGGAGGGATCAAGGCATCTGTGCCGTGAAACAAACAACATACAAAATTTTCGATGCTTAAATTTTTCCCTGTATTGCACGTTACAACTCTAACCCCACCAGAATTTCATTTGTTACACTTTATTATATGAAATATAAAAACTATAGGTTAAAAAAATTGTGTCAAAGTAAACAATGGAGTTTTTGTTGAGGATAATTTTCTCGCTCGCTCGCCTGCTTGCCTCCTCCGGAGAGTTGCAGGCAAGGAGGAGAGAGAATTGAAGATGAAGGAAATATTATTGGTTGGTTTTATTGTTATTGATTTTATTAGATCATAGTTAGTATTATATACACAAAGTTGATATATAATATGATGGTTAGCGAAATCCGCGATCAGATCATGCACGCAAAAATATAGTATGAGAGGTGAATCTGACCCAACAGATACCAATACTACCATAACAGGCTACAGGATGTGAGAGAAATTTGGGAGAAGGGGTTGATGTGTTGGTCTTGGTCAAGTTTTTTTCTATCATTTTTTAATTTTTCGGTTTTTGGTTTTAGAGAGCGGCTAAGCATAATAACGTAGACGGGATTTGATCTCGGTTCTCATGTCTTGGGTATGATTGCCACAACACATAAGGTGTTTACCAACTAAGTTATATGGCATCTACTTTATTTCTCATTTTTCTTAATAGTTACGTTATTAAATATCTTCCCCTTATCTGTGTGATTTTTTATAATAAAAAAAAGAACTTATGTTACGTTAGCACCTGGGTGTTATAGCTTGTTTGGTTGGCAAAGGAAACTGTGGAGAATTTCATTTCCTAGGCAATTGTCTTATTTGGTAAAGAGAGGTTTCAGGAAAAATTAGAGGATTTGACTAGTCAATTCTCTAATTTGAGTGTTTGGTAAAGAGAGGCAATAGATGATTGGGCCCAAAAAGCTCTTTTAAAAAGCTAGGAGAAGGGGGTTTTTTTTTACAATGGGGAAAATCTGCATTAAGAAAAAACAGAAGTATAGCCTAATGCTAATACATCTAAACAAAAACAAAAAAAGTAAGAAACTAAACTGAGCTTTACTCGCACTTACATAACAAGTACAATAACATAATAAATAACTTAAATATAGATAAAACTGCTCGATCTGGAGGGATGTGTTGATAGACACCTTTGTTGTAGCTCTGTTGTTGGTGGTTGACAAACGCCATAACAATGATGGAAGATGGGGGAGGAGTGGATCGGTTTCACAATCGGAGGAACAAAGAACAAGCGAGAGTTGGAACTCGCAACAAAACCAATCCCCGTGACCTTCTATCACATGGGATTATTGGATCGGGATTCCTTGAAGAGTCACCTTTCTTTGTGACTCGATACCCTCTTGAGTGGGTATATTACAGGCCTCTCCTTTTCAAAGGAGAAGCTCGACTTATGTAATACCCCGAATTTTAATCTCGTTTTATTAGCTACTAATTATGTTTATTATTATAATTACGTCCTAAAATTTTGCGAAACTATTCTGATGAAGATTATCTTCTAAAATAAGTATATTTACCTTAGTTATTACGAAAGTGATGTTTATTATGATAGATGATTTTATAATATGGTTTATGAAAGAAAGAAAGAAAAAAAAAAAAAAAAGAAAGGGGAATGAACCGATGTTCAAACCCACGCCCAACCACCACCCCCTCTACTCCCTCTTTACTCCCTACCCTAAGCTTCTCTATGGTGAACCACCAACCTCCATCTATCCACCTCCATGAATGTCTCCAAACTTTTGTTCTATAAATGCTCAGTAAATTGAGCTTTGAAATCTCACAACAACAACATAAAATCCACAAAAGTTTCTCCCTTCTTTTTGTTTGCCTTTCGGCACTTTTCCCCCTATTGGTTGTCTTTGCTCGCTCGCCGCGCCGGCAGCACGGTGCTTCCATCACCACCTCGAAGATCCCGGACTCGTCGGTGCTCCACCGTTTCTCGCCTGGGACTTCTGTTTCCCTGCTCTACTCCTTCGCTCTCTCTTGTTCTCCGTTCGCCGATTGTTCTCGGCTGCAGACCGAGACTCGACGACGATCGCCGGAACCTTGTCGCTTGCCGTTGCTCGGCCTCGCCGGAGTTTTCCTCGGCTTGTCGTTCCTCCGTTCGTTCCTGCTGTTTCCGTGCGTCTTTGTCTTTTCGCTTGTTGCTTTTTGTCGGCGAACGTCGCCACCTCCCCGCGTTCTTTGCCCGCCCTACGGTGCTCGCCGCCGTGCACCGAGGCTTCTAAACCCCTTGTCTTCTCTGTTCGTCCCCGCTCCAAGTGAGCAGAGGTACTACACCCCTCTCTTCTCCTCCTCTTGTTTCCCTCAAATTAAAAGTCATTTTTTTTGAAAATCCGAATCGAAATACTATTGATGCTTTGATGAATTATGAATTTCGATTTTGAATTCGACAATTGGTTATTTCTTGTTGATACTTTGAATTCATGAGTTATTGTTGATGATGTTGAATTGGTTGATTTAATAAATCATAGTAGTGTTCTCTTATGTAATTGTGTTGATGTGAGTTTAGCTTCGGCTTGTTGGTAATTCGGTTGGTTCAATTTATTATATCAATCGAGGGATCCTAGTTAAGAAAGTATAGTTAAATTACTCTCTTTGTTCTCGAAAGTTAGTGTGAATAACTATTAATTGTGTGTATTATAACCGATGGATGTTTGAAAGAGTAGTTATGGAGTTTGAGTTAAAGATTGACAATCAAGTTTCACCCATCTTGGGAGTCTTTTAATTAAATATGAAGAGACTAGTTGGTAATCGATCATTCATAAATTAAAGTAGTGTTCTTCTACTTGGGAAACAAATCTAGTTAATGTAACAACAAATAGTTCCTAAATCGTTTAACATAATTAGATTAGTCGTTGATATTAACCAAAAGCGAGTTAGTGCGGAAGTATAAATCCATAGGATGAGTATAAATTGTCGATTATGTAATGTAAGTCTTAGTTTTTGGTTTAAATGGTCTTTATTAGTGTTAGATTCATATAATAACGAAATCATGTTTTTGGTTTTGTTTATGTGATATACGAAAGGTGTTTCTATGTTGTTGTTGATGGAAGTTCACTAAATTGTGGAAAGGTGGTATACCTAATATATACTAAGAAATGATATATGTTCATGTATTCTTAATATGTTAAAGTATACCTTTTAACTCGAAACTATCCGAAAGTATGAATGACTATTAAACGATTTAAGATACGAAAATACTTGCTATGTTACGCTATGCTTCGCTATGTTTCGTTGTTATTCTTAAAAGTACTTTAAGTTATGAGACATGCTTATGATTACTTTCCATGATTAATGTTATGTTTCGCATATGGATTGCGTAAAATGAAATGTTTTATGATGATTATGATGATACGATGCTATGAAATGATTATGATTATGAAGTGATAAATGAACTCAAGTGACGGTTGTATTTATGAAATGAGTTAATGCAACCACTATGAATGGATTGAGATTATGATGGATGAAATATGTTCACACTGGATTGAACAATGATAACGTAATTGTATACGTGATTTATGTGATGACGTGAATTAAAAGATGTTAATCACGTAAAGTGAAATATCGGAGGGAAATGATGAACAAGGTTGCCCCGTATGAGTGGTTCAAGGCCCCCTACGGGTTCTCTGGTTACTATGCCGATTATTCTCACATTCTGTCTTCCTTCTATCTTGTTGTGATCCAAGTAGAAGGGGTGTGCACACTAGGGACTCTGTTATTATGGCCATTATGTTATCCGTAGGTGGTTACAGGGGATTGACCCCGGCCTACAATGTTATCCGTAGGTGGTTACGGGGATTGACCCCGGCCTACAATGTTGAAGTAAGTGGTTACGGGGATTGACCCCGCTACTCGGCGTTCTCTTTCCTCTCCTTAAATAATCGGATTAATTAAGATTAATTATGTAATTAATCATTGTATATATATCTACATGTGAACGTATGGATTATGTGAATATTGCTATGTTGTTGTGATATAGTTATGAATAATGTGAACATGTATGGATTACGTGAGAGTCGTAGACACCAAAGTATGTTTTAAGAATGTTTTATGGGTTAGTACTCAGCGTTGTGCTGATGTGTATGTCAATGTTTTGTTTTGTCACTACTGTGGCCTGTCACTTGGTGGGTGGCAGTGTTACAATAGTTTCGGAGTTGAAGTTACGAAGCATCTGTTCCAAGACAGAAGCAGTTACGTGCTAAGAGTACAGCTATGATTGTTTTATGTTTCCTTTGAGGCGAAGACGTTCCACTTTGTAATAGTTGAATAATTAAATGATTTAGTGCTCCTGATTTTCTTTAGCTGGTACTCCGCGAAAGCGTTGAGTTTGGGATTTGGTATATATATTTTATTGCAACGGGTTTTCAAACATTTTCCCATTTTGGGTTGTCCAATTTACAAAGGAAACTCGTCGAAATTTTTAAATTATTAATTTATTATTAAAGTGTTTCTTTCAAAAGTGTCAAATCAAAGTATTGTCCATGCAAGTTAATGAATAATGTAGCCTTGCATTTATCTCCAAGGAGATAAGTGCGGCGGTAACACGCCCGTTGAGTCGAACCTTCGTGGATTTTCCCCCATCTCGAGTTTTATTAAATGAAAAAGGGTTCGGCTTGGCGGGGGTGTTACAGAATGGTATCAGAGCTAAGGTTAGATTCAGGTACGCTATGATCTCCATATCATGGCGTAAAGGTTCCAAATAGGTTTAATGGGTTGGCTAAAAAGTTAGGTATAAATGAACCAAGCCGTTTGAGCGTTTGCGCTTTTGCGTGTGCAATGTGAATCTGTTTATGTAAAGATGTGACATATGTGATTTTTATGTTGATTACTAGTTTATGTGTGATGTATCGTGCATTGACTTGTATTTGTTTATGATATGTATTTATTCAAAGTATGCATTTTACAAAACTTATATGATTTGAGAAACCAACTGAATTTCAAACGAGATCTCACTAAGTGAGTTAGTTGGAATTCATTGCCAACAAGTTTGCCCCTTTTGTTTTCTTTGCTCCTCGATTTCGCGAGTTGAGTTGAAGTAGAGTTACAAAAGATGATGGCGGAATGGAGGCTGAATACCTAACGAAGCCATGAAAGCTTGAGATCTTGGTTTTGTCTAAATGAATTTAGCTTCTTGTTTCCTTGATTAACTTATTGCAAGTTTCGAGGACGAAACTTTTTATAAGGGTGGTAGGATGTAATACCCCGAATTTTAATCTCGTTTTATTAGCTACTAATTATGTTTATTATTATAATTACGTCCTAAAATTTTGCGAAACTATTTCGATGAAGATTATCTTCTAAAATAAGTATATTTACCTTAGTTATTACGAAAGTGATGTTTATTATGATAGATGATTTTATAATATGGTTTATGAAAGAAAGAAAAAAAAAGAAAAAAAAAGAAAGGGGAATGAACCGATGTTCAAACCCATGCCCAACCACCACCCCCTCTACTCCCTCTTTACTCCCTACCCTAAGCTTCTCTATGGTGAACCACCAACCTCCATCTATCCACCTCCATGAATGTCTCCAAACTTTTGTTCTATAAATGCTCGGTAAATTGAGCTTTGAAATCTCACAACAACAACATAAAATCCACAAAAGTTTCTCCCTTCTTTTTGTTTGCCTTTCGGCACTTTTCCCCTATTGGTTGTCTTTGCTTGCTCGCCGGCGCTGCTGCACGGTGCTTCCATCACCACCGCCCAAGCATCCCGCACTCGTCGGTGCTCCACCGTTTCTCGCCGGGACTTCTGTTTCCCTGCTCTACTCCTTCGCTCTCTCTTGTTCTCCGTTCGCTGATTGTTCTCGCTGCTGCACCGAGACTCGACGAACAGTCGCCGGAACCTTGTCGCACTGCCGTTGCTCAGCCTCGCCGGAGTTTTCCTCGCTGCTGTCGTTCCTCCGTTCGTTGCTGCTGTTGCTGCGTCTTTGTCTGCTGCTTTGCTTGTTGCTTTGTCGGCGAACGTCGCCACCTCCCCGCGTTGCTTTGCCCGGCCTCGCCGGTGCTCGCCGCTGTGCACCGAGGCTTCTAAACCCCCCTTGTCTTCTCTGTTCAGTCCCTGCTCCAAGTGAGCAGAGGTACTACACCCCTCTCTTCTCCTCCTCTTGTTTCCCTCAAATTAAAAGTCATTTTTTTTGAAAATCCGAATCCGAAATACTATTGATGCTTTGATGAATTATGAATTTCGATTTTGAATTCGACAATTGGTTATTTACTTGTTGATACTTTGAATTCATGAGTTATTGTTGATGATGTTGAATTGGTTGATTTAATAAATCATAGTAGTGTTCTCTTATGTAATTGTGTTGATGTGAGTTTAGCTTCGGCTTGTTGGTAATTCGGTTGGTTCAATTTATTATATCAATCGAGGGATCCTAGTTAAGAAAGTATAGTTAAATTACTCTCTTTGTTCTGAAAGTTAGTGTGAATAACTATTAATTGTGTGTATTATAAGCGATGGATGTTTGAAAGAGTAGTTATGGAGTTTGAGTTAAAGATTGACAATCAAGTTTCACCCATCTTGGGAGTCTTTTAATTAAATATGAATAGACTAGTTGGTAATCTGATCATTCATAAATTAAAGTAGTGTTCTTCTACTTGGGAAACAAATCTAGTTAATGTAACAACAAATAGTTCCTAAATCGTTTAACATAATTAGATTAGTCGTTGATATTAACCAAAAGCAGTTAGTGCGGAAGTATAAATCCATAGGATGAGTATAAATTGTCGATTATGTAACGAAGTCTTAGTTTTTGGTTTAAATGGTCTTTATTAGTGTTAGATTCATATAATAACGAAATCATGTTTTTGGTTTTGTTTATGTGATATACGAAAGGTGTTTCTATGTTGTTGTTGATGGAAGTTCACTAAATTGTGGAAAGGTGGTATACCTAATATATACTAAGAAATGATATATGTTCATGTATTCTTAATATGTTAAAGTATACCTTTTAACTCTGAAACTATCTGAAAGTATGAATGACTATTAAACGATTTAAGATACGAAAATACTCGCTATGTTCTCGCTTATGCTTTCGCTATGTTTCGTTGTTATTCTTAAAAGTACTTTAAGTTATGAGACATGCTTATGATTACTTTCCATGATTAATGTTATGTTTCGCATATGGATTGCGTAAAATGAAATGTTTTATGATGATTATGATGATACGATGCTATGAAATGATTATGATTATGAAGTGATAAATGAACTCAAGTGACGGTTGTATTTATGAAATGAGTTAATGCAACCACTATGAATGGATTGAGATTATGATGGATGAAATATGTTCACACTGGATTGAACAATGATAACGTAATTGTATACGTGATTTATGTGATGACGTGAATTAAAAGATTTTAATCACGTAAAGTGAAATATCGGAGGGAAATGATGAGAAGGTTGCCCTGTATGAGTGGTTGGCGGCCCTACGGGGTTCTCCGGTTACTATGCCGATTATTCTCATTCTTGTCTTCCTTCTATCTTGTTGTGATCCAAGTAGAAGGGGTGTGCACACTAGGGACTCTGTTATTATGGCCATTATGTTATCCGTAGGTGGTTACAGGGGATTGACCCCGGCCTACAATGTTATCCGTAGGTGGTTACAGGGGATTGACCCCGGCCTACAATGTTGAAGTAAGTGGTTACAGGGGATTGACCCCGGCTTACTGGCGTTCTCTTTCCTCTCCTTAAATAACTGGATTAATTAAGATTAATTATGTAATTAATCATTGTATATATATCTACATGTGAACGTATGGATTATGTGAATATTGCTATGTTGTTGTGATATAGTTATGAATAATGTGAACATGTATGGATTACGTGAGAGTCGTAGACACCAAAGTATGTTTTAAGAATGTTTTATGGGTTAGTACTCAGCGTTGTGCTGATTTGTATGTCAATGTTTTGTTTTGTCACTACTGTGGCCTGTCACTTGGTGGGTGGCAGTGTTACAATAGTTTCAGGTTGAAGTTCTGAAGCATCTGTTCCAAGACAGAAGCAGTTACGTGCTAAGAGTACAGCTATGATTGTTTTATGTTTCCTTTGAGGCGAAGACGTTCCACTTTGTAATAGTTGAATAATTAAATGATTTAGTGCTCCTGATTTTCTTTAGCTGGTACTCCGCGAAAGCGTTGAGTTTGGGATTTGGTATATATATTTTATTGCAACAGGTTTTCAAACATTTTCCCATTTTGGGTTGTCCAATTTACAAAGGAAACTCTGTCGAAATTTTCAGAAATTATTAATTTATTATTAAAGTGTTTATTTCAAAAGTGTCAAATCAAAGTATTGTCCATGCAAGTTAATGAATAATGTAGCCTTGCATTTATCTCCAAGGAGATAAGTGCGGCGGTAACACGCCCGTTGAGTCGAACCTTCGTGGATTTTCCCCCATCTCGAGTTTTATTAAATGAAAAAGGGTTCGGCTTGGCGGGGTGTTACTGAAATGGTATCAGAGCTAAGGTTAGATTCAGGTACGCTATGATCTCCATATCATGGCGTAAAGGTTCCAAATAGGTTTAATGGGTTGGCTAAAAAGTTAGGTATAAATGAACCAAGCCGTTTGAGCGTTTGCGCTTTTGCGTGTGCAATGTGAATCTGTTTATGTAAAGATGTGACATATGTGATTTTTATGTTGATTACTAGTTTATGTGTGATGTATCGTGCATTGACTTGTATTTGTTTATGATATGTATTTATTCAAAGTATGCATTTTACAAAACTTATATGATTTGAGAAACCAACTGAATTTCAAACGAGATCTCACTAAGTGAGTTAGTTGGAATTCATTGCCAACAAGTTTGCCCCTTTTGTTTTCTTTGCTCCTCGATTTCGCGAGTTGAGTTGAAGTAGAGTTACAAAAGATGATGGCGGAATGGAGGCTGAATACCTAACGAAGCCATGAAAGCTTGAGATCTTGGTTTTGTCTAAATGAATTTAGCTTCTTGTTTCCTTGATTAACTTATTGCAAGTTTCGAGGACGAAACTTTTTATAAGGGTGGTAGGATGTAATACCCCGAATTTTAATCTCGTTTTATTAGCTACTAATTATGTTTATTATTATAATTACGTCCTAAAATTTTGCGAAACTATTCTGATGAAGATTATCTTCTAAAATAAGTATATTTACCTTAGTTATTACGAAAGTGATGTTTATTATGATAGATGATTTTATAATATGGTTTATGAAAGAAAAAAAAAAAAAAAAAAAAAAGAAAGGGGAATGAACTGATGTTCAAACCCACGCCCAACCACCACCCCCCCTCTACTCCCTCTTTACTCCCTACCCTAAGCTTCTCTATGGTGAACCACCAACCTCCATCTATCCACCTCCATGAATGTCTCCAAACTTTTGTTCTATAAATGCTCAAGAATTGAGCTTTGAAATCTCACAACAACAACATAAAATCCACAAAAGTTTCTCCCTTCTTTTTGTTTGCCTTTCGGCACTTTTCCCCTATTGGTTGTCTTTGCTCGCTCGCGGCGGCTGCCGCACGGTGCTTCCATCACCACCGCCCAAAGCATCCCGGACTCGTCGGTGCTCCACCGTTTCTCGCCGGACTTCGTTTCCCCCGCTCTACTCCTTCGCTCTCTCTTGTTCTCCGTTCGTCGATTGTTCTCGGCCGCACCGAGACTCGACGACAGATCGCCGGAACCTTGTCGCACCGGCCGTTGCTCGGCCTCGCCGGAGTTTTCCCTCGTCGCTGTCGTTCCTCCGTTCGTTGCTGTTGCTTGCGCTGCGTGGCTTCGCCGCCGCTTGTTGCTTTGTCGGCGAACGTCGCCACCTCCCCGCGTTCTTTGCCGCCTCGCCGGTGCTCGCCGTGCACCGAGGCTTCTAAACCCCCTTGTCTTCTCTGTTCCGTCCCTCGCTCCAAGTGAGCAGAGGTACTACACCCCTCTCTTCTCCTCCTCTTGTTTCCCTCAAATTAAAAGTCATTTTTTTTGAAAATCGAATCCGAAATACTATTGATGCTTTGATGAATTATGAATTTCGATTTTGAATTCCGACAATTGGTTATTTACCGTTGATACTTTGAATTCATGAGTTATTGTTGATGATGTTGAATTGGTTGATTTAATAAATCATAGTAGTGTTCTCTTATGTAATTGTGTTGATGTGAGTTTAGCTTCGGCTTGTTGGTAATTCGGTTGGTTCAATTTATTATATCAATCGAGGGATCCTAGTTAAGAAAGTATAGTTAAATTACTCTCTTTGTTCCGAAAGTTAGTGTGAATAACTATTAATTGTGTGTATTATAAGCGATGGATGTTTGAAAGAGTAGTTATGGAGTTTGAGTTAAAGATTGACAATCAAGTTTCACCCATCTTGGGAGTCTTTTAATTAAATATGAAGAGACTAGTTGGTAATCTGATCATTCATAAATTAAAGTAGTGTTCTTCTACTTGGGAAACAAATCTAGTTAATGTAACAACAAATAGTTCCTAAATCGTTTAACATAATTAGATTAGTCGTTGATATTAACCAAAAGCAGTTAGTGCGGAAGTATAAATCCATAGGATGAGTATAAATTGCTGATTATGTAACAGAAGTCTTAGTTTTTGGTTTAAATGGTCTTTATTAGTGTTAGATTCATATAATAACGAAATCATGTTTTTGGTTTTGTTTATGTGATATACGAAAGGTGTTTCTATGTTGTTGTTGATGGAAGTTCACTAAATTGTGGAAAGGTGGTATACCTAATATATACTAAGAAATGATATATGTTCATGTATTCTTAATATGTTAAAGTATACCTTTTAACTCTGAAACTATCTGAAAGTATGAATGACTATTAAACGATTTAAGATACGAAAATACTGCTATGTTCTGCTATGCTTCTGCTATGTTTCTGTTGTTATTCTTAAAAGTACTTTAAGTTATGAGACATGCTTATGATTACTTTCCATGATTAATGTTATGTTTCGCATATGGATTGCGTAAAATGAAATGTTTTATGATGATTATGATGATACGATGCTATGAAATGATTATGATTATGAAGTGATAAATGAACTCAAGTGACGGTTGTATTTATTGTAATACCCCGATTTTTAATAGCGTTTTAATTAGCGTTAATTATAATTACTAAGTTAATGATATTTTGAATATTATTATTTTATTTGGGTTCAGGTATAAATATTTATTTTGTGGTGGTTATAATATGTTCATTTTATAAATTCTATGAGGTTATTATTATTATTATAAATTATATTTTTGGATTTTAAATAACGCAAAGTCGGTTTATCTTCTTTCCATTTATGGATGTCGGTTTAAGTAGGAACCAAAACCCCATTTTCTCTCTCCTTCCTCGTGTCCCTCGTGGGAGACCCAAACCCCATTTATTTCTTTCTTCCTCTCACCTGTGAGAAACCCCAGACCCCAACCCCATTTTCTCTCTCCTCCCCATGAAACCCCAAACCCCAGAAATCCCTCACCCGATCTCCCTCCTTTCTCTCTCGTCCGTCCCTCGCCGGCGTTCTTGAAGCTCGCCGGAGCTGCGTTTGGCTCCCCGGTCGCGCGGGCTGCTCGTGCTGCTGCCATTGTTGTTGTTGTTTGTCGTTGTTTGCTGCTGCTTGTTGTTGGTCGTTGTTGCTGCTGCTTCGTCGGACCCAAGCTCACCGGAGCTTTCTCTCTCCTCTGTCGTGCGACGCTGCCCCCTTCTGCTGCTGCTGTGTGTTGTTGTTGTTGCTTGGTCGCTGTGTGGTGGTGTCGTAGTTGTTGTTGTGCTGTTGTTGATGGTGTTGTTGTCGTCGTTGCTGCGCTACTGTTGCTGCCGGTGCTACCCCGCGCTGCCTGAGCTTCGTCACCCTCCCCTGTGTTCGTCCCTGCTCAACAGAGCAGAGGTACTACACCCCTTCTCTTCTTCATTTGATTTCAATGATTGATCCTTACAAAAAGTATGATGATGGTGTTGATTTTGAATTCTGAAATTTGGGTACTAAATATTGATGTTTTGATTTATTGTGTTATTATAAGTGTCACAAGCATGCTACTTTCTTTATGATATCACTTGAATTAATGGTAAGATTTGGTTAATATTAATCTTGGATGCATTGGGAGTTGGTTGATGAAATTTATTGAGTTAATGGAATTGATTTGGGTGGTTGTTGTTCTATGGTAATGGCGGTTTTGTTGTGCTGTTGCTGCTGTTGGTTGGTGTTATTGTCATTGTTAAAGTTGTCATGGTTAAGGAAATTACTTTGGAAATTGGATTGAACTTGGATAAAGTTAATGTGTAATTGTTTCACTAATCTGACTACAAGAAGCTAAACTAGTTATGACTTTGGATTTCAAATTAGTGTTGCCTAAAAGCTTGGTTAGATTAAAGATTGAAGAGATTTATTTATTTATTTATTTGAAAATCTATTTCTTACTGGTTTGATTAAAGTATATGAGTTAAGTTTAGTTAGTTTAGTTTGATAATTTAGAATTATGATTATGAATTGAGATGGTAAAGAATACGAAATTTTATGAACTTGAAGGTTTCCGGAAGTGTTTTGATTAGCTATGTGTCAGCTTTACTATGTTTAGAATTATTATATGGTTATTGAGGAAGGTTACACTAAGAGTGAATCGAGTTTTAGAATATGAAAACCAAATGTAAGTTATAAGTGTCTTAGACATGAGTTATGAGTTCCAATAAGTGGAAGTTTTATGATGATAATATATTAATATAACTTTAAGTGCTTTCAAACTAAAGTAGAGTTCTGCTTATAAGAAAATATAGTGGTTTGAATAGAAATGAGTTCAATGAGGTTTAATTAATATTGAAGGGAATTTAAAGTATTCTATCACATAAGTCACCTAAGCAAACTATATACTAATTGTAACTCATTATAAAGAGGCTACGTATATGTCTTCAAGTGATGTTCATACCATGTTGGAATCGAGATAAAGTATTGACTCTCAGACAACTTGCTATAATATGACATTTAAAGTACATTCGTTAATCATATCAGGTTTCTTATTGTATTTTAATAGGATGGAAAGCTAAGAAAAATGTATTAAGAACTATTGTCTAGAGTCGAGTTATGTTTAACGACGATAGTCGATTTTGGGAATTATATCACTAATAAGCTTATTATATGGATGTAGTATGAAATAAGTATGCTTTCTGTTTCTTAGGTGATCGAAAAGTGTGAAAGATTACCTTTGTTTTTATGATGGACGAGTTATGAGATTTATACTACGATATATGTTTATGTATTCCGAGTATGCCAAAATATACCTTTTAACTCTGAAACTAACTGAAAGTATGAATGACTATTAAACGATTTGAGATACGAAAATACTGCTATGTTTCTGCTATGCTTCTGATATGTTTCTGTTGTTATTCTTAAAAGTACTTTAAGTTATGAGACATGCTTATGATTACTTTCCATGATTAATGATATGTTTCGCATATGGATTGCGTGAAATGAAATGATTATGAATCTGAAGTGATAAATGAACTCAAGTGACGGTTGTATTTATGAAATGAGTTAATGCAACCACTATGAATGGATTGAGATTATGATGGATGAAATATGTTCACACTGGATTGAACAACGATGACGTAATTGTATACGTGATTTATGTGATGACGTGAATTAAAAGATGTTAATCACGTAAAGTGAAATATCGGAGGGAAATGATGAACAGGTTGCCCTGTATGAGTGGTTCAGCGGCCCCTACGGGTTCTCTCGGTTACTATGCCGATTATTCTACATTCTTGTCTTCCTTCTATCTTGTTGTGATCCAAGTAGAAGGGGTGTGCACACTAGGGACTCCGTTATTATGGCCATTGTGTTATCCGTAGGTGGTTACGGGGATTGACCCTAGGCCTACAATGTTATCCGTAGGTGGTTACGGGGGATTGACCCCGCCTACAATGTTGAAGTAAGTGGTTACGGGTGATTGCCCGCTTACTGGGCGTTCTCTTTCCTCTCCTTAAATAACTTGGATTAATTAAGATTAATTATGTAATTAATCATTGTATATATATCTACATGTGAACGTATGGATTATGTGAATATTGCTATGCTGTTGTGATATGGTTATGAATGATGTGAACATGTATTGATTACGTGAGAATCGTAGACATCAAAGCATGTTTTAAGAATGTTTTATGGGTTAGTACTCAGCGTTGTGCTGATGTGTATGTCAATGTTTTGTTTTGTCACTACTGTGGCCTGTCACTTGGTGGGTGGCAGTGTTACAATAGTTTCAGGTTGAAGTTCTGGAGCATCTGTTCCAAGACAGAAGCGGTTAAGTACTACGATCTCAGCTATGATTCTTTTATGTTTCCTTTGAGGCGAAGACGTTCCATTTTGTAATAGTTTAATAATTAATTGATTTAGTTTCATTTCTAGTTCTAGTTGAGCAATAGTGCTCCTGATTTTCTTTAGCTGGTACTCCGCGAAAGCGTTGAGTTTGGGATTTGGTATATTTTATTTGTAACAGGTTTTTTTCAAACATTTTCCCATTTTGGGTTGTCCAATTTACAAAGGAAACTCTGCCGAAATTTTCAGAAAATATTAATTTATTATTAAAGTATTTCTTTCAAAAAGGGACTAAATGTCCATGTAAGTTAGTGAATAATGTAGCCTTGCATTTATTTCCAAGGAGATAAGTGCGGCGGTAACACGCCCGTTGAGTCGAACCTTCGTGAATTTTCCCACATCTCGAGTTTATTAAATGAAAAAGGGTTCGGCTTGGCGGGGGTGTTACAAGTTGGTATCAGAGCTAAGGTTAGATTTTGGTACGTTATGATCTCCATATCATGGCGTAAAGGTTCTAAATAGGTTTAATGGATTGGCTAAAAAGTTAGGTATAAATGAACCAAGCCGTTTGAGAGTTTGCGCTTTTGCGTGTGCAATGTGAATCTGTTTATGTAAAGATGTGACATATGTGATTTTTATGTTGATTACTAGTTTATGTGTGATGTATCGTGCATTGACTTGTATTTGTTTATGATATGTATTTATTCAAAGTATGTATTTTACAAAACTTATATGATTTGAGAAACCAACTGAATTTCAAACGAGATCTCACTAAGTGAGTTAGTTGGAATTCATTGCCAACAAGTTTGCCCCTTTTGTTTTCTTTGCTCCTCGATTTCGCGAGTCGAGTTGAAGTAGAGTTACAAAAGATGATGGCGGAATGGAGGCTGAATATCTAACGAAGGAATAAAAGCTTGAGATCTGGGTTTTGTCTAAAAGAATTTGATTTTTGTCTCCTCGATTCATTTATTGCAAGTTTCGAGGACGAAACTTTTTTATAAGGGTGGTAGGATGTAATACCCCGATTTTTAATAGCGTTTTAATTAGCGTTAATTATAATTACTAAGTTAATGATATTTTGAATATTATTATTTTATTTGGGTTCAGGTATAAATATTTATTTTGTGGTGGTTATAATATGTTCATTTTATAAATTCTATGAGGTTATTATTATTATTATAAATTATATTTTTGGATTTTAAATAACGCAAAGTCGGTTTATCTTCTTTCCATTTATGGATGTCGGTTTAAGTAGGAAAACCAAAACCCCATTTTCTCTCTCCTTCCTCGTGTCCCTCGTGGGAGACCCAAACCCCATTTATTTCTTTCTTCCTCTCACCTGTGAGAAACCCCAGACCCCAACCCCATTTTCTCTCTCCTCCCCATGAAACCCCAAACCCCAGAAATCCCTCACCCGATCTCCCTCCTTTCTCTCTCGTCCGTCCCTCGCCGGCGTTCTTGAAGCTCGCCGGAGCTGCGTTTGGCTCCCCGGTCGCGCGGGCTGCTCGTGCTGCTGCCATTGTTGTTGTTGTTTGTCGTTGTTTGCTGCTGCTTGTTGTTGGTCGTTGTTGCTGCTGCTTCGTCGGACCCAAGCTCACCGGAGCTTTCTCTCTCCTCTGTCGTGCGACGCTGCCCCCTTCTGCTGCTGCTGTGTGTTGTTGTTGTTGCTTGGTCGCTGTGTGGTGGTGTCGTAGTTGTTGTTGTGCTGTTGTTGATGGTGTTGTTGTCGTCGTTGCTGCGCTACTGTTGCTGCCGGTGCTACCCCGCGCTGCCTGAGCTTCGTCACCCTCCCCTGTGTTCGTCCCTGCTCAACAGAGCAGAGGTACTACACCCCTTCTCTTCTTCATTTGATTTCAATGATTGATCCTTACAAAAAGTATGATGATGGTGTTGATTTTGAATTCTGAAATTTGGGTACTAAATATTGATGTTTTGATTTATTGTGTTATTATAAGTGTCACAAGCATGCTACTTTCTTTATGATATCACTTGAATTAATGGTAAGATTTGGTTAATATTAATCTTGGATGCATTGGGAGTTGGTTGATGAAATTTATTGAGTTAATGGAATTGATTTGGGTGGTTGTTGTTCTATGGTAATGGCGGTTTTGTTGTGCTGTTGCTGCTGTTGGTTGGTGTTATTGTCATTGTTAAAGTTGTCATGGTTAAGGAAATTACTTTGGAAATTGGATTGAACTTGGATAAAGTTAATGTGTAATTGTTTCACTAATCTGACTACAAGAAGCTAAACTAGTTATGACTTTGGATTTCAAATTAGTGTTGCCTAAAAGCTTGGTTAGATTAAAGATTGAAGAGATTTATTTATTTATTTATTTGAAAATCTATTTCTTACTGGTTTGATTAAAGTATATGAGTTAAGTTTAGTTAGTTTAGTTTGATAATTTAGAATTATGATTATGAATTGAGATGGTAAAGAATACGAAATTTTATGAACTTGAAGGTTTCCGGAAGTGTTTTGATTAGCTATGTGTCAGCTTTACTATGTTTAGAATTATTATATGGTTATTGAGGAAGGTTACACTAAGAGTGAATCGAGTTTTAGAATATGAAAACCAAATGTAAGTTATAAGTGTCTTAGACATGAGTTATGAGTTCCAATAAGTGGAAGTTTTATGATGATAATATATTAATATAACTTTAAGTGCTTTCAAACTAAAGTAGAGTTCCGCTTATAAGAAAATATAGTGGTTTGAATAGAAATGAGTTCAATGAGGTTTAATTAATATTGAAGGGAATTTAAAGTATTCTATCACATAAGTCACCTAAGCAAACTATATACTAATTGTAACTCATTATAAAGAGGCTACGTATATGTCTTCAAGTGATGTTCATACCATGTTGGAATCGAGATAAAGTATTGACTCTCAGACAACTTGCTATAATATGACATTTAAAGTACATTCGTTAATCATATCGGAGTTTCTTATTGTATTTTAATAGGATGGAAAGCTAAGAAAAATGTATTAAGAACTATTGTCTAGAGTCGAGTTATGTTTAACGACGATAGTCGATTTTGGGAATTATATCACTAATAAGCTTATTATATGGATGTAGTATGAAATAAGTATGCTTTCTGTTTCTTAGGTGATCGAAAAGTGTGAAAGATTACCTTTGTTTTTATGATGGACGAGTTATGAGATTTATACTACGATATATGTTTATGTATTCCGAGTATGCCAAAATATACCTTTTAACTCTGAAACTAACTGAAAGTATGAATGACTATTAAACGATTTGAGATACGAAAATACTGCTATGTTTCTGCTATGCTTCTGATATGTTTCTGTTGTTATTCTTAAAAGTACTTTAAGTTATGAGACATGCTTATGATTACTTTCCATGATTAATGATATGTTTCGCATATGGATTGCGTGAAATGAAATGATTATGAATCGAAGTGATAAATGAACTCAAGTGACGGTTGTATTTATGAAATGAGTTAATGCAACCACTATGAATGGATTGAGATTATGATGGATGAAATATGTTCACACTGGATTGAACAACGATGACGTAATTGTATACGTGATTTATGTGATGACGTGAATTAAAAGATGTTAATCACGTAAAGTGAAATATCGGAGGGAAATGATGAACAGGGTTGCTCTGTATGAGTGGTTCGGCGGCCCCTACGGGTTCTCTCGGTTACTATGCCGATTATTCATTCTTGTCTTCCTTCTATCTTGTTGTGATCCAAGTAGAAGGGGTGTGCACACTAGGGACTCTGTTATTATGGCCATTGTGTTATCCGTAGGTGGTTACGGGGGATCGACCCCGCCTACAATGTTATCCGTAGGTGGTTACGGGGATTGACCCCAGGCCTACAATGTTGAAGTAAGTGGTTACGGGGATTGACCCCGCCATCGGCGTTCTCTTTCCTCTCCTTAAATAATCGGATTAATTAAGATTAATTATGTAATTAATCATTGTATATATATCTACATGTGAACGTATGGATTATGTGAATATTGCTATCTTTGTTGTGATATGGTTATGAATGATGTGAACATGTATTGATTACGTGAGAATCGTAGACATCAAAGCATGTTTTAAGAATGTTTTATGGGTTAGTACTCGGCGTTGTGCGATGTGTATGTCAATGTTTTGTTTTGTCACTACTCGTGGCCCGTCACTTGGTGGGTGGCGGTGTTACAATAGTTTCGGGTTGAAGTTACGGAGCATCTGTTCCAAGACAGAAGCGGTTAAGTACTACGATCTCAGCTATGATTCTTTTATGTTTCCTTTGAGGCGAAGACGTTCCATTTTGTAATAGTTTAATAATTAATTGATTTAGTTTCATTTCTAGTTCTAGTTGAGCAATAGTGCTCCTGATTTTCTTTAGCTGGTACTCCGCGAAAGCGTTGAGTTTGGGATTTGGTATATTTTATTTGTAACAGGTTTTTTTCAAACATTTTCCCATTTTGGGTTGTCCAATTTACAAAGGAAACTCTGCTTGAAATTTTCGAGAAAATATTAATTTATTATTAAAGTATTTCTTTCAAAAAGGGACTAAATGTCCATGTAAGTTAGTGAATAATGTAGCCTTGCATTTATTTCCAAGGAGATAAGTGCGGCGGTAACACGCCCGTTGAGTCGAACCTTCGTGAATTTTCCCACATCTCGAGTTTATTAAATGAAAAAGGGTTCGGCTTGGCGGGGGTGTTACATTTATGAAATGAGTTAATGCAACCACTATGAATGGATTGAGATTATGATGGATGAAATATGTTCACACTGGATTGAACAATGATAACGTAATTGTATACGTGATTTATGTGATGACGTGAATTAAAAGATGTTAATCACGTAAAGTGAAATATCGGAGGGAAATGATGAACGAGGTTGCCTGTATGAGTGGTTCAGGCCCCTACGGGTTCCTGGTTACTTATGCGATTATTACATTCTTGTCTTCCTTCTATCTTGTTGTGATCCAAGTAGAAGGGGTGTGCACACTAGGGACTCGTTATTATGGCCATTATGTTATCCGTAGGTGGTTACAGGGGATTGACCCCGGCCTACAATGTTATCCGTAGGTGGTTACAGGGGATTGACCCCGGCCTACAATGTTGAAGTAAGTGGTTACAGGGGATTGACCCCGGCTTACTGGCGTTCTCTTTCCTCTCCTTAAATAACTGGATTAATTAAGATTAATTATGTAATTAATCATTGTATATATATCTACATGTGAACGTATGGATTATGTGAATATTGCTATGTTGTTGTGATATAGTTATGAATAATGTGAACATGTATGGATTACGTGAGAGTCGTAGACACCAAAGTATGTTTTAAGAATGTTTTATGGGTTAGTACTCAGCGTTGTGCTGATGTGTATGTCAATGTTTTGTTTTGTCACTTTCACGTGGCCGTCACTTGGTGGGTGGCAGTGTTACAATAGTTTCAGGTTGAAGTTCTGAAGCATCTGTTCCAAGACAGAAGCAGTTACGTGCTAAGAGTACAGCTATGATTGTTTTATGTTTCCTTTGAGGCGAAGACGTTCCACTTTGTAATAGTTGAATAATTAAATGATTTAGTGCTCCTGATTTTCTTTAGCTGGTACTCCGCGAAAGCGTTGAGTTTGGGATTTGGTATATATATTTTATTGCAACAGGTTTTCAAACATTTTCCCATTTTGGGTTGTCCAATTTACAAAGGAAACTCTGTCGAAATTTTCAGAAATTATTAATTTATTATTAAAGTGTTTCTTTCAAAAGTGTCAAATCAAAGTATTGTCCATGCAAGTTAATGAATAATGTAGCCTTGCATTTATCTCCAAGGAGATAAGTGCGGCGGTAACACGCCCGTTGAGTCGAACCTTCGTGGATTTTCCCCCATCTCGAGTTTTATTAAATGAAAAAGGGTTCGGCTTGGCGGGGGTGTTACAGAATGGTATCAGAGCTAAGGTTAGATTCAGGTACGCTATGATCTCCATATCATGGCGTAAAGGTTCCAAATAGGTTTAATGGGTTGGCTAAAAAGTTAGGTATAAATGAACCAAGCCGTTTGAGCGTTTGCGCTTTTGCGTGTGCAATGTGAATCTGTTTATGTAAAGATGTGACATATGTGATTTTTATGTTGATTACTAGTTTATGTGTGATGTATCGTGCATTGACTTGTATTTGTTTATGATATGTATTTATTCAAAGTATGCATTTTACAAAACTTATATGATTTGAGAAACCAACTGAATT
The DNA here is from genome assembly GCA_947648045.1 of Beta corolliflora. NCBI lineage: Eukaryota > Viridiplantae > Streptophyta > Magnoliopsida > Caryophyllales > Amaranthaceae > Beta > Beta corolliflora. The sequence continues at coordinate 114,980 of CANSZD010000395.1, forward strand.
TCAAACGAGATCTCACTAAGTGAGTTAGTTGGAATTCATTGCCAACAAGTTTGCCCCTTTTGTTTTCTTTGCTCCTCGATTTCGCGAGTTGAGTTGAAGTAGAGTTACAAAAGATGATGGCGGAATGGAGGCTGAATACCTAACGAAGCCATGAAAGCTTGAGATCTTGGTTTTGTCTAAATGAATTTAGCTTCTTGTTTCCTTGATTAACTTATTGCAAGTTTCGAGGACGAAACTTTTTATAAGGGTGGTAGGATGTAATACCCCGAATTTTAATCTCGTTTTATTAGCTACTAATTATGTTTATTATTATAATTACGTCCTAAAATTTTGCGAAACTATTCTGATGAAGATTATCTTCTAAAATAAGTATATTTACCTTAGTTATTACGAAAGTGATGTTTATTATGATAGATGATTTTATAATATGGTTTATGAAAGAAAGAAAAGAAAAAAAAAAAAAGAAAGGGGAATGAACTCGATGTTCAAACCCATGCCCAACCACCACCCCCCTCTACTCCCTCTTTACTCCCTACCCTAAGCTTCTCTATGGTGAACCACCAACCTCCATCTATCCACCTCCATGAATGTCTCCAAACTTTTTGTTCTATAAATGCTCAGTAAATTGAGCTTTGAAATCTCACAACAACAACATAAAATCCACAAAAGTTTCTCCCTTCTTTTTGTTTGCCTTTCGGCACTTTTCCCCTATTGGTTGTCTTTGCCTCGCCGCGCGCCGCCGCCGCACGGTGCTTCCATCACCACCGCCTGGCATCCCGGCACTCGTCGGTGCTCCACCGTTTCTCGCCGGACTCTGTTTCCCCGCTCTACTCCTTCGCTCTCTCTTGTTCTCCGTTCGGCGATTGTTCTCGCCTGCTGCACCGAGACTCGACGAAAGCGATCGCCGGAACCTTGTCGCCCTGCCGTTGCTCGGCCTCGCCAGGAGTTTTCCCTCGTGCTTTGTCGTTCCTCCGTTCGTTCTTGCTTTGTCTGCTGCGTCTTTGTCTTCTGCTGCTTGTTGCTTTGTCGCGAACGTCGCCACCTCCCCGCGTTGCTTTGCCCGGCCTCGCCGGTGCTGCTCGCCGTGCACCGAGGCTTCTAAACCCCCTTGTCTTCTCGTTCAGTCCCTCGCTCCAAGTGAGCGAGAGGTACTACACCCCTCTCTTCTCCTCCTCTTGTTTCCCTCAAATTAAAAGTCATTTTTTTTGAAAATCGAATCCGAAATACTATTGATGCTTTGATGAATTATGAATTTCGATTTTGAATTCGACAATTGGTTATTTCTTGTTGATACTTTGAATTCATGAGTTATTGTTGATGATGTTGAATTGGTTGATTTAATAAATCATAGTAGTGTTCTCTTATGTAATTGTGTTGATGTGAGTTTAGCTTCGGCTTGTTGGTAATTCGGTTGGTTCAATTTATTATATCAATCGAGGGATCCTAGTTAAGAAAGTATAGTTAAATTACTCTCTTTGTTACGAAAGTTAGTGTGAATAACTATTAATTGTGTGTATTATAACTGATGGATGTTTGAAAGAGTAGTTATGGAGTTTGAGTTAAAGATTGACAATCAAGTTTCACCCATCTTGGGAGTCTTTTAATTAAATATGAATAGACTAGTTGGTAATCTGATCATTCATAAATTAAAGTAGTGTTCTTCTACTTGGGAAACAAATCTAGTTAATGTAACAACAAATAGTTCCTAAATCGTTTAACATAATTAGATTAGTCGTTGATATTAACCAAAAGCGAGTTAGTGCGGAAGTATAAATCCATAGGATGAGTATAAATTGCTTGATTATGTAATGAAGTCTTAGTTTTTGGTTTAAATGGTCTTTATTAGTGTTAGATTCATATAATAACGAAATCATGTTTTTGGTTTTGTTTATGTGATATACGAAAGGTGTTTCTATGTTGTTGTTGATGGAAGTTCACTAAATTGTGGAAAGGTGGTATACCTAATATATACTAAGAAATGATATATGTTCATGTATTCTTAATATGTTAAAGTATACCTTTTAACTCTGAAACTATCTGAAAGTATGAATGACTATTAAACGATTTAAGATACGAAAATACTCGCTATGTTCTCGCTATGCTTCGCTATGTTTCGTTGTTATTCTTAAAAGTACTTTAAGTTATGAGACATGCTTATGATTACTTTCCATGATTAATGTTATGTTTCGCATATGGATTGCGTAAAATGAAATGTTTTATGATGATTATGATGATACGATGCTATGAAATGATTATGATTATGAAGTGATAAATGAACTCAAGTGACGGTTGTATTTATGAAATGAGTTAATGCAACCACTATGAATGGATTGAGATTATGATGGATGAAATATGCTCACCTTGGATTGAACAATGATAACGTAATTGTATACGTGATTTATGTGATGACGTGAATTAAAAGATGTTAATCACGTAAAGTGAAATATCGGAGGGAAATGATGAACAGGTTGCCCTGTATGAGTGGTTCAGCGGCCCCTACAGGTTCTCTGGGTTACTATCTCGATTATTCACATTCTTGTCTTCCTATCTTGTTGTGATCCAAGTAGAAGGGGTGTGCCACACTAGGGACTCCGTTATTATGGCCATTATGTTATCCGTAGGTGGTTACGGGGGATTGACCCGGCCTACAATGTTATCCGTAGGTGGTTACGGGGGATTGACCCAGGCCTACAATGTTGAAGTAAGTGGTTACGGGGGATTGACCCCGCCACCTGGCGTTCTCTTTCCTCTCCTTAAATAATCTGGATTAATTAAGATTAATTATGTAATTAATCATTGTATATATATCTACATGTGAACGTATGGATTATGTGAATATTGCTATGTTGTTGTGATATAGTTATGAATAATGTGAACATGTATGGATTACGTGAGAGTCGTAGACACCAAAGTATGTTTTAAGAATGTTTTATGGGTTAGTACTCGGCGTTGTCGATGTGTATGTCAATGTTTTGTTTTGTCACTCACTGTGGCTTGTCACTTGGTGGGTGGCGGTGTTACAATAGTTTCGGGTTGAAGTTACGAAGCATCCGTTCCAAGACGAAGCAGTTACGTGCTAAGAGTACAGCTATGATTGTTTTATGTTTCCTTTGAGGCGAAGACGTTCCACTTTGTAATAGTTGAATAATTAAATGATTTAGTGCTCCTGATTTTCTTTAGCTGGTACTCCGCGAAAGCGTTGAGTTTGGGATTTGGTATATATATTTTATTGCAACAGGTTTTCAAACATTTTCCCATTTTGGGTTGTCCAATTTACAAAGGAAACTCTGTCGAAATTTTCAGAAATTATTAATTTATTATTAAAGTGTTTCTTTCAAAAGTGTCAAATCAAAGTATTGTCCATGCAAGTTAATGAATAATGTAGCCTTGCATTTATCTCCAAGGAGATAAGTGCGGCGGTAACACGCCCGTTGAGTCGAACCTTCGTGGATTTTCCCCCATCTCGAGTTTTATTAAATGAAAAAGGGTTCGGCTTGGCGGGGGTGTTACAACTTAGTTGACGCGCTATAAACCCAATTGACAAATTGGGGAGTCGCCTTCAGATATATTTTTGTCAAGGCAATGATTGATAAGATCATTACCAAGCTAGACTGAGATCTAACCATTGTAAGATCTCGAACAATCATCCGATTACCAAAATCGGAGGAAACAAACTCCGGCCATGAAACCTTTTGCCACACACTTCCACATTCAATTCCAAAAAAACAAAACCATAAACCCTAACCAACCACTCAGGTTAGGCCCAACACCTTGAAGACAAGGATTACCTCCAGCAATTAACAAACTTATCAAGCAGATTGAGTAAGCAGGCAACTTACTCATACTAACACAACTAAGAACTAAACGACCTAGCTTACAGAAACAAGCAATGAGGGCCGACACTCACGCGACAGCAAGTATAACAACTCGACAACGGGAAAGGGGAAGGGGAGGCCGACGAACACGGGTGGGGGAAGGGGATACACACTTAAACACTAAACAGGGGACGGATGTAATACTCCGTATTTTTGTGAATTATTCTTTTATAAATAAGAAATATAAAGAATAAAGTGAAAGTATTTTATAATATAGTTTAGGTAAGCCTACAGTTATAATTTAAATATACAACCTATTTTTGTACCTAATTATATTTTAATTCGGTTTTTGTTAAATAATAAATCAGAATTCGATTTGAAAACAAATCCTAATAAACAAAGGTTTCTCATACTATAAATAAGAAAAGGAAGAGAAAAAAAAAAGAAAAAAAGAAACCCTAATTCTCATTCCCTCTCAGCCGTCCCTCTCCCTCCTCTCTCATTCTTTTCTCTCAGCGCTCTCTCTCTCTCTCTGATTCCCTTCTCTCTCTCTCCTTCTTCCTCACCGTTCCCTTGTGTGTGTGTGTGTGGGGTTCGCAATCGCTGATGTGCGAACAAGCGAGGGGTTGTGCGAGGCTTCTCGAGCGTTCGCGAGCGAGGGAGTACGGGGGTTCATGTTCGGCTCACTGGGCGCGCGGCTGCGGTGTGTGCGAAGTGGTGCGACGGCTCGAGGGTGCGAGCCGTGCGACGAGTGTGGTGTGCGAGCGAGTCGAGTTCGAGTGTCTTGTGCGACGAGTTGTGTGTGGCGGTACGAAGTCGCGTGCGGTGCGACGAGTTGTGTGAGCCGTGCGAAGTGTGGGGTGCGAAGCAAGGGGCGAGGCTCGAGGGTTGTGCGTCGTTGCCGGAAGTCGGTCGCCGGAGCTCGGTTGCCAGCGAGATTAAGTGGTATAAAACCTAATATGTATAATACGATATTATATTAGTTTTAATATTGTATATTCTGTCTTTCTATTAATTTAAGTTGTAAGTTAATTAATTTGTAATTTGAGTAGATTAGTAATTAATTAAGTGGTATAATTAATTTAAGTTGTTAATCTGTTTTAAGTTGTAAATCTGATTTAAGGTTTTGTAATTAAGTAAGGTGTGAAGTAAAGAAAGTAGTTTATTGATTATTAGATGGAAAGTTATAATGACCTTGCTATTCAAACCTGATTTAAGGAGTATTGGACATAAGGACTTGAATGGAGTTGGTAAAGGTGTTATACTATCGAGTTAACTAAAATCAGTTTGGCTCACTAACATTGACTCTTAAAAGACGCTAAGCACAATAGAGTTAGGGAAAGAAAAGGAAGTTAATAAACAATGAGATTAGTTATCGTTTATACTTCGAATTACTAAGTCGATATAGTTAGTCACGTATTATTTGATAATATTATCAAGGACGTAGCACTGAAGTACTTCCTTACTCGTTTAGGTCCCAATTTCATAAGCGGAACGTTTGTTTAGGCAGCGAAAATTCTTCGTTACAAGGTACGTACGCGTACCAGTTCAGTTGCAATTATTAGTATCATGTTAGGTTGTGAATTATCCTATTGGAACCTAGAATCATGATAGGGAACGAACGATTGTATGATTGTGATTGCTGAGATTGTTTGGTAGCATGAATACGGTATGTAGCATTGTTATGCGTAATTCTATCGTATCATAAGCATGAAAGTTTTGGATTTGTATTCTTTGATCTATGGTGTGACAATGATGTTACAAGAATAAAGATTTGAGTATTGTATCTAAGAAGGAATGTTAAATGATTACATGTTTAATGTGGTATGAATGGTCTATACTAAGAAAGGATTTTGGCAATAAACTTGTAGTTGGACTCCCTACAAGTGATGAACAATGGGGGGAGTGTGAGACTTACTCTACACTCCTACGCAGGCCTACTGTGACGACAGTAGTGTCCTTATAAATTTTGATAACTCAAGTAGGCGGAAGGTTCCGTACGATCTTGGGGGTATGCATACTAAGGTGATGGATGTGGAACGGAACGAAACCGTATTTACATTTCATCTAATAGACTAAGTTGTCTATTAAGGATTAAGTAGCCCGTATGATTCTGGAAAGATGATGGTGCCCGTTCGATGCCAAATAAATTGTAAAAACGAAATTTAATGTTTTTGTAGTATCATGTTTAGGAATTGTAATTACTCTTCGTTTATGTTAGTGTATTATTTAGCTGGTTGTGTATGTACTCAGCATAGCGATTGTTTGTTATTTGTGTTGTTTGTTGACTGTGATGAACCATTGATATTTCAATGGGGAGCGGATTAGGTATCTCGATGATCTTTGCATGAGTCCGGGCATACGGGGGATACTTTTGATTCTAAACTTTTAAAGTGTTTTGGTTGAACATCCTAGAGATTGTTTATAATTTACATAATTAATGGTTTTAAATAAAAGGGGTCAATAGTGATTCCCAAGTTGTAGTTAAGTTAGCATTTTATTTCCGCTGCAATTCAGTTTTCATAATAAAGAGTAAGTTAGTGTTTTAAATTCAATAAGTCTTGCGTTTCACCGCGGCGGTAACACTCCCAAAGTCGATGCAGCGTAGTTTAGACGTGTATGGATTTTAGGGGTGTTACAACGGAGAGGGGGGAGACGCACTAACACTGAACGATAAACGCGTAAATCGGGGAGGGGAATGGGATCTAAGCTAAATTCACGTAATCGGGGAAGGGGAATGGGAAAACCTAATGCTAACAAACACCACCACGGGGGAAGAAGGAGGGGAAGACTCGACACACAACAATAACGGGGGGATTGGGGAGGGGACGCAACTAACGGGGGACACAACTAACGAGAGGAGGGGGGGAGGGGGTGGATAGTGGATACTAACCTGCAAAATTACCAGTGAAAAGACGACGTGAAACACGGGGAAGGGGTGACGACGGTGCGACGCGATTGCGGTGAGGGGAGGGGTGGCGCACTGGCATGGAAGGGAAGGCCGACGTGGCGGAGGAAGGGGGACGAAGTGGCCCGGGAAATGAGGAGGGGGCGATTCGACGGGGAAACGGGGAGGGGGGCGATTTGACGGGAAAACGGGGAGGGGAACGAAACGGAACTAAGGAGACCCGAGACGAGGCTCGCCAGCAACCCTGCGGGCACCGGTGAGCTGCGGGGCGGCGGGCGAAATTTGAGGGTGGCTAGGGTTTGGCAATTTGGGGAGGCTTTGAGAGAGGTTTAGGGTTTTTCGTTTTTTCAAGTCGGCAATGAGATTCAAGGAGGAGGGGTTTTTTTGACATTAGAGGTTTTGGAATAAATTGGCTACATTATATTTATATCCCTGAAGTTGTTGAAAATTACATTACTAAACAATTAAAAGTATAATAGTGGATCATTCACACAATTATATAACAATCGGTTATCGACTACTTACCAAACACCTTTAAACAAACAGTTAATACAATAAGCTATCGGTTAACAACTAACAATTATCCGCTAATTGCCAAACAGGGGCAAATGTGTGGGATTGTTGTTCGATTAGCAAAAGTTTAATGAATGGATTTAATTTATGTGTGATGAAAATTCATGAGATCCTTTACTTCCTATGATGAATTAAACAAACATTAAATTCAAGTTATAACACCCACTCAACAAAAGAATTCAAGCTACATAGTTTTTTTGCTATTGCATTTGCTATCTTGTTCATATCGTGTAGACGAAAGACTTGGCATGACTTCCTACATTTAGGCAAAGTAGAAGCAAAACTATTGTTAATAAAATCATTTGCGTGAAACAAGCAAATGTGAGTTTAAATGTGAGTTTATATATTATAGCCTTATAGGCATTTTAATGATTATTATTGTTTACTTAATAAGCTTTAATTTTGTGTGGACTACTATGGAAAAAGAAAAACGGAAAAAGAAGAAGAAGATGTTGGCGTAGTTTTGATGTACTTTGGTCATATGACGCTATTATGTGACATCAATTAAACTTTGATGCATATATCATTTCTTCATACGTAATCTTTGATATTTTGTTAATTAATCTTTTTATCTAAATATATACTATCTCTAATTCACAATACATTCTTATCTTTTTTTTTCTTTTGACCGAAAAGTAAGTCACCATATTATTCAATCAACCGAGCCATGTCAGAGTTTACATTGATAAGGACTTCTGAAGGCACTTCTTCAATCGAAACCCTCATCTCACTAAACGGCGACTATATGAGAGAGTTTGTGAGCTACTTTGTTCCCTTCCCTACAAACATGCTTAAAAACAAAACCTAGAACAAGATCTACCAAGCACAAGAATGTCATACACTATATTCCCGAAGGCGATATTCTCTCTCTTTCCTTTCTTCAAGTGCGAAACCAATTTGAGGCAATCACTCTCGAAGCTCTATATATCGCAGCCCCGCATCCACCGCAACCGACAACGATGTACCGGCGGCTATGGCTTCGCCACATCAATCTCCAAGCCCCTTTCCACCGAAGACAAGTTGCCAACATAACATCACCTACAAGCATCACGAATGATTCCTCCAATTCCCACTTTATCATCTTCAAACATGATAGGTTTGTCGCTTTTGTCAAAAATAATTCCTAACAAACTTCTAATAATATAGTAGAGTAAGTAGGGTCGAATCCACAGAGAGATGGTCGTTCTAATCTAGCTTCTAAGGTATGGAGAAACTAAACATGATCAGAAATATGTGAATTAAGGTTCTAAACTATAAAAATCAAACTAAAAGGATCTAGGGCAATGGTTCACCATGTTTAACTATAATCTATCAAAATATCATCAATAGTTCAATGAATCAGATATCTAGAGCACAGGTTAATCCTACGGTCGGGTCTTAATGCTCTCAAATCAACATATGCAGTACAGTCGCTAACATAATCAGATTTGCTAATTGTAGGTAAGCCTCTAAAAAGTACTATCTCTCGATCTATGACTCTTTATTAGCAAGTTTAATCAGACAATTGATCAGGTTGCAAGATTAACAATAAAACACTAATCAATTAGAGATATCAATGACAAATCAAAACCATCAAAAACATCAATTAGAATTCATAGTATATAAACAAGGATTCCCAAACCCTAGAAAATAAGACTACTCAATCATGAAACAAAGAATAAAAACTACATCTACCAAGGAAAACATAATTAAAGAAATCAATTAAAGGAAGAAATAGAACTCATGAATTAATGAAGAGAAAAGAGAAACTAGGGTTTACAACTAAAGCTAGAGAGAAAAAGAAGAAAACTAAAACCAGATTTAAGACTAAAAATAACGTGAGAAAAGAGTGAAACCTAATCTAATTAATACTAAGTAACCTAATATGACTGAGAAAGTAAGTTACAAAAATAGCCGCCCCCTCTCTCTTTTTCTCTCTCTCAAACCCTAGCCTCCCCTACCCCTTCTTCATCAATTAGGAGCTGCCATGGATTATTTCATCCATGGTAAGCCCTTTTTCCCCTTTTATTTTCAGTTTTTTTTGTTCATTTTCTTATTTTGTTTAATAAATTAGTCTCTCTTTATGAGATTTTCTCAAACCCTGTTATGAAGTTTTTAGTTTATGTTTTGGAAATCTCCTTCTCCCTTATGGGAGTTGTGAGTATGGTTATTTTGTTTTTAGGTATGATAAATTATTCTCATTGGTTGAAGTTCGAGACTCAACATAAAGGTATTGGAATCTCGGATGCGGACAACCTGACTCGATCAAGAATGTTCTTCCCAAACTATATCAGAATGATTGACTTCCTCATCAATAGCTGCTTGATTCAGCAAATACAAGGGGGTTGCGCTGTATTGCTCGATCTGGTTCATTGTAGTTCCTTCGAAGACGAATTTGATTTAGTCTTGTTTAATTGTATCTTATTTTTCTTTAATACCTATTGTAGATGTCGTTTGGCCTTCAATTAATGAAATTTCTCTTTAAAAAAAAAGTAAGTTACAAAAATAAGGAAAGTCGAAATATCATTAAATGGGTGGAATTAGTGATCCGCGCGTACAAAAACAGATTCCAGCAAAAACAATCCCAACTTCGAAAAGGCATAACTCCTTGACTAGAAGTCTCCTCGGGGCGTGCCACCTATCGTTGGAAATCTCTTCAAGTATAGTTTCCAAATCTTCTGGAATTACTCAATTCTAAGAAGCACATCAAAAGTTATGATCATAAGAGTAAACATGACTCCTTTTTCACATTTCTTCTAATGATTTTCCGCTTCGTTTTCGCTCAAACTCGTATTATGACATATCCATACGATCCTTATGCATTGTAGCTTATTTCCAAGTGCTCCTAATCCTCAAGCTTAGCTAATTATACTCCAAATACGTTCTCAATACCTGAAATTCATCAAAAACAAGAAAACATTACCAAATAGGAGTAGAATAACATAGCTTAAGAATATAATGCAATAATGAACCTAAATATGAATCTAAATGCTTTAAAATGCAACCTAAATGCACCTAAAAAGTATATATAAAAATGACTTATCAAAACACAACAACATCAGAGTTCAATTTGAGCATCCTCTCCAGTGGAGGTTTCCAAATTTGTACCATCTCTCTCCCTGTTGGTGTAGGTTCCTTCACCTCTTAATTGCTCTTCCCATACTCCACCACACAGTTCACTGCCTTACTAACAACATCCTCAATCAACATTATCTTTTTCATTGATGGGAGGTTTCACAATACTTGCAAATTGTTAGCTTTTTTATATGACAAAAACATGGTATCACACGATTGAGAGCAACAAAAAAACTTCACTGTATATCCTTTCATCTTTCAAGTGTCAAGTGTTCCTATATTTTTTTTACAAAACTTTATATACTTCCTCCGTATCAAATTAAATGCAACAATTCAATGGACACGGACTCCTAGGCGAAATTTCTTAGGGTGAGATTAATGCAAAGTTTTAGCATGTGGATATGTTAATAAGGAGAGAGAAAGTGGGGCCAACTCTCACCACAACCACCGAGGCAACCACCCAGCCCCCTCCCCCACCCCCCCGGCCCCAGCTCGCCCCCCACCCCTCCCCCACCTCGCGCCCCCACCTTCGATTTCGGACCTCCAACCCCACTCCCCGCCACCCTTCGATTTCGGACCTCTAACCCCGCCCTCGCGCCCCTTCCTAATGTGTCCACCACCCACCGTGGTTAGGATTTCGTGGTGGGTGGCTGATTCTATGGTGGTTAGGGTTTGAGTTCGTGGTTTGATGGTAGTTTTGTGGTGGATGGGTGGTTCCATGGTGGTTAGGGTTCACATTTTGGTGGTTTTGTGGTTTATGGGGGTGGTGGTTGGGTTGTGCGGTGGTGATTTTATGGTGTTTCGGTGTTGGGTTGTGATTTCGTGGTTTGTGCGGTGGTGGTTTCATGGTGGTTGGGTTGTGCAGTGGTGGTTTCGTGGTATTTAGGTCGTGGTTTCGTGGTTGTTGCGATGGGTTGGTGGTGGTTGGCTGGTGGTCGTGTGAGGTGGTGCTGGTGAAACGAGGTGGTGGTAGGGTGGTGCTGGTGAAAGTAGGTGGTGGTTTGGTGGTCAATGTCGGTCAAGGTGGGTGTTGGAGAGAGAGAGGGGGGTGAAGTTTTGGTAGATTAATTTTGATTAGGTTAGGTTAAGGGGGGACTAATTAGTTTTAGTAAGGGTATATGTGTAATTTTACACTCAAAATCTTTACCAAAAATAGAAAGAAGAAAAGTGTTGCATTTAATTTGAAACATCCATTTTTAGAAATGGTTGCATTTAATTTGATACGGAGGAAGTATATGAAATCATACATTTACAGATGCAATAAATAAGAATCTTAATATGAAATATATGGAAACATTTGATTTTACTAGTCATATGTACTCATTATGGTCATTAAACTTTTTCATATTTATGATAACACCAAAAACAAAGCAAGGAGGCGAGCAAGTGCATATGTGGGACTTTTTTTTTTTTGCAAATGAGAGCGAGAATATGGTCGTGATAGTGTGTTGAATTTATGAGGGCTAATAGGTGAGGCAATGTAGAGTGGAAGTCGATCTTTAATTGAGTAATGGTGAAAATAATAAAAAATTGTTTATTAAAATTGAATCTAACAACATCCAGCATGATTTTATTTGTCATATGTTTAAATTACAAAACATGCTCAAGTTTTGTAATCTCTGCCACATGAGTAGTAACCTAGTAGTTATTCATGGAACGAAAGTAGTACATAACAGTATTACAACTTGAACAATTCTGGACAAGTAAAACAATGATAATAACAAAAAAAAAGATATCGCCTGTATATATTACATGCCATTTCAAGATGATATGTTAGGGTATGATATTGTACTTAGGAAAGAAGTCTTGTATAGGTTGATTTTATCATTTTAGGAGATGACATAGAAGTGATAGAGTTAGGGAAGGCTTCTTCCACTTGTTGTATAACAACTCACATGTGAGTGTAAGTGTTGTCTCACATTGAGCATGAGGAGAGGAATAAGCAACAATCATGGTTCCCCATATTTTCTCTCTCATCACATCATTTATCACATCTATTTCCACTAAACTTCCCATCTACCCTCCCATTTCACAATTTTATACTTGTATTGATGGTTCCCCATTTACCTTATCTCTCCTACTTTCCCATACTCACCACTTTTCTCTCTCTCTTACTTTTTCATACATTACCAATATTAATTAAATAATTAGATTATTCACATTAATTTTAGAGAATGTTAATTAAATGAAAATATGATAAATGATAATTACATTATAATTGCCCTTGTAATTAATCAAATTAATTTGTTAATTATTATTACGTTCACAAATTTGTCGTTTTTCGAGGATCTCGAATCGCCGTTTGTCGAGGATGTGAGACGATTTCCAAGTGATGTGCGACGAGATTGAAGATCCGGCGAGATGCGAGATGTGCAAGGAGATTGAAGATCCGGCGAATGAGAGGAGAGAGGAGAGAGGAGAGATGAGAGGATGAGAGAAAACGGCCACAAGTAAAAAGTGAGAACTGAAGAACCCTAACTGCCTGACGCCACACGTGTTTTATTAAATTATTAAGTCTATTGCTGCGGTTTTGGCCGGAAACCGCAGCAATAGAATTGGTCAAACAGTCAACTAAATTTGAAATTTTTTCCCGTTGACATCTATTGCTGTGGTTTTGGGTGGAAACCGCATCAATAGGTGTATTTTATATTTTACCTTTTCTTATGACGTGGTTTATTGCTGCGTATGGGTTAAACCGCAACAATTCCACCGCAGCAATAAGCCAAAATTCTACCATTTTAAAATCGTTAATTATTGTTACGTTAATTCAATCGATAGTTACTATTACGCTAATTTTGTTGAGAAGTATGAACAATAAGATTAATGAAATGATAAATAGATAATTTATGGGAAATTATAAAAATTTTGAAGTGTGGAAAATTACAAAAGTAATTTTAATATTTATGAACGGTAATATTAAAAAAACGGTCACTATGTTAAATAAGTGGATTTGATCCACAATAATATTATTGTGGACCAGGTTCACGCAAGACTAACTCAATATAGACGGAGCGTAAAAAAATGTTATTACCATGAATCGATGATCATATGAGTACGGGCACTATCCTAGTGTCCTGTAGCCGTGGTGAAACGGTCTTGCCAGACTAGACCAAAAATGACTTTTAGTTGTAGAGAGAAGGAGTGAGAAACAACGAAGAAATGTTAGATACTATTACACAGTTGTCTTGCTAAGTCAATGTTCAACTAGATTATAAAAAACTACAAAACACCCACCCATTTGCATTATGTATAGCACATTAGCACACCCTCCCCTTCTTCTCTTCTCTAACCTCCCTATAATCATTTTTCTTCTTCCTTCATAAACACACCTTTGTTTTCTCTGAATTTTCTTACCTAACACTTTCATAAATTTGCGTAATTCTCCTCTGTTTCCTCAGGTTTCCATTCGAAAGTTTGCTGCTTTAATGGCTGCTGTAAGTGTTTCTTTGACCTTTCAAACTGTCTTTTTCTAGATTTAATTCTGGATTTCTGGTGTGTTTTTTTTGTGGGTTGTAATCATCTTTCATTGATGCAAATTATTTTAGGTGATTTTTTATTTATTGGTAGTGAAAGATGTTCATAGTTTGTTAATTGTTAAATGATTTGTAATTGAGTTTGAATTTGTTCACACCTTTTACTAATACTATTATCTTCTAGTAAATTTAATATCTGAGACTTTAATTTGTGGCTAAAACATTGTACTAATAGTTGTAGCTTATGTTATTTTGGGCCATTCTATGCAGTAATTATATTTATAATATCATTGGTTTAAACTAAATATAACATAGTTTCAATATATGACTAGGACTATTTCATTGTGAAAAAAGGGTTTTTGAGAGGTACCAATTTGAATTTGAGCTAGCATGAGGTTGTATGTCAAATTCTGCATATGATTTATCAATCAAGATATTTTTATATGGTGTTCATCTTCATGATCATCAAAGATGCTAGGACAAATCATGACTTTCTTCAGTTATCCAAAGTAGTATATGCTATATATGGACCATGCTCCACTAGCTAGTCTAAACTTCAACCTCTTTATGCATGACATTTTTAGAGTTGCTTAAAGAGATTCTATGATTGAAGTGGTGTAGATTTCAGTCTAGAGGTTCTAAATTTTGGAATATGCTTATGCTTAACGAAAAACAAAAAAAGATCATGGCCGGTCATTTGTGGAAGACAATCTAAATACGATTGTACTTGAACAATTGATGGATCATTGTCTCATCGATAAGTATTATAACATATCTAAATTGGTATTTGTACAAGTTTAATAATGAACCATCTAGAGCCTCCCAAAATTGGCGAGAAAAACTCAATTTGGCTAAATTTTAGTTAACTAAACAGCAGATGAAAGGAGTTGTGGACCCTCGAATGAAGTTACAAAATGTCTTCCACTAAACTCACGAGACATATATTGAGTTAGCTGAAATCTAGCCAAGTAATATTATTGGTTAATCTCTCATCTGTTTTTGGTTGTCTCTTTGTTATTTGATCATCTATGTTACTTCGAATCTTTCATTAATCTTAAGTACTCATGTCGGGCGGCAGACAATCGACACTCTGTCAAGACACCTCGATTATCTTGTGCCACAACTATAACAATAGAGGGAAGGGGAAGACAAAATAACGCAATAATATGCTAAACAAGTGATAAGAATTATAGCCGAAACTAGCAAATACGTCAATCTAGAATGTGTTAACATGTATCTGTTATGTGAGAAGTCATGCTATAGTCTCCATAATTAACAATATGTTTTAAGAATATCGTGTCATCGCACCAGAGCCCAACTCAAGACATGGTACTTGTGTCCAAAATATGTGCCATTGCATGTGTGAAGTGCCCGATGCTCGTCCTGTGTCTGAGTAAAATAACTGAGCATTACATCACTAGAAATAGATCCTCAAAGTGTCCTGTTGCAGCATAGCTAGTAGGAAGCAACCATATTATTGAATCTAATGCTATGCAATACCATTAGTTAAATCACTCATTGTGAATTGCATTCTCTCCCTGTACTCTGTAGTCTGTATGACAAATTTGGTTAGTGTATCTTAACATTTAGTCTAATTAACTGATAATGATGAAGCTTTTGTGCTGTATTATAATTAGTACTTCTTGTGCTTGCCAATCTTTGCAGTCCAAAGTACCCAAGTTTGGTGCCTGGGAGGGTGGAGAAAACTACACAGTTTACTTTGACAATGCACGGAAGAAGAAGACTAATGGACAGATGATCAACCCGAATGATCCTGAAGAAAACCCAGAAATGTTTCAACAAAACGGAGGCCCAGCTCAGGCTTCTAGAGCAGATCCAAAGGGACAGCAAGCAAAAGTCCCCCAATTTGGTGCCTGGGAAAATGGAGAGAATGTTGGGTACACCGCTTATTTTGAGAATAAACGGAAAGGCAAAAATGGTGAGCCCACAGCATCCCAGAACGAACCCAAGATGAACCGAGATATGCATCCTCGTAAGGATCCTCCAGCTCAGGCTCGTCCTGTACCAGCTAAACCAGAACCACAACAAGAAGCACGGTCAAAGGTCCCACAGTTTGGGGCTTGGGAGGGTGCAGGTGAAGCTGGTTACACACAAAGTTTTGAGAATGTTAGGAAAAATAAGAATGGGCGCACTGTCACACCAGAACCTTCTGATGCACCTCAATTGAACCGGGATGTTAACGATCCTCCAACTAAAGAGGGCCGTCCAAAGGTGCCTCAGTTTGGGGCTTGGGAAGAGGGAGACAATGGTGGTGTATACACAGCTTATTTTGAAAATGCTCGTAAAAATAAGAACGCGGGGCCTGTTCTGGACCCCGTTGAGCCCCAGCTCAACCGAGATGTTAACAATAGAGCTCAGCCTCCTGCTGCTGGAACCAAAAAATAAGGTAGATGATCATCAGTTGAGAAATGCCAGTAGAGGGTCGGCTTCTTCCGTGGCAGTATCTGAGACTTCTTCAAGATATGGAAAACAAAATCCAGGGGGTCACTCACCTATTCATCAGAAAGCAGGGAAGCTTCAGCAAAGACCTCCAGCTAATCGAGGAAGTCAAACTGTAAGTACTCCTTAGTTTCTTCAAGAAATATTTTTCACGAAGAGTTTCTTCCATCAAATAAGCTTTTACTTCTTCCTCGTAGGCAAAACATAGGGACCCGTTCGTTACTATTTATATTCATTTCTTTTAAAACTATAATCTAAAATATGGAAACCACAAAAAAGTGGTTTGCAATTTTTTGTTGTCAGCTTAAAGTAAGCATAACTAGTATTACTATTAGTATGAGTAATCTTAAGTACGTTCACAACTTACTTCTATGTTACTATATAACTTTTAAAATCTAAGTGGCAGGGAAAGTTTTATATTTTTGTGACTGAGGGTGAAAATTTCTTCTACTTATTATATGTTTCAACGTTTACAGCATGAGAGAGGAGCAGCAATACCAGCATGGGGGGTCTGGAACACTTATCCTCAGCAAGCTGAGGGTTTTACGGGTGCTTTCACGAGGGTTAAAGAAGAGAGGAGAGAGCTCGTCAATGAGGCAAGAATTCCTCTACTAGATGAGGATTTGCTTGCTGAAAGAGTTGGGGCTCTAGCTAGGGCCAACGATCCACATGTTTATGGAGGAAGTACAAGCTTAACAGTTGGGCAAAGGGGTGGCAATCGAAATAATGTTAATCAATTAGGAATTACATCCCGGGGCTTCCCCGTTTCTACAGTTCGATCAAACTCTGCTTTCCACAAGGCAACCAAACTCTTTCAGGTTAGTAACATCTGCATTCCGGAGTAGTAAAAGTGTAAAACCTCGTTCTCTACATGCTCTTCAATGCATGAATCAGCTGTGACTGCTTCTTTCTTTAAGAAATAATATTTGTGAACGTATGAGTTCAATTTCGTGGTGGGAGTTTATTTTTCTTCTGTTGCTTTAGCTATAGCCTGTAACTTCTTTTCCATATTCTAGCATATCATCTGTTTTTTTTGTTTCCTCTCTGTCTCGCTGTAGGAAGACCGTATTCGCTTTACATAATTTTATGTTACATTACATTTTCTATTCTCAGCAAAACCAAGGGGTAAAAAAATCACAGGTCAGCATCACAAATGCTGGGATGATTCTCAAGAACGATACTCCCGGATCATATCACATGCCAACTCATCACACCAACCAAGAGGAAAAGGTTAGTCCCGTATGTATACATATGTTCCATGTATAACGTATCGGTATTGCTTCAAATTCCTCATAATAGTATTCTAATTTGTACATCCATTATCTTTGTTTTGTCCTTTCTCAGAAGGGAAGTTGCTTTCCTTGGTTTGGACGAGGAAGAGTAAAGACATTCAGTTTTTTGAAGCAGTCATACATAAGATACAGGACTTACTTAGATATTAGTGCCCGAAAGAAGAGCAGAATTGGAACTTAATAGCTTACTGTGAGATCAGGGCTCATATTTTTTAAAAATAGCCTATGGCTTTGTTTGGTAGGAAGGATTTGGATGGAAAAGAAAGGAAAGGAAAGGTAAAAACAAACTTTCTCATGTTTGGTAAAAAGAAAATAAAAGGGGTTTGATGGGAAAGGAGAGGAAGTGGAAGGAAAAGAATACTCTTAAATCCTTACTTTCCTTTCCTCCCAAAATCGAAGGAAATTTGACAAGAAAGAAAGCTAACAAGCTTTTACCTATGTTTTCTTTATTTCTTTTCCTTTACTAATGACAACCAAACATGTGATTTCTCTCAAATCCACCAATTATACCAAACATTGGAAACTACAATTACATTCTTTTCTCTTCTTTTCTTTTCTTTTCCTTTCCCTTCCTTTCTTTTCCCTTCCGTTACTAAAAAAATACCAAACAAAGTGTATGAGCCTCAATGGCTTTTTTTTTGGGGGGTAGTAAGTGACACTGTTCTGAGAACCGGGTACCTTTTATTTTTATTGGCAATTAGTACCTTATGTTTTTGTCTCTTTTAGGTGGACAAGTAAAGAGTACTTGACAGTAAATGGAAGTTGACAGTAAAGAAGTGATTCTTTGGCTATTGAATTTTGTTTCTTTTAAAAGACTACGTACTAGTACTATATGATTTGAATTCACGAGGTTGGTCAAACTTCGACTATGTTGCTGGAAAACTACCAAGTTGCTGAACATGTTAGACACAAGTTCCTTCTACCTGCGAGGACTTCGTTAGGGACCAAGCCCTTCGATGACTGGCTACATTTTGGTGCTGTAAATTTTGATGACAGAAAGACACATGGTGCGCGGTATTGGCTAGTGCCCAAACGTGTCAATAAAAAAAAGAGAAGAAAAGCAAGCCTGCAACAATTCCACGCGGAGAAATCTGGGGAAGGCGGTACTAGCCATATGATGACATCTTGTTTTTTGCTGAAATGAGAACCATCCCTTTGCTAAGGAGTTCCACATTTTTCTGGGAAGGTTCCAACAATCATGGGTTCCACATTTCAAAAGAGAAGGAAATTGGAAGGGTCCCACTCGAGCCCATGATTATTGACGATGTAACAAAACGAGCCGTTTTCCTAAAATGGTGTTAAAAAGAAAGTAATTCCTTATTTGGTGTTCACTTAAAAGTAATTCCACAATTTGGTGCTCAACAAAAAATAATTCCACATATTAGTGTTCATGGTAGGTTTGGATGTAAAAATAGAGGTTTGGCTAAACTTATTTCCACATTTTAGTGCTCATATCAGGTTTGAACGTTGATAATCTCTACAAGCTCATATGCCAATTTAACCTCCATTGACGTAGATCTCCATCTTCAAGTTAGTTAAAGAACAACTCTATACGACATTGATCATCTTACTTTAATAAACTACTAGTCAAACCCATCAGACAAAGTAGATAATGCTTCTTTTACATAAATATGTAAAACTATAAATGCTAACCATACCACATTGCATGGGAGTATATTTGATCACTAACATTTCCATCGAGAGATTTCATGCATTCAAGCTCGCCTATGGTTGTATATGTTCGACGGGGGAAGATAAAGGAAAATTACCGGAGTTTGGTTTGTACGTCGTGAGAAGAGGGTAAGTGAGGAGAAGATGAAGGACTTTTTGATTTTGGTTTGCTACACTTTGCATAGCTTTGTATTATCAAACCTAAAAAAACTTTGTCCGAACCTAGGAGAATACCATATTACGGAATTATTTTTAGCTTGACACCAATTTGAGAATTATTTTCTTTTCTAACACTACATTGGGAAATCATTCAACAACACAAAAATAAAATCTCAACCCAAAAATCCAAAATCTCTATCAATCTATCTATACTAATATATTAAAAGGTGTTCCTAAACAAGAAATAACGCCACTTATGCGGTTGTGCCCTCCTTTAGGGTGTTTTACTCTTTGTCATCCCACGACTTCAAGGTTATATACTATAGTCTTAACCACCAAACCAAGTGATATTTGATATTATCATTATAAAGTAAAATATTAATAAATGAATAAGTACCCGTGGCGTAGTTCGAGACTAAGATTTAGTTATAGAATTATAAGCCAACTATTGAGGAGTTTGGTGTTCACCTAAAATATCTTAAATGCCTATTTTCTACTCCTAATTGCTATAAAATTTAATTTCAAAATTAATACTTCATCCTTTCTATAACAATTACAACATACCTTATTGACAGTTGACACATTTGTTAAGAAACCATATCAAGAGGAGAGAGATAGAGATAGATAAAAAGTAGGATCCATATGATAGAAGAGAAATAGAGAGAATATATTACCAAAAAAGGAAATGTTGCAATTAATATGAAGAGTTCATTCATCGTACACCAGGACTAATTTTTGCTCATTTAGAACTTTTTTTCAGTACATTTTGCTCATTTGAATCCAAATGAGCAGGGAGAAAAAAAAATAGCCTTTAGTATATCATGCTCACGATACACCCGGATGTATGATAAAATTTTGAAATATAAAACTTCAAAATAACAAAAACTCTACAATTAAAAAAAACGAAGAAAGTATATCATAAGTTCATAACTATTTTACATGTTTTTATAACTTAAACACATTGCGTGAATTTGAATCTACTAACCTCATCAAAGGGGAAAATTGGGGATCCCTTCTTGCAAGGGGTGCGACTCAATCCCGGGATTTCTGGGATCGGAGGTAATGCCAACACTACTAGGCTATCACCTGCTACTCAACATAACTCAATTGATGCGTTACATGTAGACTCACTAGACTGTAGTCAATTAGTCATGTACTATCGGTCTTCCAAGTTCCCGCCCTCCAAAATATTTCCTTTCAAAACCTTCCCATTTTGTTTTTACGTTTTTTTTGTCATTATAACTTCTGAAAAACCCTAATAAATATTGAAAAATAACATTACAAAAAAAAATCAATCTGCATTCAATCATCTCTACTCTCTTCTAGCAGCATGCAATCCTGGTAAATATCTCTGCAACTTTGAACTATTCGTTTATTTTTCTTTCTTTTTTTTGCTGATTAAAGTTTACTGTTCTTCCGATTTAAGTACATTTTTCATCTCCTGAATTTCGCACAATTTAAAATTTGAAGAAATTGTTTTGCAGGAGAAGAATTTGAAGAAGAATTTGCTCCAGAGGTAATTTTTTATTTATTTTTTCTTATTTTTTGAAGTATATGTTTAATTTATTTGAAGAAAAATACGAGAATTGTTTTGCTGAACAATGTGGCTGTGTTTGGTTGGAAATTAAGATGAATTTTGCGTGATTATTGCTATGCAGATTGATTATTCTAGAAAAATTATCGTGTTAGGAATTTAATGGATTTCGGGAGTGATATGAACTCGTCTGAAAGTGGATTGAATGGGGAATTCAGAAGGAGAGTTAGTCCTAGGCTTCATAGCAATGTTGAGTCTGGTAATGCTGTGGATTCGTCTTCCGTTGAGAGAAGATTTAGTCCTCGACTTCGTAAAAATTGTTCATCTTCTAGTCGTAGTGTTCAAGAAATGCGTAGCCCTAAATCGAAACAGGCCTCTGAAAGGAAGGAGCAAATAGCTACCACTGAGATTACATCTGATTTTAAAACTCCGACATCCAAGGTTGTGGCTAGGGATTCTAATTTTGTGAGGAGAATGAGCCCTTGGCTCAACGGGGATAGTGGAAGTACAATGCAAAATGATATAGGTTTGGTGGTAGTGATCCGCTTGGGAGCCCTGATGTGCATGTGATTTCTGTGCGCCAAGTTGAGAGAAGACTTAGCCCTAGGCTTCATCCAGATTCCACGACTAATGAGAAAGTAGGTACTTCCAAGAACTCTAGCATGCAAAGGAGAGCGAGCTCTAAATTTCATAGCAAGCAAGAAAATGAGAAGCGAGAATACTTTGGTTGAGACTCCAATGCAAAGTAGAATAAGCCCTTTAAGTCGTTGCGAGTTAGAAAATGAGAAGAAGGAGAAGATTCTGCCAGAGACTCCAATGGAAAGGAGATTAAGCCCTAGACTTCATGGTGAGCAAAAAAATGAGGATAAGAAAAATCTACTTGAGACTCCTGTTGGTGATAAGAGATCACGCAACTGTTCTCTTGCAAACAACGGATTTAGTGCTAAGAGAAGTAAACAGGAACATCATAAGGAAGATAACAGTAAAGTGGACTTTGAACGCTCATATGTGAATGGGATAACCTGTGCTTCTAATGGTGAAGCACCTCCTCAGTTAACTGCGGCATTAAAAGTGTGGGCAAATAAAGCAAAGAAATCAGATGATGCCCGTGACATTGTTGGAAGAAGCGACCATGCGAGGATAAAGGAGACTTTGAGAATTTTTAATACATACTACCTACAACAAGTCCAGGTAACTTCATCACATTGTTATATACCATTGCAATCAGATCTATGGAGTGGCAAGAAAAAAGAAAAGAATTTTTCTTGTTTCAATGCCATTCTCTATATGACTAGTTTAGCATTGTAATTAATGGATAGGAGAAGAACGATACACAGGAAATTGAGTGATACAGAAAGTCCAGGAACAAGCTGAAGCCTGTGGTATTTTGGTGTTCATATGATATCAAAGTAATTAGTGTTATTTTTACAATTTCCTCTTTGTCCAAAGGGTTGTGTATTTGAAATATTCTACCTAGTAGAAAAGGATTGGTTATTTTGTTTAGCATTAATATGTTACCTACCAAATGTCATTTGCAATACTTCATCTAGGAGGAAGAGGAGAGGCGCAAGCAAAGTGAGATTGACAAGGAGAAGAAACATAAAGCCACTACGTCTACGGTGAGATGTTTTTATTATTATACTGCCAATATGGTCAAATTTCTTTTTCTGCATGTGAAGTCATAGATATGTCTTTAATTGAACTATGTAGCTACAATATTCGAGTTGTGTTAATTAACCTTTGTACTTGTAGCATAAGTATAGTTAGTGCCTCTTGCTTGGATATAAATTTTGTTACATTTACACTTTTCTTCTTCTTTATGTATTCTCTTCATGTTTACGGTCTAGCGATAAGCAATGCATCTGTTCCAGTTATTCAGCATACCAAAACTTATTGTGAGTTGTAAAGGACTGTGTTACTTGATAGTCAATAGGGTCGATATAGACAACGTTCTCTGCCAATTTTAAAGTGATACCATGTTAATCATGCACCTTTTTATATGATACTGTGATAAAGTGCACTTCCTCAATGTGCGATCGCTGTTATAATCGTGACTGCAACCCCTTTGAGGTTTCTATGCTTTATTTAAAATAGACAAGGACACTGGCTAAATGCAGAATTTAATGACCACTACTTGTGAGATATGTCTTGTCTAATTTATGCAGTAAGAAAAACCTATTGCTGGGCCAAATATGAGACTCTTAAGTGCAGGTTTGTAAGCAAATACAAGAAGCAATATGGATTCAGATAAGGGTAGGGAATGGATTGAGTTTTTAACGCATTCTTAAATTTGTAACCCTTGTCTGGTTCATTATATTAACCTCATAGGAATCATTTCCTCATCATTTTCCATCTTCTCTCTCTCTTCCGCGTCATATTTTTTATGGTTCTCCAAGGCTTGGCTAGTAAGTATTCTATCCTATTAGCTCCCTCTAAAAAGATAAATGATTATCACAATAAAAAAATTCTGAGCTCACATGAGGATAGACTATAGAGGATTGATTTCATATGGAGTTTCATGTTCAATGTGTGTGCGTGTAAATGTGAGAGAGTAACTGATGCGGTCATAAGGATAGAGGACTTGTGGAATTTTGTTAGAGATGTTACCGCTAAAGGGAAAGGGTTTCATATTAGGGAATGGCTTACCCTCAAGTAATGGAAAAAGTTATCATATCCACGAACCAGACAGTACATAACGAAGTCCCTTTTATATTTCTGCTTCCAGACAATATAAGTGAATTAAGCATGCACTTTTCCAATACCCTCTCCCATATGATTTCTGGGACCTGTATGAAACGGGACCTTACTGGTGAAATGTGGCTCAAACTTTTAGTTCCTGCATTGTGGAAAATGTGGGATTGAACTTTCTGGGCTCCCAGTATTGAGAACAAGCCCCAAAATGACCATTAGACATGCTCTAAACTGTCTGAGGCCTTAAGGTCATTTTCTCATTCATGTACTGAGGTTGTTGAAGTAATTAGAATTCAGAGGCCATGTTTTCTCAAAAGAAAGAGAAAGAATATTTTTTGGGCAGGATCTGATCATAATATCTATAGTCTATCAGCCTATCACATGTGTCCATCAAGTAGGCGAGCTATTATCTTTCTCCTTCTAGGTTGTTTGTCGAGTGCTGGCTGGACCAACTCTCTGTTGGAAAATAAACTTTATCTGTTAATTTAGATTGAATTATTTTAATAATGATTGAGATTATGAGGCTTAAATAAATAGGAAAGAGATGGAAGTGACCTGAAACTGATTTGTTTCCTTTATTGACAGGAGAAAGATGTTAAGCGGACTTCTAGTCGACCTGATCTCAAGGCTCTAACAAAGGCAAGTATTTGCACTTACCTTAGCTACATCGTAATAGACAGTATCAGTGTGTTAAACAATTGCATTAAGATTATCATTATGCTTTGTGCTTGAAGTTCTAGTACATTGGCATGCCAGGTTGCAATATGTTGGTTATCTAACTATCTAGGCTGTTGAAGTGGATCTTGTTCCTTAACATAGTTCTGTAACCAATAGTTATTTTTCAAATTGATAATAAGCTTATATATTTTGATGCATCTGATTTGGTATTCATGACTTTGAAGGTTTAAAAGACGTAATAGATCTGTTGGGACTTGGGAGTATTATTGAGGCCTTGATCACATTTTTTGTTGATTTTCATCATATTCTTAAATGATGGCCAATCCACCGCTTTTTCCATTTTTTTTCTTCCTAGAAATTACTCCCTCCGTTTCTTCATGGTTTTCCTAACCATTGGGGTGCTTCAAAAGGTTCTTCCCTGGAAGAAATATTACCTTATTTGGACAACATAAAGTAAGATAAAAGTACCAAAAGTAAAAGCGAGATTGCAAAAAGTGGGTTTTCCTTGGTTTAATCCCACATTACCTATAGGAAGAACTTAAAGAAATGGAGGGAGTGCCATATACACACTCTCTGTTCTCCTTTTGATTACTAAGTTTCTGCTGAGGGGATAGTCACTTGTTTAGCTCTTTGCTTCTTGGCAGTTGGAACTTGGCACGGCAGAACCCTTTTTTTCTAGAATGTGAATAATGCTTTAATCTAATAGTGGAAATGTACTGCAGCTGTGTTGATTCACATAATTTCACTCTTTTAGATGGTGGACCTCAAGGTCCAATTCTTACACTTGTCCATATTCCAATATGTATATCAATAACCCTTCGTGCACTATCTTTTTCCTTATTTTCCCAAATACTTTCTCCGTTCCATAATTCATGCAACACTTACTATTTCAAGGTTAAACTTTATGCGAATTCTCACCATTATATAGGGAAAAAAATAGTCATGTGGGATCTTATTAGATTCATCTTAATGTGTACTTTTTAAATATCAAGTTTTCATAAGTTTTACTAATACATAATTGAAGACACTAATGGTCACAATAAAGACCCTGAAATTGCAAGTGTTGTATGAATTATCGAGTGAAGGAAGTCTATAAAATTTACACCTTGAATGTCGTCAATTCGACAAAATAGTTGTTGCTTTGTCAGTCATACATTGCCTATCTGATGCGTTGTGGTTGCTGTGAAAGATATATGTGAACTTTGATCATGCATTTCGATTCCTAGACCCTTTCTGCATTTCAATCAGTACAAGGTATTGTTATTCATATCATATGCTGACTTGATTTACAATTTGGTGGTGACAGATGAAACAGAAGAATGAAATATTGTATCCGAAGAAGACAATCGGTCATCTTCCTGGTGGGTACATATAAAATAAGCAGAAACCAATTGTCCATTCCTCTATTCCGACACTAATAATGGTTTGGTTTATGGAAAGTGCAGGAATTGATGTTGGCTATCAATTTTATTCCCGTGCTGAGATGGTTGCCATTGGTTTTCATAGTCATTGGCTGAATGGAATTGATTATATTGGAAAGTGTAAAGGCAAAAAGGTAACATTTTTCTAGAGTTGTTTGAAATGAATTTGAAGGACAGATGGGTTTTTGATGCCTCCCTTATAGTTTGGTTTTTGACAGGATTGCTTAGTTCTAAGTCTCATTTTTGCCGTTCACGTGCTCTAAAAATATTGATGCTCAGAATTGACATTGTTTTCTTTTCAACCAAGCAAATCCCTTGTTAAGTCTAGTGATATAATAAAATTAAGTGCTACAAAAAGTACCATATCTATATAATATGTCGTGAGATATTGAAAGTTTGATACTAGTCAGTTCTGCATATTTGTCACGGGAAGAGTTTTATGATTATGTTTTTGGGATTAAGGAGTCTAAACTCTAAAGATTTATGCTTCACCTTCCTTTCCGTACGTTGCAGTCCTAGATGGAAAGCTTTGCCTTTCTGTCTCTTATATAATATTGATTTTTGCTGTAATATAGACAAATTTGCAGTTTGGAACTGAAGAGTTTAAAAGGCTATTTTTTTTTAATGATTATAATTTCAAAGAAATTATTATCATTCTGATGATAGTAGCGATTTTTTTGTTGACATCCTTGTATCATGCATCAATAAGGACTTCCTAGGATTCATGGGGATTCAGAAGGGTGTCCAACAACAGAGATCTCCACTTTTGAATGCGTTGGTATAATTCAAGAAGATTGAAAACATGGGAGAGTTACAGTTCATTTGTCCAATAGCTAGTGCTCCTGATGAATGTTCACCAAAAGTTGCTTGATTGCCTTTTATATATGTATGATTTTGCCTTTTCAATGCTTTTCTTTTGCATTGTGTAGGGGTTGGGCGTCTTTGGCCTCATGATAGTGTGAGTTTGTTAAGTGAGTGGAATTAGTACTTAGCAATGTATCATTACTTTCTTGGGGGTATCTCTTAGTAAGGGAAGCTTGGTGTGCCCAGAAAAGTTCACTTAACTTCTGTCTGTTAGGTTGAAGTGAGAGCGTGATTAGCACGGCCAGTCGGCCACACACCTTGTTGCCTACCTCCGGTGGCCGGATTTAGGATTTCAGTATTTCACCCACGTGGCTTCAGAGTCGTTAAAAAAAAAGGTTCAATATAAATTGATATAACAAATCCAAATAAAACAACACAATTTTTTTAGCAAATAACAAATAACTAAAACCACATCAATTCCAAATTCTAACAACAGATAACAGATAACTAAAACTACATAAACAAATGGGCATAATACTTTACTCAGCACACTAATGTATCAAGCCTTGGGAAAAATAATAGATTAAACTAACAAAAGTGGTCCTCGAACTCACGACCAAAGGGAGAAGAAGCTTCATAAAATTACGTGGTTGATCGCCAAGCCAGGCTTATTCCAACGTACTTCCTCCGTTCTTTTTCTATTGCAATAATTGAGTTTTCACGCTTGCCAATGCACAACTTCAACTATTAATATCTTTAATTACTTTTTAGTAAAAATTATACAAATTTGATATTTTGAAAGTGTATTATCGGGACGAATCTAACAAGACCCCACATGACTATAATTTTCCTTAAGTAAAAATCACAATAGATAGTTAAAGGGTGGTGAGTGAATAGTGTAATAATCTCATTGTTACAATCGAAAAAGAACGGAGGAAGTACTAGATATACGGGGGAATGCTTTGAACTTTTATTTTATTTATTTTTTTCGAATTTTTTCCCATCTGTTTAGGGATGTCTTGCATGAGTTACCAAATCATCAAGGTAAAAACTTAACTAAAGATAGATTGGGTTCTTTCCCTTGTAGCGAAGAGTGCAAATGTAACCAATCTCTATCAAATGGGGGGTTTGAGTGTGTTTCTGCCATAACAGTTCTAAATCCCTTGGAGCCTCCAGACTCCAGAGTCCAGTCATATGATTTGTCTACATCATCCCAGATTCATGCTTTGTCATCTTGTACCTGTTTGATCCGCATGTGCTCATGGCATATTATTAAAGCCAACTGAGCTTCTCTTGAACGATACATGGATGACAATCTAGTTGTTGTGCAGATTGAAAACCAAAAGTATATTTTGCCAGTTGCTGTGGCAGTGGTATTGTCTGGCCAGTATGAAGATGATTTGGATAATGCAGACAATATCATTTACACTGGTGAGGGTGGGCATGACTTACTCGGTAGTAAATTACAACAGGAGGATCAAGTCTTGGTTCGAGGTAATCTTGCATTGAAGGTGGGTGTCATGGAATTTCCCCATGCTTTCTCTATTGCTATAGATATAATTTTTTTTTTGCAAAACCATAATCTCTTTTGGGACTGCGTTTATCTGTTCATTTTCTATTGGTTCTTGCTCTATTAGACTTGTGTCGAAGTTTCATCTATTCTCATTCTATTATTTTGTATTTTTCAATTATGCAGAATAGCATGGATCAATCTCTTCCCATTAGAGTTGTTCGTGGGCATAAGAATGCTGACAGCTACTCTGGAAAGATTTACTCGTATGATGGCATATACAAGGTAGTTTACATGTCAAATTTGTTGGATTTTTTTTTGTCTTGTTTTTGGTGGCTATTTAACCAAAGCAGCTTGGGCCCAGAAAAACTGTCAGTTCTGAATTTTGGATCTCCTTTCATGTATGGGTGACAGGGTGAGACACCTATCAAAATTTTCTACAGCCATCCCATGCTTGGTGCTCCTGTCTCTGAGTAAGATTGGTCAAATGTGTATATATATATAGGGGGTTAGTGGGTATCTAATGCTTGAAGGAACTCCATGGTGTGAGTTGTGCTATGGTTTTATCTAGTAGTTGCGTAGAAGTCTAATAGTAGTTCTTAATAATGAGGTTTGCAAATAGGTTTGATAAGTAGTCGGGCTAACCATGCTATCAAGCTTTTGAAATGGCACAATTGATATTGGCCTATACAGAGGATTAAGTTTCCTTGATTGGGATAACTCATCTTGCATGACAATTAACTTATTTTGCACCCAGGCATAAGTTAGATTTTTATATTACTTAAGTTACCATTTTTCCATGACCATTTTCAAGTTAACATAAAAAGAATGATAAGTTGAAGCAGTAAAGTGCCAATTATTAACAAAAAAGAAGGTAACTTGTGCAAAAAGTGAGCTCAACAATAGTATAACTTTTTGAACCGGGTCTGTGCAAGATTTTGCGATCTCTTAATTTTCCCCACCCCAGAATAAAACTGTATTTAATATGCGCTCGTGCAAGTTAGAATACGTATAATGCAATCTCGTGGTGCCATATTAGAATGCGAGCCATGAATTGTGCAACTTTTGCAAGTTAGAATACGTATAATGTTCCGTGCAAAAGTTAATTATCAATGCAAGATGAGTTATCAATATGGGTCAATTCTAATATGGAACATATTTATTGTATTCTAATATGGGTCTGTGCAAGTTAGAATACGTATAATGTGTAGGTAACTTACCCAAACACTAAAGTTTATGCAATATGATTTTGGCCCTCTATAGTATTGTGAAGGGCATTTTGCAAAATATCACTTTGCATATGTTCCATATTAGAACATATTTAATAGTGCAATAAGTCAATTCTAAAATACAATAAATATGTTCCATATTAGAATGCGAGCCATGGATTGTGATTCTGTCAAAATGTAATAAACTTTAGTGTTTGGGTCTTGGTAACCTACACATTTGGTAGGTGGTGTATCAAATATCAATACCCAAATGGCAATATGTTTGTACACGTGGACGCATATTTTATATATGATGTTGAAAATTGTGTTTTCCGTAACTTTCCCATACTCGTGTCTATCCATCTTTATGCAATATGATTCTGGTCCTCTATAGTATAGTGAAGGGCATTTCGCAAAAGATCACTTTGCACTCCCTATTATTTAGCCACGCAATCTTGATATGTAGTCCATTTTTTTGCAATATTGGAGGCTTTATATACTTTAATTGGGATTATATCTTGAGTAGTTATTTGATTATCCTTTTATTGCTTTTATATCTCTTCTCTTGCAAAGTTCCTAGATATTCATCTGGCATATTATTGCAAATGTCATGCATTAATCCTGCATGTCAGTTGCGTTGCATCTTTAAAATCTATATTTGGGATCATTTTTACATTCTTTAAGCATGTAGTGTAAACTTTATCTAATACCTCCTCCGTTTATTTGTAGTTGCAACATTTTGACTAGATTTTTTGCTAATATATATATATATATATATATATATATATATATATATAATAAATGTTATCATGTAATATCTTGTTTGATTAGTGTCAATAGTTATTTCAGAAATATCAACTTTTTGTAACTTTTACTAATTGGAGGTGTAGAGATATTAGAGGTCATGGTTATTGTTGGCAAGTGTGAAAGTCAAAGCATTGCAATTACAAAAGAACAAGGGAAGTATGATAAAATTGTACTTATCTTGAGTCAATTGTGAAATGCAAATCTTGTGTTTTAAATGATCCAGCGATTTGCATTTCTCATGCAGGTTGTTGATACATGGGCTGATAAAGGGTGTAGAGGACACCTTGTTTATAAGTACCGTTTAGAACGGCTTGAAGGACAACCAAAGCTGACCACGGATCAGGTAGATATTAGAGAATTATCTATATTGCCAAGTGATTTGCTTGTTCTTTTTAAGTGCTGGAAGATGTCTTACTACTGCTAAATTTTCTTTCCCTTGTTTTTCTCGAGTCTGTCAGACAGACTGCATAGGATATTTTCAACAGACTGCATGACAGAGTGCATAGTATAGTTTTCGCACACTGCATAAAATATAGGGTATAGAATATAGATCTTCACTTTTGATGGAATGTGTAGGATTTACTTGTAAGTTCTAACTGAGGAAACATGTACAGGTAGGAATAGGTGTGGCATTATGATGCTATTGTATCAAGTTTCAAGTAGGAAGGGCTCAAATTTTTACTTATGGAGAGCCAAAGGAAATAAGTATGAGAACTTATTTCTTGTTATGTACCTGAGCTAATATTTGGTAGATACATGCTTAACACGAGCTGCTTCCATGCTTTATTGTGTATATGAGATAATAAGTGATAAACGCTTAGCGTTGTAGATGTCTGCAGTATATATAAGTGGATTGATGAAGCTTCTCCTGAGTTTTATGATTGTGTTTTGTCCCCCCTGTAGTTTTTCTTTTCCTTGTTGTTGGTTCCTATGGCAAGTTGGGGTTATTTCTTTGTGATGGCAATTCACCTTGGTATCTGGATGACTTCTTCACATTGCCACTATGCTGTTATTATTGGTTCTTTTCTTTTAATGGCTGCAAAATGGGCCATAACATGAATTATTAAAGCTTGTTAATACAGCCTTCTAAGACCAGGATATATATATATATATATATATATATATATATATATATATATATATATATATATATATATATATATATATGTGTGTGTGTGTGTGTGTGTGTGTGTGTTGTACTTGAGATTGAGAGCCGCACAAGGTAATGATAATTCTAAACAAGATCTAGAAGTCATTGGAGCATTAGTTGAGCGTATAATTGTCGTTTGCACTGCTCATTGTTCTTTCACAATCAGTTGCTTGAGAAACTCCCTTATTCATGTCTTTTTAGACCACTTGATCGCAATTTAGCCAAGCATAAGGGATACAGGAGCGACCTACATCTATACTTTGTTGTTTTCCGCAGTCAAACCTTTTATTTGATCATCTTATTGTGGAATATATACAAAAATGAAGAAAAAAAGTTACCAACGCGGCAAAGCCTCTTGGATACTATTGGCCTTTCAGTAAGATTCCTACGAGGAAATATATACTCCTTTCCAAGCTAAAGTTTATTGGTAATGGAAGAAAATATATTGTAGTTATTCATACGACTATCAAATGTCTTATATAAAGCGAGATGATGGTTCCTAATGTGTATGAGGTAAGATATGTGCACCATGTTTTGCTCAATGATATTTAATATCATGTATACCCATTATTTTCACAGTCCGAAGCCTTATGTTCACTAGGTAAGGTAGAGTGTTTGAGCGCAACTAGTATGTTAACATAGAGACAAAAATGTAGAAGGGGAGAAAAAGAGAAGATAAGTATGTGATATATGCTCTCAAACGGGCTTGAGATCTAGATCTTAGCAAGGAGTTGTGAAATACGTCAACCGAGTGTTACCTAATTTACGGTACGAGAATGATTAAGGGAACGCATTTTGCTACCTAGTTTTGTAAACTAGCCCAATAGTGTGTACCACGTGAATGTACCAATTCAACCTTTTAAAGATCACAATTGACGAGAGTTGAGCTGAATTTTGTAACACTTACGCGACCTAAAGTGTGTGTATACGTGTATATATATCTCTAACTTGAAAAGCTCATACAATGTTTCGTGAATTTTGTGTCCAGTTTTAACTTCTCGGACACTATGTTCGTGATATCTGACATTCATATTGAGTAACATAGCTTCTATCAAATGAGGATCTTGGATCACAGTCCATATTCCAGTGTTAAGCTGGTTATTACTGGATATCTTGTTATTGCTGCTTCTTTGAATGAGTAGAGTGCTAGCACATTTCTATCGTTACATAAGTAGATTCTTTTTTTGCCCCCATCCTTTTGAGGGGTGGGGTTAATGCTTTTAAATTTTTAGGTCATTGCAAATTATTTCGTAGGACCAAGAGCAAAGCTGTGAGTTCGTAGATAAAATGTCCTACTGATTGTTCATTTCATTAATTTAGATTTAGGATGCAAATGGGGAGAATCTTGTTTTTGAGTAAAGCTGAAGCTTGTTTTATAATTGGTTTTTGAATGTTGCATATGCCTTTATGCTTCAATTCTTGATAGCCCTTTAACAAAGCTATCTCTGAGTTGGCTTCCTAGTATATTTTCTTTTGCCTGCACTTATGTGCAAATCATTGAGATAATAGTGAGAAATTGTATTTATCGTTCTTGTCTAGCTCTTCTTAAAAAATTTAGTTGCATGATATCGGATATTTAACTACACAAGAAGTGGAATACATATAGCTGTATAGTTCTCAACTGGTGAACTCTTGCTGCTTGTTTTCCGGAATGTTTCACTTAATCTTTCTTCTCAGGTCCAATTTGTTCGAGGATGTCCGGTTAGGACAGTTTCAGAATTACCTGGGTGAGACTTTGCACCTTAACTATCATGCTGACAGACATTTGCTGGTAAAATGCTTGCTTATTCTAATGCTGCTGTGTTGGTGAAGGTTGGTCTGCCGTGACATTAGTAATGGCCTTGAAGATAATTGCATTCCTGTTACCAATGTAGTTGATGACCCTCCTATTTGTCCCCCAGGCAAGTTTGCTATAGTTTTTTTGCATGATGTCTGTAAATGCATCATCTCATTAACACCTTTTTTTGTTCCTCTTTCTGTTTGTTCTTTCTAATAAAGGACCTGGGAGTTGGGGTCCTTAAGTTTTGATAAGGTGGCTTATACTTTTATTGAAAACATTTATTCAAAAGATAGTAAAGTGCAAGCACAGATGATAAAGCATCCTTTTAAT
>CANSZD010000396.1:0-30000 GCA_947648045.1 Beta corolliflora
TTATCAATTAATAGATGAATCATCTCGGCTCGGAGTATGGACTTATTTTTCTAGGTACGCAAATACACAATGGGTAGTGGCCTTCACTATAGAAGATGGGTTTCTAATCTTCCTATCTTAGAAATGAGGAGCAATGCGGAAAGTCGTATGAGGAACCCATCTCATCTCCTCTAACTTAGACATCATTCCTAGATATCTAGTATTAAGCAGTAAGCCCAGAAATTAAATAATAAAAAAGCTAGGGATCAAATAGAAACTCATGAGGTCAAATCAATAAAAAATAGGAAAGTTTGTCAAAACCACTTTTAAATGTAATTTTGTGAGAAATCACCTTATTAAATATTTTGGCACAAAACCACCTTTTATATGAACAGTATTGTAGATGAAACTTGTCACATTAGGATTCATGTATTAAAAGTAGATTTCCAAGCGTTAGAATCCCAATGCACTTTAATCGACCCACCTAACCTCCCAATTTCTTTCCACTCCTCCATATTTCATCCCATTTTATTTCATTTTAATTTTCGACTCTCTTCTTATTTTTGAACCTCTTCCTTTTAGATAATACGGGAAAATAAGGAACTAGCAGAGAGTTAAATGAGTCACGTGGTGCGAATTGAATCAAGTTTGAAAATTGAATTTAATGGTGAAACCAAACAACGGAGTTTTCATCTTACAAAAAAATATTCATAAAGTGGTTTTTCAACTAAGTTTTTTCAATAGTAATTTCTCACACAAATATACATTTTAAAGGTGGTTTATAACAAAATTTTAAAAAAAAGAGATTTTGCAACTTATTTTTTTCAATACCATTTTCCTCTTTGTGACAATTTTAGTTATTGCAACACTTTGTTTTAGGATGTTTAAATTTAGATACAATATTATATACTTTATGTAAATTATATTTTTTTATATCTTTCTCCTCATCACATGATGACACTCAGTCTTCATTTATCTCTCTTTATCTCTATCATCAATCGACACCATATAATCCATACTTTATCCTCCTCTTCCCATATTGCTACTGTTTGGGCCCATTTCATGAGCCGGCCCATTACAAATAAAATTGCTAGAATACCCCTACTTCTAGGGCAATCAATCCTCCCACCTATAGTTGACCTAAATACCCTAACTTCTTGGAATTCTAGCCACTATAAATAGGGCTTATCCCGTAAGTCAAGGTATTCAATTCTCACCTAAAAAGCTAGAGCATCTCTCTCTACAATTATTGATTTCTCTCTCTACCTCAATTCTTGGCTTGAGCGTCGGAGGGGCGTTCCGGGAAAAACCCCGGGGTAGTTTTCGGTGTGCTTTGCGAGGTTTACCGGTGTCGAGACCCACTCCGAGCTCTTGTACCCTCTCGGCATTGGGTTGGCATCCCTTTCATCATTACTTAAAGTTTGTTGGCCAACCCGGTTTGGCGCCGTCCATAGGGTGATCACAGAAATCACGAAGCCTCTCCGAGAGCTGAAATGGCAAAGCCGATCCGCTTAGAAATCGTAAAGGTCCCTCGGTAGTAACCTAATCCACCTTCTCTTAGCACACCTACCGTTGAGACACTCGGCCTCCTTGAGGATGAGAGCCCTACACCTCCCCGTTAGAGCATGGGCCTCGGCCTCGGCTAGGCTAGACCCCCTCCTCCTGCCTCACCATCCCTATCTGCCGAACTCCGGAGGATACGGACCCGGCTAAACCAAACATTGGACGGAACCTAAGGGCCACGTTGGCCTTGCTCTTGAAGTAGGGGGATGACTCCAACCCTGCCTCGGCTGAGATGAAGGCGAGGACGGAGCCTCTTGGATGCAAAAATCAAATGTCGGCTGGACCCCCTCGGCCCTCAGCCCTTGGAGGCGTGAAGGCCTAGAGAGAAAGAGCCCCTCGGTCGGCTCGAGAGCCCAGTAGGTCGGAATAGAGACCGCCTCCGGGCGAACGTGGGTAGGGGACGCCGTCGGACGATGGAGCTTCCTGGCCAAGGGCGGATGGATGCCGGGAAATCCTAAATAAGAAGGAAGCTTCGAGGCCGGCTACACATTGAGACGCGGCGTGAGCTGGTCGGCCACTCTCGCTAGGAGCGAGAGATCTCCTCCTCACTCGCCAGGACGCGGCCCGAGGATGAATGGGACTCGGCCTCATCTCAGCCACGCAAACGTGTGGACCCCGCATGGCCGATATAGGTGTCACCGAACATCGCGACCCCTTCATCGAGGAAGTCGTGGGCACCCCCAACCTTGACCGCAGTAAAAGGGCCTCTCATCGAAGCAATATGCGGGTTCGATCGGACCCGGTGACCCACGTGACCTCCTCCTAAGCGCAAATGAGTGTCGGAAATGGATTGTGAGGCGGCGTGGTGTCGCTACTTCAACCACACTCTCAAAGGGTTGGCGCTCAGTTGGTTCCCGAGTTATCTCCCGGAATTATCACTAACTCACCAGTGTTAGAGGCACTTTTCCTTCAGCACTTCATTGCGGGAAGGAGACACTAGAAGACTATCATCCATTTGATGTCGGTCCGGGCAAGAGAAGAATGAGATTCTAAGCGACTATATCAGAGGTTCAATTAAGAGTCACTAAGGGTGTCGAGACCTCGAAGATGGGGGTAGCATTCCATTTGCGCTTATGTCAGGGCTCTTTGCCTAGGGCAAGTTCAGATTGGTCCTTGGCGGAAGCGAAGTTACTACGTTCACGGAAGGCGTGGCCAGGACACAACAGTTTTATACGGAGCCTCGAGACATTTTCACCCGGCCACAACAGACTCGAGGAAGAGAAAGGATGAATGGTCTTGCGGATCACACGCGACGGAGTGATCGGACCAAGGCTCCTCGATCCGGCCCTCGGCCCTAGCTGACCTTCCACTATTAGGAGGATTCTCCAATTTAACGGGAACCAAGGGAGATTTACTTAGATCTCAAAGTGAAATCCGATATTACCTAGGCCACCCCTTATCCAGACGTCCAACGCTCGGCCGGAATGACGATTATGGTGTGAGTACCCTCAAGGAGTGTTGTCCTCACGCGTGATTGCGCGAGGAA
Source organism: Beta corolliflora (assembly GCA_947648045.1). Taxonomy (NCBI): domain Eukaryota; kingdom Viridiplantae; phylum Streptophyta; class Magnoliopsida; order Caryophyllales; family Amaranthaceae; genus Beta; species Beta corolliflora. The sequence goes on from CANSZD010000396.1 coordinate 3,029, forward strand.
GGTGGAAGAAGGCCTTGGATAATCCTAGCGAAGCCACGGGAATCTCAACAGTACCTCGAAAATCGTAATGACAAAGCCAAGAGGAAAAGAAGATCGGGCTAACGGTGATGACCTTAGAAGGGGTACGACGGTGTTATATCGGGTGGATTTACTTGGGAGGCTGTAGTCGTTCCTAAATCCACCTCCAGAGAGCTGAAGCATCGAGTGTTAAAGGTTGAAGAGTACCCGGCCGAGCGGCCACATGTAGTGACCTCGGAGAAGCTGACTCGCGCATTCAAACACCCCGTGATGACCCCTTGGTGATTGAGATGAAGATCGCCCACTCGAGTTAAGAGGATCCTAATTGATAGCGGATCCTCCGTGAGACATCATTACCTTGGATTGCCTCGAAAAACTCAAGTATCAAGAGAAGGATACAACTCCCGTCCATCGGCCAGCGATAGGCTTCGGGCGGCTCGGTTCATCCCGTCGGCACTCTCGAGCTCCCCAGTGCGACTCGGCGAAAAAGGCAAAGGAAGAAGCCTACAAGTTGACTTCTTGGTAGTAGACATCCCATTGCCATACAAACGCAATCATGGGTCGTCCTACACCGAATAAGGTCGAAATCTGCGATCTCGGTGTATCAACTCTTGATGTCGATATGAGACGGATGAGAGGAAGTCGGCAAAATCCATGGGGATCGACGATCAGGAAGAGAATGCTATGTCAATAGCTTGAAAAATGGCACCACCTCATCCAAAGGAGTAACACCACCTGGGAAGGACCTACAAGGTCACTCAGTGATCAAACCGGGGGACTTATAAGCTCGAATCACTGAAGGAGTCCCGCATGCTCGGCCAATAGCGTGTGGATAATCAAAAAGAAATGTTTTGTTTAAGTATTGTTATTTAGGGGCATCGATGTACATGGGCCAGGCTTTTAGCCTCGGCGCAATTTTGTAAAAAGGCATCATAGTAATGAATGAAAAGAGGCCCGAGCATATGCTTCGACGTACTTCCTAAGTCGACAAAAATACATGTTACGCCTCGTCATCCAAAATAGTGTGAGCCGAGAGGCAATCCCTCGGCCAAACAAAGAAATATGAAACAAAAAGCGGAAATTGAAAAATCACAATACTCAACAAAACAAGATCAATGAAAGAAAGCATTCTCATGGCACCCGTTCGGGATAGCATAGGGCTCATTATTCCTCATCCGAGCAGCGCCCTACTCCTTCGGTCACCATGGAGCTCCCTTTGCCCTCACGAGCCACTTCACACTTAGTGAATACGACTAAGTGCTCATAGCTACTCGTTAAGCTGGTACCTACTCGGCACCTAAGTAGCGTCCACGAGATCTCATCCGGGAAACATGGAGCTCATTAGCTCCCGAATCGAGAAACTTATTCATTGCTCCTCCTCGGTCATAAAGGTGTGTCCCACTAACTTAGCCAAAATAAGGCTAAGGACCTCCCTCGACCACTTAGCGTGCCGAGGAGCGTCCCATGACCTCTCTCGGAACCTCGAGGAGCGTCGCATGACCTCCCTCGACATTTTGAGAACGTCACTCCAAATACTTAGCCAAAATAAGGCTAAGGACCTCCCTCTCGACCACTTAACGTGCTTAGGAGGCGTACCATGACCTCCTCGGAATCTCGAGGAGCGTCGTGTGATCTCCCTCGGCATTTTAGGAGCGTCACTCGAATACTTAGCCAAAATAAGGCTAAGGACCTCCCTCGGCCACTTAACGTGCGAGGAGGTCTCAGACCTCCCTCGGATCATGCGGGCGTCGCATAACCTCCCTCGACATTTTTGAGGAGCGTCACTTTAATACTTAGCTAAAATAAGGCTTCCCTCGACCACTTAGCCGAGGAGTGTACCATGACCTTTCTCTGAGATCTCGAGGAGCGTCGCGTGACCTCCCTCGGCATTTTGAGGAACGTCACTCAAATACTTAGCCAAAATAAGGCTAAGGACCTCCCTCGGCCACTTAACGTGCCGAGGAGCGTCCCATGACCTCTCTCGGAACCTCGAGGAGCGTCGCGTGACCCTCCCTCCTCAGCATTTTGAGAACGTCACTCAAATACTTAGCCAAAATAAGGCTAAGGACCTCCCTCGGCCACTTAACGTGCCGGGCGTGCCATGACCTCCTCGGAATCTCGGGAGCGTCGCGTGATCTCCTCGGCATTTTTAAGGAGCGTCACTCGAATACTTAGCCAAAATAAGGCTAAGGATCTCCCTCGGCCACTTAACGTGCCGAGGGGCGTACCATGACCTCCCTTGGAATCTTGAGGAGCGTCGCGTGACCTCCCTCGGCATTTTGAGGAGCGTCACTCGAATACTTAGCCAAAATAAGGCTAAGGACCTCCTCGGCCACTTAACGTACAGGGCGTCTCATGACCTTTCTACGAATCTCGAGGAGCGTCGCGTGACCTCCCTCGGCATTTTGAGGAACGTCACTCCAAATACTTAGCCAAAATAAGGCTAAGGACCTCCCTAGACTACTTGAGGCTCATAAGCCCCCAACGTGCGAGGAGCGTCCCCCATGACCTTCCTCGGTATCTCGAGGAGCGTCATATGACCTCCCTCGGTATTTTGAGGAGCGTCACTCAAATACTTACCCAAAATAAGTCTAAGGGCCTCCTCGGCCTCTTGAGGCTCATAAGCCCCCCAACGCGTCGAGGAGCGTCCCATGACCTCCCTCTGTATCTCGAGGAGCCTCACATGACTCTCTCAACATTTTGTGGAGCGTCACTCAAATACTTAGCCAAAATAAGGCTAAGGACCTCCCTCGGCCACTTGAGGCTCATAAGCCCCAACGCGCCGAGGAGCGTCCCATGACCTCCCTCGTATCTCGAGGAGCGTCACATGACCTCCTCGGCATTTTGAGGAGTGTCACCCAAATACTTAGCCAAATTCAAGCTATGGTCATCGTTGGCACCAACTCGGTCGGCATGGGGCTCATTATCGGAATATCCCGTATCTAAGTATCTACTAATTTGTCCGATTAATTATAAATTAAATCCTTCTAAACTAACAAAAACAAGAAAGGTAATAAAAGATGTAAATATATATATATATATATATTATGATAATATCAAGATTTACATGAATGCCCCTATGTCTTATAGCTGTAGCCATCTTCTTCCTTCCTCCAATTTTCTTCTCCAGCACATTATTGTGAAATGTTCACACATGAAATCAAACACTTCACCTCTATATTCCAACACCCATGTCAGTAGCTATTCTCAAATAGTCAATAAAGCTTACTACAATATCTCACAAAAATCTGGAAGAAGCCCCAATTTTTTGAATTCTCAATCTTCCTCCATTAATGTATCTTGACCCAAGTTCATATTTTTTTCAAATGATAAACTGATCAATAGTAGGAGCATAGCTTCCAATAATTTCTATAAATACCGGTTGATAATTCCATCTAGCCTCAAGCAAAAATCAGAACAAGTTACAAACAAATTTCCTCTCTCCTCCATTTTTACCTTCTTTTTTTTCTGTTTTGGGCAAGCTACCCAGCACCACCACGACGCCACCGCGCCAACCGCCATCAGGGCGCAGCCCCCTGCTCCCCTTCCTTTCTCCTCTCGCTGCTCCTCTCTTCCCCTCCCCTGCTCTGCGTTTTGCTGCTGGTCCTGCTCTGTTCGACCGCAACAACAGCAACCACGTCACTGCTGTCGCGCCGCGCCGCTGCCTACCGAAGCTCCGTCGTGGCTGCCTCTTGCCCGAGCCCAGCCGCACCCTCCTCTGTCCTGCGAGCTCTATCTAAGCAGGAGGTATTATTGATACCTCTCTTTCCTTCTTTCATTCAGTTTGTGATGTTTAACACAAAATGTAAATCTTGGGCCCCTAAGTATTGGACTAATATTATGAGTATAATTGTTGACTTATAATTAACCTCTAATCCACACAATTAAATAGAGATGCTTAACTTAATCTATGTGTTGGTATAATGTCTTTTAATACACTAATATATATTTATTAACCCATTTATATATAATTCTTTTTTTTTTTTGGTTAAACAAAGATATATAATTCATATATACTCGTTTATTTAGTGCATTTTATATAATGTTTAAATGATGGTATTAATTAATACATTAAGAACTAATTTCATACTTGTTCATAACTTTAGTATACTGAATAAAAAGCTATATCAACTATCAAGAATGTTAATCATTTTGGACCTCTAACTCATCCTAACCAATGAATGACTAATTGGTGTTAACTATGGACTCTCATACTAATTCATGCTAACTTCTCACTTCTAACTTCTAATTACTAACTATTTAACATAATGTTGTTACTTGTACTGTATTATAATATTATGAGCTCTATTTGTAAAATGGTTATGTTATAGAATGAAAATGGTTAAGTTGTGCCATTTCACTTTTATTAATTTAATTTGTAAATCACCTAGTTATAACTCATAAGTGATAACCTTAATCAAATGGTAATTTATGAATTGATAATTATAATCTCTAATAACATGTAATTAAATTATATTTATCATTAACATTCTTGTTATGACCAATATTTGACTCATGAACTGGTATGGTATTTCCGAGGACAATGACATTATGGACAAATTGACTTAGACATTCTATAACTTTAATTTGTACTAACATAATAACTTACTAACATTTTCATAATTGTTATCAATAAGGTCACTTGTTTTCGACTTATAATTAATAACTAATGATAATAACTAAACGTCTACTTAAGTACTAAAGAAAATAAGTATTTATACCTTCCCTATTTTAAATTCTTGATTAGGATTAAAAGAAGGGATATTACAAGCTCCCCGACTTTCAAGGTTAATAACGGGAATCGAGGTAACGTCTACTCGCTAACACCCGCATTCTCTTTCTAAATATATGCTTTATTTTGATCTTTAAATAATGTTTATGTTAAATGTATGATTTTATGGATTCGGGATATGAAATACTTTTTATAATATGATGTTTCATGATGTTATTCATGTAATACCGATGTTACATAATTTATGATGATTTCATCAAGATTAAAGACTATGATTTCCATGATGAATGTGAAGTATAATGTACAAATAAAAAGAAATGGAACATGATAAACAAAAGTGAAAGATGGTTTTTGGCAGTACGATGTTATGTTGGTCGTGCACGTACCGTTCTGTTCTATGGCGGAAACACCACCTTCGGTTAGGGGCAATTGTCCCCTGGTGGCACCGCACTATGCATGGCTTTATGCCACCTTTTCGGTTGAGGACAATGTCCCCGGTGGCTATTGCCTTATGATTATGATGATGATGATGATGCTTGTGGGAGACGTTCCTTATGTTATACTCGCCAAGTTACCAATAAGATAAGTATGTTGATGAACATGATAAAAGGATAATAATGAATTCATGGTTACATAAAATGTTTATAAAATATTTTTATCTTATTCTCTTCCCCCTGTTTGCAACTAAAATGAATTGAAACGAATTTACGATGTTAGAGTAGTATGTTACCGAGCCTCGGCTCATGACGTTTTGTTTTTCCGTTTTAGGTAATGACGGGCATGACTGAATAGCGTAGCCGTGAGGAATAATTACTACTTAAATTATGCAACTTTTATTATTATGTATTCTAAGCTTAAGAACATTAGTTTATGAACCTTGATTATGCTTCACCTAGTTATTTATGCATTTCAAAGTTAGTCATGAAGTTTATATTTATAATGTTATGTTCTTTAACGAACTTATGTTGCCTTGTGTTTTCCAAATGGAAAGTAGGGCAGTAACGCACCGACTAAGTTAGGTCTTCCGCTGCTAATCAAGAGTTAATTAATGAATTAATAATGCTTAGAAGTCGGGCGTTACAATTAGCCCCTATGAAGGATGACCTTGGACCTCCCTTCGGAGAACAAGGAGCGTCCTAGACTTAGAAAAATAAACTAATACCACTACTCCATGCCTTTTCGGACGCAAAGGCTCATTGGCCCTCCAAAGGACGACCTTGGGCCTCCCTCGGACGATGAGGAGCGTCCTATACTAAGAAAAATGAGCTAAGTATCACTACTTCACATACCGCCTCGGCCATTGTGTCAAAGGCCAACAAGAACGAAGCGAGCCCCTCGGCCTGCGCCGGCTCGGGATGCATGCCTCGCCCAACGCGTGCCTCGGCCGCGTCACACGCAAGCCTAAGCGCTTATCGAAGACAGTCCGCATACCGCCTTAGCCATGTACCGCATTGGTCATGTACCACCTCGCCCATGAGCGAGGGGCCTCGATCTCGGTCTGCGCCGCACGCGGACCAAGCGGGGCGCTTAAGGACGCGTCGGAGCTGGGTGAGCCATGCCTTGCGCGCATGAGGGGCTCTCGCACGCAGAGGGCCTCGGCACGCGGGAGGACCTCATCACACGGGAGGGCCTCATCACACGGGGGAGGCTTCAAGACGCGGATGGCCTCAGCGACGCGGAGTGCCTCAAGACGCGGGGGAGGCCTCGGCACGCTGGGAGTGCCTCAACACGCGGGGAGAAGCCTCGGCACACGGGGGAGGCCTCGGCGCGCGAAGAGTGCCCTCAGCACGCGGGAGCTCCCCAGCCTCGGCCCGCTCTCGCATCCTTATGGCCTTGTGAACTCACTTCAACAACATGCGAGCCCCATCTAGCCAAACGAAACGCAATTCGCTAATTCCGCCAATTAATCCGCCCCCGAAAATAGGATTTTCGCTCCGATTAATTGGCGTGGGGCTAATTGTTTGGGCCCATTTCATGGACCAACCCATTTCTCGGTAAAATTACTAGAATACCCCTACTTCTAGGGTCATCAATCCTCCACCACCCTGGAGTTGACCTAAATACCCTAATTTATTGGAATTCACAACCACTATAAATAGGGCTTGTCCCATAAGTCAAAAGGTATTCAATTCTCACCTAAAAAGCTAGAGCATCTCTCTCTATAATTATTGCTTTCTCTCTCTACCTCAATTACTCGACTTGAGCGTCGGAGGGCGTTCCGGAAAAACTCCTGGGGTAGTTTTTCGGTGTGCTTTGCGGGTTTACCGGTGTCAAGACCCATCGAAGCTCTTGTACATGTACCCTCTCAGGCATTCAATTGGCATCCCCTTCATCATTACTTAAAGTTTCTTGACATAAACAAGCTACTAAAATTGGATTTTTTGTCCATAATCGCCTTTATTTGAGACTTTTTGTGAAAAGCTGCCTTATGATTTTTTTTTTTTGCACAAAAAGCGCCACTAAAGTAAAGTGACTTCCGGTTGTTGGCGCCCCTAAATTTTTTTGGGCGTTGACTTGTGATTTCCGGTAACTTAAAATCACGTGCTTGGCACGTGTTTCTTTTTTTTTTTACGTTTTTCACTCTCTTTGTCTCTTCTCTCTCCTCCAATCCTCCTCACCCCTTCACTCTCTAATCTCTATCCTCACCTTGTCTCTCTAACCCGCACAAGCACCACGGTCCACCACATTGAGCACCCCCACCGGAGACCCACCAACCAGAGCCCGACCGGCCACCGGTCCCTCTTCTTCGCCGGTGCTCCTAAAGAAACATCAAGGTCTTCGACGCTTCTTCCTACCTTGGTCAGCACTTCCATGCTCCAAAATTGGTAACTTGTGATGGTCAATAGAGGGAACCAAACCCATATATTTATACTGTATAAGCCAAGAGAAGCGAACCCAAAAAATTTAACTAAAATTGAAGCAAACACTTCTTCTTCGCTGCAATTCTCTCTCCTTCTCTTCATCTCCAAAAATGGTTTTTTACTGTTCGTCGAAACCGCCCAATTATTTCGGTTCCACCATGTTTCCATGCTAAAAAGGAAAAGTCCTAAGTGATGGGTCCTGAATTAAGGATGGAAATTATGGAGGAGGGTGGGCATGAGAAAAGAGAGGATGCGTGAGATTGATGTTAGTTCTACAACAGGCTACTGACCATACACTCGCCATTTGTGTCTGCTGCTAGTGCTACCACCTACAATTTTGTAGTGTCTTAAGATCAGATTGAAAAATTAAAAAATGACAATCGGAGACATAAAAGGAACTCGAATATTAACCAGAAATGTCAACTAAAAAATCCATATTCAAGCTCGTTGATATATTGAAACAATCGCCTTTGCCATTAAAACGTGAGATGAGAAAAAATAGGGGATGAGGGTGGGTTGTTGGTTCTTTGCGGCGTCCAATGGGGCCAAAGAGTAGAGATTTAGGGATTCAATTCGAAAAATTGGAGGAGAGAGAGAGAGAGAGAGAGAGTGAAGAACTTGAGTATGGGGCTCCAAAAACGTAAAAAAAAGTTAAACACGTGCCAAGCACGTGATTTTAAGTTGCTGGAAATCACAAGTCAACGCCTCGATTTTTTTAGCGGCAGTCAACAACGGAAGTCACTTTAGTGGAGTTTTGTGCAAAAAATTTCATAAAGGCTAGTTTTTTCCCAAAAAGTCTCAAATAAAGCGTAGTTATGGACAAAAAATCCACTAAAATTTAAAGTTTATGGGTTGAAAAGTTTCGTATTTTGACCATGATCCGATTTGGAAACCCACATCACATGATCCGTATTCGACCCGACCAAACTCAAAACTCGCCCAACCCGTTTGACAGGGCTATTAACTATAATTTATTGTCATGTTACCTCGTGAAAAAACCATAATATAAATAGGAAAAATAGTAACGAGACTTGGCGGGAAAGAACATCACGTTAAGACCAGTACAGGGTGCATGCATATAAGTAGGATGCCGCTTCTTAAGAAGGAGAGATATTCCTATTCAACAAAAAGAAGCAGAGAGATTCACTACATTTCAGACTTGAAACTTAGAGCAAGAAACATAACAGCAAACTATTTTGTAAGAACTCAACGATCGCAATAATGGAGTCGAATTCTATATGCAGGTGAAATTTCTCCCTTTTCTTTCCTTCCTTTTTCTTTTGAATTTCACTTCGAAATATTGTGTGTATTTATTTTGTTCCTTGAATTCTACTCCATTGTTTTATTTGTTAATCGTTTCTTTTTAAAAAAAAATTTGCATTTCCATTTGATTTACTTACTTCTATTTAATTTACGTTTTATATATGAGGGTAGTAAGGAGAAAAATATTGTCAAAACTCCGCAAGAACTTGACGCTGATGATACTGAAGAAGTTAAAGATCCCAGTCCCAGGTAATTTGATTAAACATTAACATAAGTATGCTTTATTTAGATTCTTTATATTGTAATTTCTTTAAACATTGTGTGCATTTTGTTCCTTGAATTCTACTCTATTGTTTAATTTGTTAATCGTTTCTTTTTCATATTTGCATTTCCATTTGATTTACTTAGTACTTATGTTTGATTTACGTGTTATGAGGGTAGTAAGGAGAAGTATGACAAATATATGCAAGAACTTGTAGCTAATGATACTGAAGAAGTTAAAGGTCCCAGACCCAGGTAATATGATTATTGATTAAACATTAACTTCATCTAATTAATTCTGCTTGATCTTACATAATTATGCTTTATTTAGATTCCTTATAATCTGGATTTTTTTAAAATTTATTACTTGTATTGTCCAAAATCAATTTGTCATATAGTATAATTTGATCGAATTAGCTATGCGACAACTAAATATGAGCCGAGGTAGTATGTGTTAAATATGAACTTATCTCTTGTTTTGGCGATACCCTGAAAAAGATTTAATAATGGGCATATTGCTAAAATGTTTTGGGACTAAAGATCCTTAGAATTTTCTGTTTGGACTTTACTATTTCTCCTTAATAGCTTTGGTTAGTTCATAGCGAATATGAACAATTTGATAATTCAGTACCCTACATTTTCTGTTGCATATATATGCCACGGAAAATTGATATGAACAAATATTGATCAAATGCCATGTAGTTTTGTATACAGTTTGGGACTAAGGTACTCCACTTCTTAACAATTTTGTGCTAGGGTGATTGACTTTCTATCGCCGGAAATTCATCATCATTTGTTCGAAAAACCAATTAAGGACTCCTTGAATAACTTGAAGAGAATAGAGAAAGTGGATTATGCTGTGCTATGTCTACGATGTGCAGAAGAAGCTATATCTTACTTGAATGCTTCCTGCAAAAATGCTGAGGTTAATCTAGCTTTATTTCTTCTTTTTCTCTGTTTTTTCCCCTTGATTCCTGCAATGTTAGCTAATCGATCTAACATGTTATTCTTCAATTTTTCTCAGGGTGGTACTGAGTATGAGCGTGTGGGGACACTGCCAGTGGCTAGTTTACCATTTTTTACTACAAATGGCGAAAAATTATACCATGCCAACTTTAACGCTAAGTTGAAAAATGATCCGGAAGCTAAGCCTGAACTGTTTTTTGCTGAATTGGTGAGGACGGAGCAAGGCGATCCTCATGTTAAGCTTTGTGTTAGCTTGGGACCTAGTGACTCAGAATCAGGTACTTCGTGATTCTCTTGTTTGATGGTCACCTAATTCACCCATATATATCGGTTAGAGTTACCCTTCAGATTTCCTTGTATGCTTAGTTCAAGTTGTTTCATGTTACAACTTAAAAAATTGTATCAATGTTGTTTATTGTAATGATTTGCATCTCATGAAAACAAAGGACATAAATAAACATGTATGTTATGAAAACCTTCGATTGAGCTAATATGACTCGGGTTAAGCTCTGTATCGTTTGAACGTATAATTAAAATTGATTTCCATTAACATCCCAGTACTGTTCTAAGGTCAATAACAATTGTAAAACAGCTTTTTTTTTTTGTACGTAGCAGAGTCATTCGAAATTCAAATAGCTTCAACTACATAAATGTTTCTTTTTTTTTTTTTTGGGGCCAAGGGTTCTACAATTGACCTTCATCATATTGCTTTGCAGCTGCCACTGGACTCAATGGTTGCGGCGTCTGCACAAAGATTCATCATCCTACGAGTGGGGGATTTGTGGTTTCTGGCTGCAGCTCGACCTTTCCCCCGTCCTTTGAGGTTGAATAAGAATCCCTCACCCACACACACAAAGAAAGACAGTAGTAGTTTGTGAATATAAGAGTCCTTACTAGTATCTGTGTATATAACCAAATGTGAACCTTAGTTTAGACTACAGGGTTGGATGGTTTTCAGGTTTTGAATGTGGAGCATGATTTGTGAATATTTGAGTCCTTACTAGTAGTTGTATCTGTGTGTAGAACCTAAATGTGAACATATAGTTTAGACTACAGTGTTGAATGGTTTTCAGGATTTGTATGTGGAGCATGATTACACTTTGCAATACATATTAGCTTAATAGCTTTCAGTTTGTAAATGTACCAAAGAAAGATGCTATCAGTTACTTATTGTTTGTTTCTTTGGTTGAGGTTTATGGCACGCAGAAGGGGTGTTAGAGTTTATACACGAGTAGAGTGAGCAATTGCTCAGTTCCCCCAAAATTTTCTTTTACCGTTTAGGTTCTATGAGTATAGATAAAAAAAATACATTTGTTATACAAATTTTTTGCCCCTAATCTATATAATGTACTTATTTTCTTTTAAATATCACATAGCTTATTTTAGTTTTATCTTTTATGTCTTGACTATTTTGTTATACTTAAGGTGTCTCCTTATTTAAAATGCAAATAATATTGAAGTATTTAAGAAAGTTAAAACTTCCTCCGTACTTATTTTCTTTTCTTTTAAATATCACATAGGTTATTTTAGTTTTATCTTTTATGTCTTAACTATTTTATTATACTTAAGGTGTCTCCTTACTTAAAATGCAAATAATATTAAGTATTTAAGAAAGTTAATACTCCCCTCCATCCCAAACAAACGTTTCAAATTTTCGCACTATTCAAAAGCTTGATGCACTATGATAAAAAATTTATATTAGTTACTAGAAATATGGAATTGTGGATCCGCTTTATCATATATAAGGCCCATATTTAATGCTTCGCAGATGACCCCTGAAATTGTCCTAAATGGCTATGATAGCTGACGTTCGGATTATCAACCATTTGTAAAGTTGCTCGTGTACGGTGTAAAGACCAAAGAGATGATGGATAATCAACAATATGTAGGCCGGTATCAAAGGTGGCTTTCCAACCTCCTCTCATCTTTGCAGGAGTAAATCATAGATATTGGTTACTTGGTAGGAGAGCAACAAATGACCTGAGCAACATCAACACCAACTTACTTTTATGCAATTCCGCTTATAGTAGAGCATTATACTCTATTTATTCCCGTTGTCTCTAAATGTATGCTCCATTGCATTTTTCTCTGTTATTGAGTCAGAATTTGTTATATTTATGCAAAGAGCCCCGATCAACTAAGCTCCATCCAAATGAGTTTTGTGAAACTTAGTTATGTTTCGCTCCAATAGTATGACGGGGCTAGAAAACGTTCAAAAATGGTCCAAAAAATAGCTCAAATTGAAAATTATAATACACGCCTTTTGGCTCTATCGAGGGCCGATCACTGAATTATGTTGGATCTTTCCAGTGGCGGTTGGAGGATGCTTAAAGGCGCTCCATACCTTAAAGCGGAATGTCGGTGGCCTTTAGAGCCATTTGGGGTTAATACGGTTGTTGCATTGGAAATGTAAAAAGCGGCCTTAGGAAGCATTCAAAGGCAATCCAGGGGTCTTGATTACCTGAGATCCATCCCAAGACATCTCGAGCAACTTAAAGGTCGCGGGTAAAAAAGTATGATAGGGCTTAGAGAAGTTTGAAAACGGCCCCATAGATCATCATATACAATCAAAGTATGAACTCGCGAATAGTAGAAAAGTCAAAGTGTTGCAATTAAAAAGATCGGGGAAGTATAAAATCAAAAGCTATTATACAAATGTTATTGGATTCGTTTCAATTAATTGTTTCATAATATCAACTTTTTAAAGTTTTTACTATCATATATAACTAGATATATCACATGGTCAAAAGTCATACGTTGGTAAAGCTAACATCAAACACAGCACTTATTTAAAAAACAAATGAAGTATCTCATGTAACATTTTTATAGACCCCTCACATCGCATTCTAGGACGTAACCATAATTTTCATAAAATAGCCCACCCGACACAAATAAGCATTCAACCCCAATATCCACATCCGACTAGCATATCTCACTACTCAAAGTCATATTATGAGATGAAATTGCAACTTGCATTCCATGAGAGAACGAAAACTGCCATTTCATGCATACCTGAATAGCACTGAGAACATTCCAGGATGAATCTAACCAAAAACAATACAACAAAAAACGAGAGAGCGATAAAATCATTATTCACAAATCACAATATAAATTAACCTAATCATGTAAAATCGAAACTAACCCGCTAACACGTAAAATAAGTTTATTCGATCGGTGGACATCTTTCTCGGATACGAATCAATAATCATCAATTATATTGTTGCTAATGTAGGCAAGAGACTGTTTAATTAGAAGAAGAAAAAAACAAATCCTAAATTTAAGTAAAAAATAAAAAGTAAAAAAATCAAATCCTAAATTTAAGTTCATATTTAGTGAGACAAAAAAATAAAATCCCTTCACTTCCGCCTTTTTTTTTTTAGCGGGATGATTATTCTAATTTGTACAATTCCAACTCTACCCTCCAAAACTTGCGGAAAATATGATATGACCTGCTAGGTTGGGTCAGTTACTATTGGGTTGGATTCAATTTGGCCTGTTTAGGTCAGGTCTGGATCATTTAATTTTGATTGTGAACGAGTTAGGAGTTAGGATGGGTTGGTTTGGTTTTGGGTCATATCATATCACGTGACAAGCTATCTTGGGTCGGTACATTTACGGTTTTAGTAGGCATTTTTGTGCATATTGTGCTCTCCCTAATAGCACTTCCTATGTTTCACAATAATGACTTTCAAGCTCGACAAAACACATCCTCGACCATCAATATATCTAATTATAAATTAAGAAAAATTATTAATGCTGATATTTGGAAAGTACGTATTGAGAATAATTCAACATCTTAGTTAATAACATTTTTATCTTCTACCTCCTCTCTTCTTTTTTAATGCAACATTTTCCTTATCTCAAGCTTTCACATTAATCGCAACGTTTTCTTATTTAATAATATTTTCTCTCAATCTCTCTTCTATCATGTGGGTCTTACTATTTATCTCTATCAATCTCTCTCCTCATTACATGTCTTTTCTAAAAAATGTGCCAAAGGGTGATATCGTAATAATAATGAAAAGGAGGAAGTACATCACAAAAATAGCTAGTCAATGTTAACAAATAGATAGTATAGAAGTCAAACAAGATACAAGTATTAAGAAAATGAGGAAGTATGAGCATGTCAATATGCAACATTTAGAGGCTACTTTTACGTGATTTGGATGAAAAATAACACTTGCTGCCTAATGGTTGGAGTCATCCAAAGACTCCAAATCTCCAATAAGGGCACTTTTGGTCATTTCTTGCACTGATGAGTTAGAGTGACACCAAATTATATTTAAATTGGTAACAATGTTATGACTCTAAGTCAATGTTATTTTGATTGACGATAAACACTTTCTGCTATAACATGTATGTATGTAATGATGATCTAAGAAAAGCCTATCAAGATTGGAAGTTCATGAAAGATTGAAGACTTTGAAGAAATGGAAGTTTAGACATTGTTATATGCTTAGTGATAATTACGCAAATGTAAAGTATTAGAACTGTGTGATAAACTTTGTGCTAGAAATAGAAATGTGAAATTAGAATGGTTATTATTTTCTTAGAGTTAAGAAAATAGATAATCATATTAATTTCATATATCTATATAAAAAGGGAAGTTTAGTTTTAAAATAAAAAGATTTTATAAAAACCAATTTGAAAAAGAATTTTGTAAAAAACCGATTTAAAAAAGGATTTTGTAAAAACCGATTTAAAGAAAAATATTTTATAAAAGAATTTCGAAAACAAAAGGATTTTTAATAAAGAAAATAAAGATAAAGAAAAAAAAGGGAAACCGATTTTTGATATAACGTTTTTAGATAAAAGGTGATTACTAGTTGACTTTGGAGAATTCTTATCTTATAAGGATTGAAAAGAAAAATCAGCTTTTATAAAAGATAAAATTTGTTTTTAAAAAGGAAAAGTTTTATCCCTTAATTTAAGGAGTAAAAGATACATATCTTTGAGAAGGATTTTTGATCACCCATAAGCTATAAAAGGGATTATAACTCGGCTTCATAACTCACGTTTTCGAGAGAAAAATATCGGAGATTTCGAGAGCCGAAAACCTGTTTCCTAAGGCACAGAGTATAAGCACGAGTTCTAGTCAGTCGGGAAACTAAACAACGTTTGTAATTGTCCTCTAATTTGCTTGAATAAGAAGCACGCTTTTAAGGATCTTTTCTTTCTGTAATTTCATTATTATAGAGAGTGGCAACACTTAGAGTTAAGTGTTGGGGAGCACTACTAGAGTTAGTAGTGGGGGAATCTTATTGTATCAAGAGGTTGATATTTTAGGATTCAATTAATAAAAGAGTTTATTTGTGTGGACGTAGATCTCAGAGGTGAGATTGAACCACGTTATTTCTGGTGTTTCATAATTGATTTCATATTGAGTTACGTTTTAGTTTTCGCAAAAATACAAATCAGAGAATTACGTGCAAATAGCACAATGCCAAAACAGAAGTTTTTGCGAAAAGCGATTAAATTTAGTCACTCATTCGACCCCCCTTCTTGAGTGTCACCTTGTACTCCAACAAACAAGATCAATACCAAGTTATAATATTCAAATTGGTAACAAGATTGATACCAAATTTGAGTCAATGATGCCAAATTATACAATCCCAATTAGTAGAGCATCATATCCTAGTATTTAGATTACTTGAATCCTTTTAGCATCTCGCAATGCCTTTCTCAACTGCAAGTCTTGCGATAACAAAAATCTAAGAGATAATAAACCAAAACATCCAACTAAGTTTATACTGTTTATAAGATATACCCTATCCGTCCCATAATATAGTATAGAACAATCTAAGCTTAAGAATGTAGAGAGATTTCCATTTAGAGAGAGAAAGACACAAAATGTTTATTACAGAAAGTGAAAGCTTAAACTACTAGCAACTAACTTCCTTCTATTTATACAAGAAGGCTAACAAACTAACAACCTTATGCCGGCTCGACTAACATATAAGTTACAATATAACTTATACACCCCCTTCAAGCCGGGCTTGAGTAACAAGACCAAGCTTGGAACATATATAGTGATGTTGTGAAGAAGGAAGAGCCTTAGTGAGAACATCTCGCAAGTGCGCTGATTACTAGATACATGAGCAAAGAGTAAAAGAATCCTTCAAAGAACTTGTTCTATGACATAATGCATATCAAGTTTTAAGTGCTTTGACTTTTCATGAAACATAGGGTTATGAGCCAAATGTTCTGCAGAAGTATTATCACAAGATAAATTAATTGGAAGTTGTACTTTAACTTGTAATCTTCTAGTAAGCCATGAATCCAAACAAGCTCACTTGCTGCATTAGACATGCTCCTATATTCTGCCTTTGTTGATGATTTGCTGACTGTTGATTGCTTCTAGGTTTTCTAGGAAACCAAGTTAGAGCCAATAAAAACTGCATATGCACTAAGTGATTTACTATTGAATTGGCATGCACTCCAATCAGAATCACTATAAGCATGTACATGTAATGCTGCATCTGCCTTGTAATATAATCCATAATCCAGAGTACCTTTGAGATATTTAACAACATGAAGAACATCTCTCAAATGAGGAGTCCTAGGACAATGCATGAACTGACACAAATGTTGTACTGCATATGAAAAATCTGGCCTAGTAAGACCAAGATACAATAATCTTCCAACCAATCTTCTATACGCATCAGGTTCTGCTAGAATGTCACCTGTTTTTGTAGAAAGTTTCAAACCTGAAGAAAGAGGAGCGGTGACAGGAAAGCAATCCTCCATACTTGTGTCAGCAAGAATGTCTTTGATTTACTTTTTCTGTGACATAAAAGTACCAGCTGTAGTTCATCTAATTTCTATGCCAAGAAAATAATTTAGCTCACCTAAATCTTTGATAGTGAAGCCTAAATCAACAGCTTGCTTTACTTCTTGAATCTGAGGTAGTGAAGCACTTGTCACCAACATGTCATCCACATAAACCGTAATACCAAGAAATTCTCCATTCTTATATCTCGGTAAACAATGAATAGTCTTGTGTAGATTGCTTGAATCCAATAGATAACAAAAATTTTGTTAACTCTTTATTCCACTGCCTTAAAGCCTGTCTCAATCCATATAGAGACTTAATTCTTTAATCTGCAAACTTCACCATTCTTTCCTTATTGTAACCAGCTGGTGGAAGCATATAAACTTCCTTATCAAGGAATCCATGCAAAAACGTATTGTTTACATCAAGATGAATATTTTCAAAATATAACTTTTTGTAATTTATCATCAAAGATATGCAATGAATATCATAGAAAACTAAATGAATAAAAATAGAGGGAATATATGGAAATTATTTTTGTCTACCAACTGAATAATCTATCCATTACATATATAAATAATGAAACCAACTTAGCAAAATAAAATACTTTTTTTTTTGTAACCTCTAAATTTATCACAATGATCCAATATTCCAATCACATGTTAATTGTTATAACTTTCGATTTTGTAACTTAATATACATGAAAGATAACTTTAATTGCATGTTATGATTTTATCGATATTTCTTTAACAAAAATCATAATTTATATAAACCGTTTGTGGCAAGATACAAACTAAATCCCTGCACGTGTCGACCTAGTTTTACCCGAGTTCAAATCGACCTAATTCCTCTCGAGAGTCGGCTGAAAGCGCACCCAAGTGGCCAAGTCCACTCGAAAGACGGCTAGAGCCAAACCAACTCCACCCGGTGTCAATTTGTTCTGACCCAAGTTATTCCGAAAGCCATCATAAGCCGACCCAACTCCACCCGATGCCGGCCGAGCGCACCCAAATCCTTCCGAAAGCCGGCTTGCGCCAACCCAAGTCCTTCGTAGAGCCGATTTGTCCGACCCAAGTCCATCCGGGCGCCGGCTAGAGTCGACCCAAGTCCTTCGAGAGCCGATTTCATGTCCTTCGAGAGGTAATTTGTTCCGACCCAAGTCCATCCGGAGAGCCGATTTGGGCCGACTTCACCTTATTCCATTATTACGACCCAAATTCACTCCACCCTTGACCCAACCCAACCGACCCAACCCCAACCGACCCCAGCCTCCGAGAGCCTACCTCATCCATAGACTCGACCCAAAGCCACCGGACCCACCCACCACATCCGACCCACGGCCCACCCTCACCCGCATTATTCTCGACCCAAATCATTCCGACCCGGGTTGGGTCAAACCAAACCCACCCAAGTGACCCCAAGTATGACACCTCTACCTTTAGTAGCTGGATTATCCAATTAATAAATGAAGCATCTCAGCTGGGAGTATGGGCTATTTTTCTAGCTAGTTACGCAAATACATAATGGGTAGTGGCCTTCACCTAGAAGATGGGTTACTATCTTAGAAATGGGCGGAGAGCAATGCCTGGGAAAGCCGTATGAGGAACCCCATCTCATCTCACTCTAACCCGACACTATTCCTAGATATCTAGTATTAGCTTAGTCGCCTAGAATTAAATAATAAGAGAAGCTAGGGTTCAAATAGAAACTCATGAGGTCAAATCAAATCAATAAAAAATAGGAAAGTTTGTCAAAAACCACTTTTTAAATGTAATTTTTTGTGAGAAATCACCTTATAAATATTTTTGGCACAAAAACCACCTTTTATGGACATTTTTATTGTAAGATGAAACTTGTCGCGGGATTCATGCCATTAATATAAAGTAGATTTTCAAGCGTTAGAATCCCAAACGCACTTTAATCGACCCACCTAACCTCCCCAATTCTTTCCTCTCCCTCCATATTTCATCCCATTTTATTCATTTTTATTTTCTCAACTCTCTTTCTTATTTTTGAACCTCTTCCTCTTGAATAATATGGGGAAAATAAGGAACCAAACCGAGATTTAAATGAGTCACATGAGGTGCGTAGGTGAAACGTTTGAAAGTTGAATTTAATGGCCGAAAGCCATCAACAAGTGTTTCATCTTACAAAAAAATTCATAAAAGGTGGTTTTGTGCTAAGGTTTTTCAATAAAGGTAGCTTCTCACACAAACATACATTTAAAAGCGCTGGTTTCGACAATTTTTTTTTTTAAAAAAAGATGTTGCATCTCATTTTGTCAATACTATTTCCCCTCTCGTCACAATTTTAGTTGCAACGCTTTGTATTTTTGGATGTTCAAATTTAGATACAATATTATATACTTTATGTAAATTACATTTTTACATCTTTCTCCTCATCACATGATGACATGACCCTCATTTTATCTCTCTGTATCCCTATCATCAATCATCACCAATTCACCATATAGTCCATAATTTATGCGCCTCTTCCCATATTGCCAGTAAAATTTAAAGGTTCAAGTTGAAAAGTTTTGTATTTTGACCATGACCCTATTTGGAAACCCACATCACATGATCCGTATTCGACCCGACCAAACTCAAAACCCGCCCAACCCGTTTGATTGGTCTATTTATAATTTATTGTCATGTTACCTCGTGAAAAAACCATAATATAAATAGGAAAAATAGTAACGAGACTTAGCGGGAAAGAACATCACGTTAAGACCAGGGTGCATATAACTATATAGTATATAAGTAGCAGAGAGATTTCTCCTTGAAACTTAGAGCAAGAAACATAACAGCAGACTATTTTGCAAGAACTCAACCATCGCAATAATGGAGTCGAATTCTGAATGCAGGTGAAATATCTCCTTTTCTTTTCTTGGTTTGATCTCCCAAATTCAATTCGCAGTTTAATTTAATTTCACTTCGAAATATTGTGTGTATTTATTTTGTTCCTTGAATTCTACTCCATTGTTTTATTTGTTAATCGTTTCTTCTTTATATTTGCATTTCCATTTGATTTACGTTATACGAGGGTAGTAAGGAGAAGAATGTTAAGCAAGAACTTGACGCTGATGATACTGAAGAAGTTAAAGATCCCAGTCCCAGGTAATTTGATTATTGATTAAACATTAACATAATTATGCTGTATTTTGATTCTTTATTTGTAATCTGGATTTTTAAATATTGTGTGCATTTTGTTCCTTGAATTCTACTCTATTGTTTAATTTGTTAATCGTTTCTTTTTTATATTTGCATTTCCATTTGATTTACTTAGTACTTACTTCTGTTTGATTTACGTTTTATGAGGGTAGTACTAGTAAGGAGGAGTTTGACAAATATATGCAAGAACTTGTAGCTAATGATACTGAAGGAGTTCAAGGTCCCAGACCCAGGTAATATGATTATTGATTAAACATTAACTTCATCTAATTAATTCTGCATTATCTTACATAATTATGCTTTATTTAGATTCCTTAAAATCTGGATTTTTTAAAATTTATTACTTGTCTTGTACAAAATCAATTTGTCATGTTTATAGTATAATTTGATCGAACTAGCTATGTGACAACTAAATATGAGCCACTCAGCCAAGGTAGTATGTGTTAATTAATAAATATGAAATTATCTCTTGTTTTGGCGATACCCTGAAACAAATTTATTAATGGGCATATTGCTAAAATGTTTTGGGACTAAAGATCCTTAGAATTTTCTGTTTGGACTTTACTATTTCTCATTAATAGCTTTGGTTAGTTCATAGCGAATATGTACAATTTGATAATTCAGTACCCTACATTTTCTGTTGCATATATATGCCACTGAAAATTGATATGAACAAATATTGATCAAATGCCATGTAGTTTGTATACAGTTTGGGACTAAGGTACTCCACTTCTTAACAATTTTGTGCTAGGTCGGATGAGACTATAATGCCGGAACTTCATGATCTTTTCCCCGAACCAATTAAGGACTCCTGTAAGAACTTGAAGGAAGAAGAGAAAGAGGATTATGCTGTGCAAAATCAAGAATGTGCAGAAGCAGCTATATCTTTCTTGAATGCTTCCAGGAAAAATGCTAAGGTTAATCTAGCTTTATTTCTTCTTTTTCTCTGTTTTTTCCCCTTGATTCCTGCAATGTTAGCTAATCTACCATGTTTGGAACTTTTTATTCTTCAATTTTTCGCAGTGTCGTACCGAGTATGAGCTTGTTAAGCCGGTGTCTAGTTTACCATTTATGACTACAAGTGGCCAATTACACTACCATGCCAACTTTAAGGCTAAATTGAAAAATGTTCCGGTGCATTTATCAAAAAAGAAAGAAAAGTGTTCCGGAAGCTAAGCCAGAACTCTTTTTTGCTGAATTGGTGAAGAAGGAGCAAGGTGATCCTCAAATTAAATCTTGTATTTCCTTGGGACCTAGTGACTCAGAATCAGGTACTTGGATGATGCTTTCAAGAATATTGCTTACTTTACTTCATGATTCTCTTGTTTGACGGTCACCTAATTCGCCCATATCGATCTATTTGTTAGGAGTTACCCTTCCGATTTCCTTGTATGCTTAGTTCAAGTTGCCTTGTATGCTTAGTTCAAGTTGTTTCATGTTACAACTCAAAAGATTGTATCAATGTTGTTTATTGTAATGATTTGCATCTCATGAAAACAAAGGACAGAAATACACATGTATGTTATGAAAACCTTCGATTGAGCTAATATGACTCGTGTTAAGCTCTGTATCGTTTGAACGTATAATTAAAATTGATTTCCATTAACATCCTAGCACTGTTCTAAGGTCAATAACATACTAGCAGAGTCTAACAAAATTCAAATAGCTTCAACTACATAAATGTTCCTTTTTTTTTTTTTTGGGCCAAGGGTTCTACAATTGACCTTTCATCATATTGCTTTGCAGCTGCCACTGGACTCAATGGTTGCGAAGTCTGCTCAGAGATTAAGATTCATCATCCTAAGAATTCAGCATTTGTTGTTTCTGGCTGCAGCTTGCCCTTTTCCAGTCCTTTGAGCCGTTGAGGTCGAAATGAAAGAAACTAAATGTGAACCTTAGTTTGGACTACAGTGTTGGATGGTTTTCAGGTTTCGTATGTGGAGCATGATTTGTGAATATTTGAGTCCTTACTAGTTACTAGTATATGTGTATAGAAACTAAATGTGAACCTTAGTTTAGACTACAGTGTTGGATGGTTTTCAGGTTCTGTATGTGGAGCATGATTTGTGAATAATATTTGAGTCCTTACTAGCTACTAGGATCTGTGTATAGAACCTAAATGTGAAACTTAGTTTAGACTACAGTGTTGAATAATGGTTTTCAGGATTTGTATGTGGAGCATGATTACACATTGCAATACATATTAGCTTAATAGCTTTCAGTTGGTAAATGTACCAAAGAAAGATGCTATCAGTTTCTTATTGTTTGTTTCTTTGGTGGTGGTTTATGGCTCGTAGAAGGGGCCTTAAACACATGAGTAGAGTGGAAGAATCGCTTCAACGCCCCCAAATTTTAGCGACCCCACCTAATTTTTCTTTTTACTTTTTAGGTTCTATGAGTATATATGAAAAAAGTATGGGATTTATTATCCAAAATTTTGCCCCCGATCTATATACCGTACTTATTTTCTTTTAAATATCACATAGCTTATTTTAGTTTGATCTTTTATGTCTTAACTATTTTGTTATACCTAAGGTGTCTCCTTACAAAATGAAAATAACATTGAAGTATTTAAGAAAGCTTAATACTCCCTCCGTCCCAAAAAAACCGCTCCTTTTGAAATTTTCAGCACTATTCAAAAGTTGAGAGACGACTTTGATAAAAAATTTAAATTAGTTACTCCTTGGTTAGCTAGCCAATCATTTGTTACTTGGTAGGATTATCAACCATTTAAAATTTAAATGGCCCTGATATATAGCTGACGTTCGGATTATCAACCATTTGTGAAATTGCTCGTGGACGGTGTCAAAGGTGGCTTTCCAACCTCCTCTCATCTTTTGAGGAATAAATCATAGATATTGGTTACTTGGTAGGAGAGCAACAAATGACCAGAGCAACATCAACACCAACTTACTATGCAATTCCGCTTTTTTTTTTTTTTTTTTGGTGTATAAGAGGAGCACATCCCCAAGAAGAAAAAAACAAAAAACAATTACTCAGAAACTAAACGTGGCCAAGGCACACCCATGAGGTCTTCATCCATAATTCTCTTCAGCTTTCTTGGAGGTTCATAAACTAGCTTCAACGTTTCTTGTTGTGCTACTCCTTGGTTAGCTAGCCAATCATCAGCCCTATTTCCTTCACGGTAGACATGGATGAATAGCACTTCCCATTGATTGAAAGCAGCGAGTCTTTTACATTCATTAATGAGATGCACACATTCCCGTTGTCTCTAAATGTATGCTCCATTGCATTTTCTCTGTTATTGAGTCAGAATTTGTTATATTTATGCAAAGAGCCCGATCATCTAAGCTCCATCCAAATGAGCTTTGTGAAACTTAGTTATGTCTCGGGCCAATAGTATGATGGGGCTAGAAAATGTTCGAAAATGGACCAAAAAATTAGCCCAAATTAAAGATTATAATACACGCCTTTTGACGCTATTGGAGCGACGGGGCCCGATCATGGAAATGTGTTGGATCTTTCCAGGGCGGTTGGAGGATGTTTGGAGGCACTCTATACCTTAAGCGGAACTTCGGTGGCCTCTAAAGCCCTTTGGGGTTAATCCGGTTGTTGCATTGGAAATGTAAAAAAGGAGTCTCATGAAGCATTCAAAGGCAATGCAAGGGTCCCCATTATTCGAGATCCATCCCAAGACATCTCAAGCAACTTAAAGGTCTCGGGCAAAAAAGATGATGCAATGGGGCTCGGAGATGTTTGAAAACGGCCATATAGATCATCATACACAATCAAAGTGTGAACTATGAATAGTAGAAAATTCAAACTGTTGCAATTAAAAAAGAACAGAGGAAGTATAAAATCGAAAGCTATCATACAAATGTTATTGGATTCGTCTCAATTCACCGTTTCATAGTATCAACTTTTTAAATATTTTACTATCATATATAACTAAAGATATCAATGGTCAAAGTTGTGCGTTGGTAATCGTGAAAATCAAATTGTTGCACTTATTTAGAAACAGATGAAATATCTCATATCACATTTTTATAGACCCTGTCACTACATTCTAGGACATAACCATAATTTTCATAAAATAGCCAAGCCCGACACAAATAAGTATAGATGATCATGGGGCGGACCAGGTCGGACTTTGGCAAAAAAAAAGTAGTCCGTTTCGGGCCAAAGCCTCGGGCCGGGCCTAAATTCCCTCGCTGTGCTCGAACTAACAAAAGTGTGTTCACTCGTGGAATAGGTTTATTCACCATTAAGCCTCTTTAGGGGGTAGTGATTGGTGATGCCTCAGGGCTGCCCAAGGGGCCATGGCCGCTGGGTGCTTGATGCTTGGTGGTGTGCATGGTGCTTTACGATGCACCGCGCCCTTGTGGTGCATGAAACGGTTGGGCCCATTTGGTGCTTGGTGGCGCATGGTAGGTTGATTCTTCGTATTGCATGGTGCTCGATGGTGCGTCGCGCCCGCGAGGTGCATGGGATGGTTGGGCCCCATATAGTGCTTGGTGCTTGGTGGTGTGCTTCGATGGTGCTTTACGATGCACCGCGCCCCGTGGTGCATGAAACGTGGCGCGTGGTAGGTTGATTCTTCGTATTGCATGGTGCTCGATGGTGCGCCGCGCCCGCGAGGTGAATCCTATCACTTGGGCCCCATATAGTGCTTGGTGCTTGGTGGTGTGCTTGATGGTGCACACACACACACGCGCGCGCGTGCGCACTTAGCACTTAGCACTAAAGCACTTTTGCACTTGGCACTTGGACACGAGGGCAAGAGGCAATGAGGCAAGAGGCCAAGAGGCCAAGATGCATGAGCAATAAGATGAGAGGTCCCATATAGTGGGATTTTTGGTTGGATTTTCTATTACTCGATTTGAATATAGTGGGTTGTTGGTTGGATGGATAGGTTGTACATGGGAAATCCTATCACGTGGTTCAATATAGTTGGCATCTCAACCACACCAAAGATGAGAAAGAAGGAGTAGGCACTTTCTCAAGTTATGCCGCTTGAAATCGACCCAAAATGGCCCATATAGTGGGTTGTTGGTTGGATGGATAGGTTGTACATGGGATATCCTTTCACTTGGTTGGCATCTCAACCACACCAAAGATGAGAAAGAAGGAGTAGGCACTTTCTCAAGTTATGCCGCTTGAAATCGACCCAAAATGGCCCATATAGTGGGTTGTTGGTTGGATGGATAGGTTGTACATGGGAATTCCTTTCACTTGGTTGGCATCTCAACCACACCAAAGATGAGAAAGAAGGAGTAGGCACTTTTCTCAAGTTATGCCGCTTGAAATCGACCCAAAATGGCCTATTATGGCACTTGAAATCGACCCAAAACACCCCACATTGTATCTCGGGACCCTTGAGGATCCCCAAAATGTTTTTATACCCCATCCAATATGTTTCCCTATTTTTCCCTATTTTCCCCTATTTTTTGACTATTTTTACCCATTTTTCTTGAAAAATATTACTTTTTTAAAAAAAAAAATTACACAAATTAAATATATGTCAAAACATATTTTTCCAGATTTTTCCACATTTTTCCACCTTTTTCTCCTATTTTTCCCTATTTTCCCACTATTTTTGCTCATTTTAAGTGAAAAAATATTACTTTTTAAAAAAAAAAAAATACGTAAATTAAGTATATGTTGAAACATATTTTTCCAGATTTTTCCAGATTTTTCCCAATTTTTCTTCTATTTTTCGCTATTTTCTCTAATTTTCGCCATATTTAGCCCATTTTCGACAAAATAAATGTTTTTTTTCCAGAAAAAAAAAATACCTAAATTAAGTATATGTCATATACAGTAGATTTATGCAAAAAAAACTAGGCACTATTATCTCATTTTAAAAGATAAAGGCCATTGTGGTGATCGAACCGTCACAAGTGTGCTCACTCAGTGGAATAAGCTCTTATTCACCATTGCCTCTAGGGGGTAGTGATTGATGATGCCTCGGGGCTGCCCAAGGGGCCCCGGCTGCGTGGCCCAAAGAAGCACCCCCCCCCCATTAAGAAGGGGCATGCGCAAGCATGGACATCTAGTAGAGCCATTTGATGGCCTACGCCCAACCTGGCCAATCGAGACGACCTAAGTGACGCCGAAAAGACGGAAATACCCTTGTTTCCGTCGAAGGGGTAGCGATTGATGATGCGCCCTGGCTGCGTGGCCCAAAGAAGACCCCGCAAGGGTCGGAATTGACTGGATAGAATTGACGATATTCATCGACCCGTTGTCGCCTACGAAAAGACGGAAATACCCTTGTTTTCGTCGAAGGGGTTGCGATTGATGATGCGTCCCCTTGGCTGCGTGGCCCAGACAGCACCCCGCAAGGGTGGTAGCCTTCGGAATTGACCGAAAGACCCTTGTTGCCGCCATTTGACGCCTCGGTTGCTCGGAGTCCCGTGCCGCTATCTGGAGTCGCCTTATTCCTTGCCTCGTTCGCTAAGCGCTCGGGTATGGGCGACACCTCGGAAGGGGGGTACCCCAATGGAACCGAGGCGAGGGAAGGATGTTGTGAAAAAACAAAGTCGATGATGCTAGGTTGCCTAAGTTGACCCCCCGAACATCGCGTCTTGGCTCGGTAAGGGGCTTGTTTCCTCGAAAGCCGCGCAAGCGGCCTCCAGAGTGGGGCTTCGCTCCTCGAAAGCCTTGGCGAGTCAAGAGGGGGCTTGTCCGCTGACAGCACTAGGTTGCCCCGCTTGCCTTATGAAAGCCGGTTCTCGAGCAAGTAAATTGGTTTGCCTTTCGAAAGCCGCGCAAGCTGCAGGCACCCGCGCCTCCCGAAAGCCGTTTCACGTGCAAGTAATGGGCATGCCTACCCGTGCTAGGATCCCCGGAACACGAGTTTGTGGTATTTGATGACCTCCGCCCTTTGAAAGCCGCGCAAGTGGTCGGGAGGGGGGCTTGCTTTCGAAAGCCGCGGACGAGTGCGAAGGGCTTGTTCACCCGAACCA
>CANSZD010000396.1:35000-325965 GCA_947648045.1 Beta corolliflora
GTGGTTGTGGTTGGGTGGAGTTCGTGAATTAAGGGTGTGGTGTTTAAAAAATTACCGTTCAAACCGTAGCTCCGTCCACTTGACCGTTATCAGAAAGACCCCCAAAGTTGGGGCCGGTGTGGAATAATCAAAAGTTGGGACCTTTTATGGCGGACCGGCCATAGTTGGGTCCGCTCTTGTCAATTTTTCCTAATATAAAAACATTAAATTTGATGGAAGTAGGTTGGAACTTGGGCATGATATAAAGCAGTACCACACGAACTGGTTGATAGGTCGTCTATTCTCAAGGAGTT
Source organism: Beta corolliflora (assembly GCA_947648045.1). Taxonomy (NCBI): domain Eukaryota; kingdom Viridiplantae; phylum Streptophyta; class Magnoliopsida; order Caryophyllales; family Amaranthaceae; genus Beta; species Beta corolliflora. The sequence continues at coordinate 35,294 of CANSZD010000396.1, forward strand.
GAGGACTAAGACAAGCATGAAGGTCGAAGGAGACAAGTCCTCTCCTATGTATCTACATCAATCTTCCCCCACTTGAATGCTCAAACAACTCTAATTAATTAGGTTAAGTGAATTAGCTCTCTCGGATAGAGATATGCGTCTGTCACTAATATTCGCATGCTCTCTAATGACAAACATGTGTCACTATTATCACGTGAATGTGATTAAACTCCATCTCAGATATAATTAGAATTAGCATTGGGATTATCTTCATTATTTTGTAACAATTATCATCATGGGGAGGGAAATATTATATACAGTATTGGATCATGAATAAATGTGGCGGTCTAATTATCCAATACATCCGAATATGTTCAACCATGCATGAGTTTATCAGCGTTAATCCTATGTACGAGTCAAATTAAAGTATGATAAAAGCTACAAAAAGTATACACACTCATGAAATGCTTTCGCGAATTTAGTCAAGCATGTAAGTCCTCCGATCCTTTAGAATACTCACAGTAAATAAATTTGCAAGGGACAAGACTTACTTTTTATGATCCATACAATAATATACTACTTTATCCCTATCATATATATTCAAGTACTTTTTTTTTTTTTGAGGAGTATATATTCAAGTACTTTTTAAATTGTAAATATAACCATTTTAGTAGTCGTTGTTGTGTCCAGTATTCATAAACTGGTATAAAAGTTGCCTCAAACTTATCAATTCATGCACGTACCTTAATTATTTCGTTCTTCTTCCAGTGGCGGATCCAGGAATTTATGAATAGTTGGTCACTATCGACTAGGTTGCACAATAATATATGTACAACAATAATATATATCAATCACATTCACTAGATTTGTTAAACATATCAATAATATGAATATAACTATTATATGTACAACAATAATATATGTACAACAATAATATATGTTATATCAGCAATTACCAACAATAATATAAATTAAGAACAATAAATTTAGGCAGTAAAACTAAACCAAGCAAAACTAAAAACTAAACTAGATCTCTAAAAACTAAAAACTAAACTAAATCTCTAAAATTAAAAACACACAAATTCATAACCGGTGGCAGCATTGAAGCAAAACACAAATTCAGAGGTTTCACTTGATTCGCACAAGCTTCAACATTAGCAAGCAAAATTAAAACTAATTAAACTTTCAGCCTTTCATTTACTCGATTTAATATAAGTACATTAAAATTGCAAACGCAAATAGTTCTTAACAATTAAATAATTGTAGATTTCCTCCTTTCTCGTCACATTCACTAGATTTGCACAAACTTCGATCAATTTGGCATCCTAATCTAATTCCTAAATCACAACACAATAGTAATGAAATCCTAATGAAATCCAATTGACAAAAATACACAAATACACAATCAATTTTCAGCAACAACCCAACAATGATTCAATGAAGAATAATTGAAGAAGCGATTAAGCGAAGATTAAGAAGGTTGAATTAGAAGAATACCTGAAGACTGAAGTTTGGCGCCCGCGCCGCCGCGCCCGGCATTGCAGATCGCTTTGCGAGAAGGCGGATTTCACCTGCCGCAGATCAAGTGTTGATAGCAGCTCCACAAGAAGTGGAATGGCTCCAGCTTCAGCAATTCTTCCATTTTACCACCACGAAATTTCCTAAGTTATGAAAGGCCACACTAACAAATAATCAGCCATAAAAGCCAACAATAGGTCAAACATTCAACAAAATCGAACCACAACCTACCAAATACCAATCAGTCCAAAACCCTAACAAAATCAAACAATACAAAACAATTTCAATTTTCCAAAACCCTAATTCCTTCAAAAACATAGATCTAAAAAATAGACTCGAAAGAATAAAAAAAAAGAAGGAAAGAATTACAATTTACAAACTGACCGGCGATTGGCGAATGGTAAAATGACCGGCGAGTCGGCGACGAGTCACAACTGAGTAAGTGAAGACGAAGAGTGACCGGCGACGAGTCACGAGTGACGACGATTGGACGAAGATTTTCAGATCTGAATTCGTTAAGGTCGACTCACGAGTGGGCGACCTTAACGAGTGAACGACTCAACCCGGACCGCCGAGGCGCCGACGACGAAGGATTCAAGATGACCGGACCAGCGAGTCGGCGGAAGATCTTCAGTTCTTCTGCTGGGTCGTGGCCTCGTAGGATTCGCCAATTCGAGAAGGAGAAAGTGAAGAGTTATGGTTCAGCGTGAGGAATGAGCGTTCAAATGAAAAAAAAAAATTTTTTTTTTTTTTTCAAAAATATTAGTTGGTCACGTGACCAACTGGGACCACGCCTGGTTCCGCCACTTTGTCTTCTTCGTGGCATTTTCTTACATATATCTAATTTTGGGCATAGAGAAGTAAAAAAAGATTTTTTTTAAAAAGTAAAATTAATTCATTAATAAAAGAGTCATACAACATCTACAATAGAAATCAGGAATAACAAATACATAACAATTTTGAACAAATAAAATTCAGAATTTGTAAAACCACAATCGTTGTGTAGTAGATCTAACAATTCTGCATACCCTCTTCCACATCGCTGTTTGATACAACCTTCAACGAGAAGGTCTTTCGATATGCTGTAGTTTTGAAATAGAATTAAATCTGATACCATTGATTGTAATTGTAGATCTGAAATCTGCTTCGACACCACATAATTCTTCATCAATGATCCAAAATTACGATAATTCATCTAGAAACAAAGGAGTAAACTAAAGTCTCCCAAGGATTGAGATAATATACATTTTTTTACGGAAAAAGGTAAATTTCCATTAAATATATTAAAGCTATAAGGAATCTATACATTCAATATATATTCTCCCGAAACTAGAATAATCTAAAATATTAATTTCCTTGCCAAAATAAATAGATAAACGCACACTCGAGTTCCGCTCCAGGATCATAGTATAAATGTTACTACGAGCATATTTGATGTCAGTATATTTTAATTGGATGACAATCCATTCATCATGCGATATAACTATTTAGGAATTAAAAATCATGTCATATTTGAGATCAATTGATGTTGGATGACGAGTCCAAATAGAAATTATATAATTTCCACCAAAAAATACATCGATCGGAAAAATTCTCATCAAGTAGAGATTAATAACGATTCTCTACATGGATCGGAGAGAAACAAATGAAATACACTCATAGATTAAAAATTTAAGAATAACTAATGAAAAAAACTAGACAAAGAAAAATAAAATTTCAAACATAGTCATATTAATATTATTCTATGTACGATGTTCTTAGAACAACTACTTCCGATCCTGTCTTTAAATAAATCCTAACACATTGGTTAAGCCTCATCTAAAACTTGTATTAACTCAATTCAATTCAATCAAAAGATTTAATATCTTTTCATCCCTTCGAAGGCGCATCATTTCTCCCATGCTACCTAAAGGATAATATTTGTCCCCTTTGAAATTGAGTAATCTCAACTTTCTCCAAGAACAACTTGGACTCAACTAACTTTATATCTTTTCTTTTTGATGGAGGAGTGGGTGTATAGTAGCATGTTTTCACCACTAGTAATCTAGTCACAGTTTATATTCCTCATCTCCTAATTTTGTTCTCGAGAATTAATCAAAAGTATTGTGTCAACCAATTGACTACCATTTACCAACAAAACTTAATTATAAGTAGCAATTAGCATACCAATCAACAAAAGACGCGCATTGCAATGTAATTATCCACCTCCACCCAACTTTAAGTCTTTAACCCATTCCAATAAGATGTGTGATGACATTCCAGTAAGATGTGATGCGATTATTTGTTTCGAGTAGGACTTCTAGGAATTCAGATATACTTTATGTACATGTACGATAATTCCATATATAGATTCACGGGAGATGAAAACAATAAACTTCAAATAAAAAAAGACAAAAACTAATAATATGATAGTTTCACCAACCGAAATAAGGAATTCTTGCTTTTCTCTCTTATATACAAGGTCTGCTCTATATTAATGAGTGTTAATTCATAAACACCTGAACAGAGTTGTATGCGTAGACACCCAAGACTAATTTCTACCTTCGTTTCTTCATTTTAACTCCACTTTTATGTTTTCTTCGTTTGGATGATTTCAAATGAAGAATGAAAGCGTAAAAAATATGCTTGGGTGTCTTTACGCTCACCAACACTCTCGGGTGTATGATGAATTTGTATATATTGATTGAATGCTCTATAGGCAATTAGCGATTTAGCATGACTTATATTATCGATTTATTTATTTCTAACTTATGGCAATATATAGTAGGCCTATTGATCAACAATAGCATAAATTTATTTTATATGATAGCCCTGAATGATTGTAGTCGTGGTAACAAATTTCTTCGATATCGCATCCAAAGTATATCTGATACAATCAAATAATATTACAATAATCGAAATTTAACGTACTAGCGATCAAACTAACAATTATTTTGTAAGTGATTATGCATTTGACTATTTTTTCTTTAAATTCTCACTACTTCTTAAAAATTGTAAATACTTTTACCACTAATATTTTTTTTGGAATTAATTACCTAATTAAAATTAATAATGGGAAGTTTATTTTGAAGTGACACCTATTGGTGAGTCATATAGAGAATAAATAAAACAAAGGTGGTCCTAACAAAAGATGCAAGGACATGTGGTGTTGCTTACCAAATAGTTAAGCATAATTATGAGTATGGTTAAAGAGTCTAATTGAAAGTTTGAGGAGAGTAGCTAAAGGTGTGTGAGAAATCCTTCACTATTTGGCACAATTGGCCCACCACCATGTTCTCCTTTGACGGTTGGGGCCTTGGGGGGTCCTTTGTAGGAAAATCCTCTCAACGCCAAGCGTGTGCTGTTGACATTATTATTTTGCATGTCTGTCGTCGTTTGTCTATTGTCATTTATCAGTTTTGAAAATGGTGCTTGATGTTGAATTTCTATACTCTACTTTTGTTCTCTCTCAATAAGTAATGTATTTATGTATATATCCTCGTGTTTAATTAATTTGTCTGCCCATCCTTTCTAATTTCTATAGTGATGTTAGAGCATGTACAATGGGCTAGTTGGTCTTGGTTGGTCTTAGAGTTTTTTTCTTTTTCTCTCATTTCCTCCTTCTTACACATCACATCCCACTAAAACTCCCACCAACTCATCTTTTTTTTCTCACAATGGTTTGGTTGGTCTTACTTTTTTTTTTTAGAAAGAATGAGCAATACTATTAAATTAAGTTACCATTTAATACATCACTTCGATGGTAAAGATCCACCGGGTCCGATAAAGTAGCTAGAGCAATGAGTCTATCACTTCGATGGTTGGTCTTACTTCGTTTTTCTATTTCTCTCTCCTACTTTTACCATACCCCACCATATACTCACTCTTCTACTCAATGTTTATTTTTATATGAAATAGATGATTTAAATTAATAAAAGCTAATTAAATTACGTTAAATTAAATTACGTTAAAAGCTAATTAGCTTACGTTAAATTAAATTAGCGTTAACTTGAGATTATAGTAACTATGTATTAATTAGCTTACGTTAAATTAAATTACGTTATAAATAAAAACAGCGAACACATTACATAAGATAGATAATTTAAAACACACAGATACATGAAATTTGATACATAAAGATAGATAATTTAAAACACACAAATACATGATAATTTGATACATAAAGATAGATAATTTAAAACACACATATACATGAAATTTGAAATTACTTAAACCATAAGCAATTCAATAACAGTTACGTAATCAACTTGACGATTAGGCTCAAACTTACGCCATATGTGTTCAACCAAGTTATTTTTTTAGTGAGATGTGAGTTTCTCCGTCTCGCATCTCGGATCTTCTCTCCATGTATGCACCTAAATTTCGCGCCTCGAGTCTTCCGTTGTGCACAACGAATGAGTCTCCTTCGGCCTGGTAAGATGACCCCTCGTTATTTTGAGTTTGAACTTGATCATATTCGTTCGGATCTCGGTAATTTTGATAAGTATCACGCTCATCTTCAACAATCATATTGTGCATAATGATACATGCCATGATTATTTTCCACAATATGTCCTTATCCCACGCGAGAGCGGGTTAGCGAATGATTGCAAATTTAGCTTGCAATACCCCGAATGCACGCTCTACATCTTTTTTAACAGCTTCTTGATGTTGTGTGAATAATCTTTGTTTGGGGGTTTGGGGGAGCTTTATTGCAGGGATGAATGTTGACCACCTCGGGTATATGCCATCAGTAAGATAGTAACCCATGTTATAAGTTGTCCCGTTCACTGAGAAGTTGACCTCTGGAGCTCTTCCTTGTAGAACATCATCAAAGACGGAAGACCTCTGCAATACGTTTATATCATTGCATGAACCCGGGGTGCCAAAAAAAGCATGCCATATCCATAAGTCACTTGGAGCATCCGCTTCTAAGATTATTGTTGTTGTTTTACTTCTTCCATGATACATTCCTTTCCAGCCCCGAGGATAATTCTTCCAATTTCAGTGCATGCAATCGATGCTTCCCATCATGCCTGGGAAGCCACGACGCTCACCTTCATGTAGAAGATGCGCAATGTCATTTGCATTTGCCTTCCTCAAGTATTCAGGTCCAAATCTAGCAACAACCCCTTCGACAAAATGAAGAAGGCATTCTCTAGCCGTACTTGAAGCAATTTTCAGGTACTCGTCAACAGCATCAGAGGATGAACCATATGCCAACATCCTGATAGCCGCTGTGCATTTTTGGAGTGCATATGCACCCATCCTTCCAGTAGCATCCAGTTTTTGCGTAAAGAACTCATCATCGTCAGCTGTTACACCTTCGACAATACGAAGGAAAATATGCTTGTGCATACGAAACCTTCGGCGAAAAATATTCTCAGGGTACAGAGGTTCGTTGCTGAAATAGTCATGAAACAATCTTTCATGAGCTTCCTCATGTTCCCTATGCACATATTTTCTAGTGCGGGGTACAATTTCTTCTTCGTTTTGTTGCTCAGTATCAACGGACTGACTCCATTCTATGTAATCTTGAACCATGTAATTAAAAAATTCAGAACCTGAACTTGAAGAACTTGAATCATAGTTCATTTTGGAGATATGTTGATTGAAGTGGTGTTTTTCTAGAAAATAAAAGATTGAGAAGAAAAGTGAATGGAGTTGTGATTTTATTGTTGAAGTTATGTTCTATTATATAGGAAAAATCCATCATATGTACATAACAATAATTCATTTCTGATTAGACATATCAATACAATGTAGGAGCGAGACAATTCAATGCAATGTAGGAGTAGACAATTCACTGCAATGTAGGAGTAGACAATTCAATGCGGCACTATGCGTCATACTATTCAAAGTCAGGTGAGTTGACAATTCAATGCAGTACTATTTGTGACTTTATTCAATATCAGGTGATTAGACAATTCAATGCAATAATAATAATAATAACAATACTACTACTACTACTACTACTACTACTACTACTACTAATAATAATAATAATAATAATAATAATAATAATAATAATAATAATAATAATAATAATAATAATAATAATAAGGAAAAATTGTCAAGAATAAGTCAACCTTTGTCCCGTCCGCTAAAAATAAGTCATATTTTGATTATTTCTTGAATAAGTCTACCTTTAGTACTTATCAATTTTAAACAAGTTAAATTACAAATAATCTGACTTTTTTCTTTCTTTTTTGTAATTTTTAATTTCTTTTTGTTTTGTCTCTCATCCCTTTGAAGAGTTACACTTATCATATTTAAGCGGTTAAATAAGTTAAGAACAAGGCAATAACTTGTTAAAAGCAGTTGGTATTAAAGGTTGACTTAGTAAAGGATAATCAAAAGGTTGACTTGTTTTTAGCGGATGGCTCAAAGGCTGACTTATTCTTGACAATTTTTCCTAATAATAATAAGTAGAATAATAATGAAAACGATAATGATATGATAACAGTAATTATAACGATAATGATAATGATACATTCATAATCCAAAAGTTACGACACATACACATTCATAATTGAAGTACGATACAACTAAATTGCAAACTAAAACCAATTAATAACATGAACACTAACTAAATATATTTATCCTTAAATTGTAGCTTAAGTTTTTCATATATCTCTCTCATCCGAATCAAGGGAAGACTCTAAATTTTGAACTTCCTATCTTCCTCTTTCGTTGATTCTCTCAAGGCATCACGCTCCTTTTGATACTCAAGCAAGTCTTCTCCCCAAACTAATCCTCCTAGTAAATTCTGAAGAGGATGGAGCGAGATGGAGATGGATAAGCTGGATATTGGGGCCTTTCTCCTACTCTTAACTTTCTTGATGCCGTCGGGACGTTTAAAGCTCGTACTTTCGTGGACCCCGGACCGTTTTAGCTTCCGCCGCTCATTTGGGTGCCATACGCCCATTTGTCGTAGTGTTTCATAACATTCCATGCATGCTCCAATGTAAATCGGGGCCCATGGACTTTTATCCACATCTCATAGGCTTCAGTCAGGACGTCTTCTTCATTGCAGTCGGACCCCTTCTTCCTTTTCGCCTCGGTATATATCCCGACCCATGCATTCACATCTCCGTTGATTTTTTTCCAACGACTAGTAAGAGCTTTGAATGTCCTTGGGCGTAAAGTTGGATTGAGTCGTCGTGACTCTTCCACACTCTCAAATCTTTGAACCCCGAAACCATCACTATTTTGGTCGGTTCCCTTCAACACATCTCCTCCGCACTCCAGATACGCCGAAATGAGTGCATGATCTTCCTCTGCACTCCATTGAAACTTTGGTGTTGTGGCTTTATTTGAAGAAGGAGTGTGTTTAATTTCTTGTGATTGGATTTCAACTACATCATTCTTTTCATGAGGTTGTTCATGTTGTTGTGAAATATGTTGGGATATAGAGAAAGATGGTTGAGCTTGTTGTTGGGATAGATGATTAGAACTTTGTGGAGATTGTTGTGTAGCTTGTTGAGAATTTTGGTAATTCAATTGGCTTTGAAAAAACATAAACATTCTTTGGAATTCCGGATTTTGTAGCTCACTTTGATCGAATTGGAAATTATTTTGGGAATTTTGTGGATGGTTTGGATTATTTTGTGAGTAATTAGGATTATTTGAATCCATAATATTGGCTTAGTATAAGTAATATTAGGTAGGAGAGAGTAATTAGAAAAAAATAGGTTGGGAAGAAGTGTAGTGAAATATATGAAATTTGGGCTCAATTTATAGATAAAATTATTTTATACTCGTTATTGTAATTTTTTTTATAATATAACCTGATTTTTTTATTAACGTTACAAAATTTAAACGTTGTAATATTACAGTTGAAGAAATCGGTAAAAAGAGAGTGGCGACAAGACTCCACGCGTGGCGGTGAGGCTCCACGTGTGGCGGTCAGGACTCCACGCGTGGCAGAAGACTCCACGCGTGGCGGCAAGAGAATGGGCGATCGGTGGGGTCGACGCTCGTTAGACCCACCGACAACACTCTCCTACTTTGGGCCCAATGTTTCCCTTCAATGCGGCGTTTCACTTGTTCTTCCGTCTCTTTTTCGCCCTTTTCTTCGATTCGCGAGCGTTTAAATTTGGCCCATTATTTATTTCTAGCCATCTTCTTTGCCACGCGGCACAATTTGACTCGTCTTGGGCGCTCCATCTAAGGCACATATGGTGCGGTTTCCGGACCAACCAACCCAAAGGGCCAAGTGCCCCAATAACAAAACTAAGTATAGCTAGTTTTACTATTTGCTAGACCAAGCTAAAACCATCCCATTGTACATGCTCTTACATTCATCATTTTAAAGCGTTAGCTAGGTTGCGAATTTGGTTTAGTGAACAAGTTTTTGTATAAAATAGATAAGAGATGCGCCAATTATTATTATAGAGAATATGTAAACGTAAAAATGAGTAGAATTGTATGAGGCATTGTTGTTAAAATCCCGATCCGGATCTTACGATTCTACGATCCGAAAGGACCTCACCGATCCCAATCCCACATAGGATCTTCCGATCCTACCCAACTACAAAAAATCAAATAGTATGATCTTAATACGATCCTACGACTCTACGATCCGATCCAATCGTAAAAAAAATCACAAAGTAATTTTACATATTATATTTCTCTTATTAGATTTTGGTTGCATGTTATTTAAATCTTATAGTATTGAAAACTATCACCATTTGCTAATGAAATAAGTCATTATTAATATGTGTACTTTTTTAACATGAGGTTCTCACCATATTCTACCATAATTATCTCTATTTTACCGAATTGTAGGATCTTACGATCCTACGATCCGATCCCACCGATTCGATCCTACCAACCCCTACGATCCAAAGTAGGATCCCGAACCTGATAACATTGTGAGGTGATATCAATCATGCTCGATTTTTCTATTAATGTATTATGAAAATGTTTAGGCAATTATAAACTCTAATTTTCAATGTAAATATATATATTTGGTACCGGTTAAGTTGAATTACGAATGCCTAATTGCTAATTAAAGTTCAATAAATCCTCATTTATTGCAACCATTAATTAAGTTTTGATATATTTAGGAGAGGATTTAAGAATGGAAAACCAACCAACCTAGCTAATGTTTCAAGTGAATTAGTAACCGGTTTACTACTTGCCAAGATCAAAATATATTAAAAGCTAACACTACAAGAAAGGTTGAATTTAACGACGGCTAAAAGCCGTCGGAATATTAGGAAAACCGTCGGTGAAACATCAACGACCGCTAGGCCGTCGTTAACAGGCCGTCGGTGCGATGGTGGTCGCTGAATTTAGAATCAACGACCGCTGAGCCGTCGGTGAGTAAAATACCGACGGCTTACTTGTAATCAGCGACCGTTCAAAAAAACCGTCGCTGGCACCAAACCAACGACTGTTTTGAACAGTCGTTAAATCAACGACGGTTTGAAACCGTCGTTGATTTGGTGCCAGCGACGGTTTTAAACCGTCGGTAATTTCCCCAACGGTTATAAACAGTCGTTGTATGGGTCACATCAACGTCTGTTATAAACCGTCGCTATTATGTAAAAGCCGTCGTTGAAGAGGAATTCCTTGGGTCCATGGTATACCTTGCAACGACTTGCCTAGCCGTCGTTGATTTAATGTTTAGCCGTCGTTGTTTTTTTGAAATAATATTATTTAGAATATTTTTGTTGTTACCAATAATTAAACCCGTACCGGCCAGCGTGCATGCTTGTGGACCACACTAAAGTTGTTCCTCCATCGCATTCAATTACAAAAATATGCAATTTTGATATATATTACAATTTACATTGATACTTGTATAATTACATGAAATAGATTACAATTATGTACACAAAATAGATCCCGATGTCGGGAAATAAAGTAGAATTCTGTGTTTACAAAAAATATATATCGACAAAGCTGGAAACTAATAAGCTAGATGCCGATAAATATAGACACTAAATGCATAAAAGTTAGTTACCAAGTTGCCGAAAGCAAAAACACTACACTTGTCAAGGGTGTCGTGTAGCACTACCGCCACCACCAAACCCCGGGTCATCGTCGCAGTGCGATGTGGAGGGGGCTGGGTTGCAACTCGAGGACATGTGGCCGAAACTAGACATGTTCCTCATCATTTCCTCAACAATGGCCCGAGCTTGACGCTTCCACCCGTCTTGCGACCATTGCCTCCACCTCTTCCATCCAGCGCGGCGACTTTGCCTCCACCTGCGCCTCAATCCGAGATAAAATGGACGGCTCATATGGTTGTGAAGAGCCGCTATCTCCTCGCCACGATGAAGAGTTGTAGTACAAATGATCTCCACGACCCAACCCCGAACTTTTCCTCGGTTCCTCCCCCCAAGCTGTCTCCCAATACAACGGATCGGGGGTTGGTGTGACCCCGAGTGGTACAATGATCCAGCTTCTTCTTGTACGTCTCCTGCATTTGGTTAAATATACTCAAATTGAAGTAAAATAAAGTGGGTAAAAAGGCCTATATTGGCCTACATTTGGTTCTAACTTTCCTACTTTGTGTATTTTCAATCAAAACAACTTATAAATACACTAAACTAACTACATATATGATGTTTGAGGTGGTTATAACTTAGACTAGCATCAAATTACTCGTATTCATTCAATTTCAAGTAAAAAGGCCTATATTGGCCTACATTTGGTTCTAACTTTCCTACTTTGTGTATTTTCAATCAAAACAACTTATAAATACACTAAACTAACTACATATATGATGTTTGAGGTGGTTATAACTTAAACTAGCATCAAAGTACTCGTATTCATTCAATTTCAAGTAAAAAGGCCTAAAATGGCCTATATTAGCCTACATTTGGTTCTAACTTTCCTACTTTGTGTATTTTCAATCAAAACAACATATAAATACACTAAAATAACTACATATATGATGTTTGAGGTGGTTATAACTTAAACTAGCATCAAAGTACTCGTATTCATTCAATTTCAAGTAAAAAGGCCTAAAAAGGCCTATATTGGCCTACATTTGGTTCTAACTTTCCCTACTTTGTGTATTTTCAATCAAAACAACATATAAATACACTAAACTAACTACATATATGATGTTTGAGGTGGTTATAACTTAAACTAGCATCAAATTACTCGTATTCATTCAATTTCAAGTAAAAGGCCTAAAAAAGGCCTATATTGGCCTACATTTGGTTCTAACTTTCCTACTTTGTGTATTTTCAATCAAAACAACATATAAATACACTAAACTAACTACATATATGATGTTTGAGGTGGTTATAACTTAAACTAGCATCAAAGTACTCGTATTCATTCAATTTCAAGTAAAAAGGCCTAAAAAGGCCTATATTGGCCTACATTTGGTTCTAACTTTCCTACTTTGTGTATTTTCAATCAAAACAACTTATAAATACACTAAACTAACTACATATATGATGTTTGAGGTGGTTATAACTTAAACTAGCATCAAAGTACTCGTATTCATTCAATTTCAAGTAAAAAGGCCTAAAAAGGCCTATATTGGCCTACATTTGGTTCTAACTTTCCTACTTTGTGTATTTTCAATCAAAACAACTTATAAATACACTAAACTAACTACATATATGATGTTTGAGGTGGTTATAACTTAAACTAGCATCAAAGTACTCGTATTCATTCAATTTCAAGTAAAAAGGCCTAAAAAGGCCTATATTGGCCTACATTTGGTTCTAACTTTCCTACTTTGTGTATTTTCAATCAAAACAACTTATAAATACACTAAACTAACTACATATATGATGTTTGAGGTGGTTATAACTTAAACTAGCATCAAAGTACTCGTATTCATTCAATTTCAAGTAAAAGGCCTAAAAAGGCCTATATTGGCCTACATTTGGTTCTAACTTTCCTACTTTGTGTATTTTCAATCAAAACAACATATAAATACACTAAACTAACTACATATATGATGTTTGAGGTGGTTATAACTTAAACTAGCATCAAATTACTCGTATTCATTCAATTTCAAGTAAAAAGGCCTAAAAAGGCCTATATTGGCCTACATTTGGTTCTAACTTAAACTACCATCAAACTTTTCAATCATATTTGCCTATAAATATATGTTTAGAAGTATGTACCGAGATTTGCTTTGATTTCTTGTTTGCTGGAATTTCTCCTTTTCCAGGAGCAGTCTTGAAATGAGTCTTGAAGAACAACTCGGGAGCGATAGGGAGTACTCCTCCTCTACTCTTTGCCTGTAGACATTGTTGAATTAACAAAGGCTTTATGGAACATATTCATGTAAATTACACTAAGTAGTAGATATGAAACATATTTACCATCTTCCTAGCATGCGTTGTGCCGCCGAAATAGAACCCTGAAAGTGTGACGGCTCAGTGGATTAGACAGGGAGCCACCTCTTCGGTTCTTCTTCGCCTGTTCAGATTTTTCCCGAAATGTTGGGTCTTCACTTCTCTTCTTCATGTCTTCGTATATCGTCTCCCCCAACCATTTTGGCCTTTCTTTGGCTTTCTTAACCACCCAGTATCGCAAGTCTCGCAGACGAGTTGATGCTTTTTTCTTGTAATCCTTCCTCACTAGGCCTTCTAACTCAGGAGCCCATTCGTAAATACCCTTTAGTCAAACATTAAACAAAGATATTAATAAAGTAATATAATCAATTTCATTTTTCATAATTCGATTCATACATACTGTGAAAATGTTCCACCAATGCGTCTTTGTTGCATCATCGACCTCACTGTAATTGAACCATGGTTGTCGAAAATGGCCCTGGAAAATGTCAGTGATGGACCCACTAACCTTGTTATCATCAAACCTGAATTGAAAACCAAACAAACACGTGAATTGTGAATATCATTGCATACAAATATCATGAAATGAAGGCTTACTAACTTACCACAATCCAGTAGGGCTTAAAACCTTTCTTGGTGCACGGTTCGAACCTTCACCTTCCTCCGTATGAGTCATCGGAGTCTCCGGTACGTGCTCACCAATGTCACGTGCCTGTGAATCATCTCCCTGTGTCTCGACATAGGGTTACGGCTTCCTTGTACATCTGGTGAGTGAAAAAGCTCCCTCGGAGTCAAAGTCCCACGACCTTGGCTTCCACCTAAGCCACCTCGACCTCCGCGGCCCTTAGGATTAGACATGATTACCTAAAATGCAAGAAAGTAGAAACGCGTAAGATACTTCTTTCAAGGGTGAAAAACATTTTTCCTGCCCCTGCTGGCCTGCCCCTGCTGGCCTCCCCCTCCCCGCCCCTTTGCCCTGCTGGCTCCCCCCCTCCCCCTCCGGCTGCCCCCTACTCCCCCTCCCCCGCCCTTTGTCCTCCCCCTTTGGCCACCCCCTGCTGGCCTCCCTCCCCTCCCCCCGCCCTGCTGCCTCCCCCTCCCCCTTTGGCCTCCCCCCTCCCCTTTGCCCCGCCCCTGTGCCTCCCCCTCCCCCTTTGGCCTACCCCCTCCCCCCCCCCCTGCCCTGTGCCTCCCCCCTGTGCCCCCCTGTGGCCTCCCCCTCCCCCGCCTGCCCCTGCCGTCCTCCCCCTCCCCCTGTTGGCCTCCCCCCTCCCCCCTTTGCCCCGGCGGCCTCCCCCCCTCCCCCTGCCCCCGCCCTCCCCCTCCTCCCCCCGCCCTGCTCTGCCCCCCGCTTGGCCTCCCCCTCCCCCGATGGCCTCCCCCTGCTTTGCCCTCCCCCCCCCCTGCCTTGCCCCTCTGCCTCCCCCCCTCCCCCTTGGCCTCCCCCCCTCCCGCCCTTGCCCCTGCGGCCTCCCCCCTCCCGCCCCTGTGCCTGGTTTGCCTCCCCCCCTCCCCCTTTGGCCTGCCCCCCTCCCCCTCCCCGCCCTGTTTGCCTCCCCCTGTGGCCACCCCCTGTTGGCCTCCCCCCTCCCCCTTTGCCCCGCCCCTGCCGCCCCCTCCCCCTGTTTGGCCTCCCCCTCCCCACTTTAAGCGTCACCTTTAAGCGTCAATTTCTACTAAACGAGCAACTCCAATAATAAGTAACTAAAATGAACTATGAACTTTGATTAAAGAAATCACTAAAATCTTTGATTAAGCGTCAATTTCTACTAAACGAGCAACACCAAATCACTAAAATCGACTATGAAATTATATGAAAAAATAATAAGTAGTATGAACTTTGATTAAAGAAATGATTTAATATAAGATCAAACACTTAAATGAAGAAATATACATAAAATAAAGCAAGACTAACAAAATGTGAGTAAAAAACCGACAAAAACAAGATTCGAATTTTTAGGAGAAATAACAAGAATTAGCAAAAACCAAATTTTAAGGTTTAGTTTCATGAGTACACAAATTATTAAAAAAAAAAAAAAAAAGATATTGGCACTTGCTTACCACCGGCGAAATGTAGGTCCGCAAGAGTCGATGCAACTTCGTCGCCCAAGGTCGTCGCTGGAGTTCACTTCTCTCACGAGTAACAAAACCCAATTGTTAGGGTTCATGAGTACAAAAATTTTTAAAAAAAAGGAGAAAGTAAAGCTTACCTCGCCGGCGAAGTGAGGTGGAGGTGGGTTTCATGGCTGCCGGTGGCTGGAGGAAGGAGGAAAGGCGGTGGAGGTGGTTCCGTCGTTCTTTGTGCTCGCCCAAAGTCTTTCCCTCCTTTTTTTTTTTTTTGTTGAAAATAAAACCCGATGAAACACCCGATTCAATTAACCCCCTTACGCAATCAACGACCGTTTCTAACAGTCGCCCAAGAAAAAAAACATTACGGTTTAATTCCGCAAATACAACGACCGCTTTTAGCCGTCGTTACTTATCAACGACGACTACACCGTCGTTATATGATATAAAGCGGACGGTAATCAACGACGGCTTAAAGCCGTCGCTCAATATGGATTTACCGACGGTTTTCCTAGCCGTCGCTGATAGGCCGTCGTTATTTTGTGATTTTCTTGTAGTGTAATATTAGCAATATATGATTGACCTAGTCTCAGGGTTATCTCAAACATGTCGGAGATTCCGTGTTAATTATAAATAGGAAAAATTGTCAGAAAAAACCTTATAAAAGTTACATTTTGTGAAAAACAACCTTATAAATTTTTTTGTGAGAAACAACCTTTGAATGCGTTTTTCTTGTGAGATCGGACCTTGGTGCCATTTTTCAGGCATTGACTAACGTTTTCGGCCTTGACTTTTTTTTACCCCTCTATAAACAATTTACTATAAACAAATTTTTTTTTCGACAATTTTTCTGACAATTTCTTTCTTATATAACCACTTCTTCTTCCCTTTCTTCCACACTTAACCACTTCTTCTTCTCTCTCTTCCACACTTAACCCCAAATCTGAAATTTCCCAAACAAATCCCTAAATCTGTTTTGCTCCTGTATTTTAGGGTTCTTCAATTGGTTAGTTAAGGGTTCTTCACTTGGTAAGTTTAGGGTTCTTCAATTGGTTAGTTAAGGGTTCTTCACTTAGTAAGTTTAGGGTTCTTCACTTGGTAAGTTTAGGGTTTATGATTCCCTTCCTTGTTAAAGATGATGTCTTTGCCTTCCTTTTAGGCGCCATTTTCATAAGATAAAAGAGGAAAATGAAACAAGAACCAAAATTAACCAAAAGAAGAGAGATATGAACCCCATAAAAGAGAGGAGAGAATCAGTGAAGAAAGATAAATGAATTCTTGAGAAACGTTAACATAAAACAATAATGTAAAAAACATCTAAATTGTCAATGCTTATAAATATTTGTTTATAGTAAAATTTTATAAGGTTTATAGGGTCCAATATTTATAAGGAAAAATTGTCAGATTTTTTTTTTTACTATAAACAATGACCCTATAAACATAAAACAATAATGTAAAAAACAATTATTTAAGATTAAATTTTACAAAATAAAACATCTAAATTGTCGAGATTA
Organism: Beta corolliflora; assembly: GCA_947648045.1. Lineage (NCBI taxonomy): Eukaryota > Viridiplantae > Streptophyta > Magnoliopsida > Caryophyllales > Amaranthaceae > Beta > Beta corolliflora. The sequence continues at coordinate 52,629 of CANSZD010000396.1, forward strand.
TGGACAGTGTGTTTACTATGAATAAAGAATTTACATATTTTTGGACCCTCTTAAATAAAAAGGTCTTATATGCAGTTATAAGATGAACATCTAAAATTATTTAAGTTATGCTGTTGTTGCATTATACACCCTGCTCGACTGCCTTCTCAAGTCTTAACGATTCATAAGATGAACACCAATTATGACGAAGCTTGCATTATAGCTTAACTTTAAAAATTGCAATAGGGTCACATACATTTATTATTGTCATTTTCATATAAGTCAAATCAATAACACACCATGCACACACAAAACCAATTACTTCATCTACAGGATTTAATCAAAGACCTGTCTGCGATTCTCGTCTTTTAATTTCTCCATTCGTGCGTAAACAGTAAGCTCTCTTGACTCTACATAACGTGACAGTTTTAGGAGGAAAATTTCAATTTTTCTTCTCTTGCTCTGATTTTCAACTTTCTTCAGCTCTAGTACATGAGTACGTACATGACATTAATTACAAGCTTAATTATAAGTTAGTATATTATCTGCTTTTTTTCTTATTTTATGAAATATATAGAGGTTATATATAAAGGTTGATGAAGTAGACATGATTTTAATCCTAAAGTTTAAATACCATCCCCTTTTCCATACTGACATCCACAGTCACATAAACAATCAATAATTCAATATGGTTCATGCTATTAAGATGTTATTCATTTAATTGTTGGAATTGTGATACTAGTTTTATTACTTTAAGGTCGTGATTGAAATTTTCCCTCTTTTAGGTTATCTAGGGCTATTTATTTTAAGTGGTCCTTTCTTTTTGCGGAGGAGTTAATAAGTAAAAATCCTATATAATTGCAGAATTTGTTTTACCCATATAATTTAACTTCTTATGAAGTGTAGATATTGTCTAATTGATCATAAGAAATAAAAATTTTACCCAAAAAAAAGGTACACTTAAGTGCTGAGTGTACCCAAAATTATTTTTTGTGGTTCATCAAGTGATTTAATTCTTATAAGCTACAAATGAGTAGAAAAAATTCTTAAGTACACCTAACTTTATGGGCACCTAAAAATATGAAATATTATAATTTTATAGGAAGTTCCAATTAACTAGAGGGCCTAGATAAACAATGTCCACCATATGTGGGAATTTCGAAGCTTTTGCGATCGATCGAAGTAAGTAATATCTTCATATTTTTTATTTTCATAGGAACTTCTACCCCAAATATTTTCTATGTCAGCCAATGAAGCACTCAATCTACTGAACTAGACATAATGAAGTTATAAGCACTTGCAAACTTCATACTCCCTTGTCATCAAATAAACTTCTTATTATATCTTTGTTGGGCAATCCACAAAAAAACTTTCGATCACCTTAAATAGTTGATTTACCCTCACCACTTATGTGACGCTGATTCGTCTCTTATTAATTCTCTTTTTTCATATCTCAACTCCCATGTGATGTGAGCCCTCTCCATTATTTCTCTTTCTCTCTCTTAATCAAACTTTTTTATTCTTATACTTTAATACTAATTTACTAGAATTGTGGAAAATAGACTTTTATGAATGTCTTAGCTATTCCTATTAGCAAATTTTTTAATTCCAAGATTCTGCTCAACATTGACACTGCATTAGTGCGGACTTGTAAACAACTTTCTTACATCCACCTACCAAACGAATTGAAAAAGTATAAAAAGGTAAAGTATAAGAAGATTTAAGAAATAAAAATTATGAGAAGATAGAAATATGGGAAGGAGAATATATGGGGATATAGGGTAGCTTAGCTTATTATATTTGTTGGTACGGAATCACACAAGATAATAGGAGACAAATCCACTAAGCATGTAGAATGTCTCTCCAACATCCCAAGCTAGCAGCGACAGCTGTTGTTCTTCCTTAGTTATATAGTTTTGGTCTTACACAGTTGGAGACTACAGTCTAAGAAAGTATTCTATTGATATAGTAAGCTACAGTACATTGATCAATTGTCTTGGACCATAATTAAAATTATAGTCTTGGACCATACATAAAAAATTTAAATTATAGTCTTGGACTATATATGCATTATTGCATGCAACTGGCCGGAAGATCAAAGCTGAGTTGTATGTACATATATATGCACGTATCTTTGATTAGCTTAGATGCACGCATGCGTGCACCTCTAATTTTCAGACGATATATATCACAAAGGTTTAATGAAATTATAGTAGAAGAAGATATTATGATAATAATTGCATAAGAAGTAGTTGTTTATTTGTATTGACGATATCATAACGTTTAAATAGAATTATATATAATTAGGACGACCTAGCTCTTTACGTAATATAAACAATATTATGATTATATATATGAAGATGACATATGTACTTTAGAGTTGGTGAAAGTTAACTAGACACAATAAATCGATATTATTAGCTAATTTTAGTTTCAGCTTTGTAAATCAAATTGATCAACACAATTAACTAAACTAACTAAATAAAATTCTATTGAAGTAGTAAATTTCAGAATATCAATATCAATCAAATAAGAGCCGACATCCCAACTACCACTAGAAAGTTCAATATGAAAGATATTAAAAAGTGTAACAAACTTATATGGACTTGGTCCACACTAAGTTAGTGTGGACCTAATGCTAATTCATGTGATTTATGAAAAAAAAGGATCACTATATAAAAAAATATATATAAAAGATGAATAGATATAAATTATGAAGTTTGACTATGAAAAAAAAAAGGTTACTATGTCACAAAGTGAAAATTTAAATCAGTGATAAACTAATGTGGGAAAGAATTCTTATATTAAAAAATACGATCATTATGGTAGATAGTAAGCGTATAGTGTAACTTAAAATTTGAAAAGGTTAGTATATGGAGACCAAAGGGTCATTTATGTTAAATAAGTGGTTTTGGTCATGATAATAATATTATTGAATGGGCCCACGCAAAGACTAACTCTTATTTGCATTTTTTCAACATGGATATGAATGCGACATGTAACAACTCATTAACATATTAAAACCAACATAATATAAGCAACTAAGACACTTGTTTTAGTCAACATCAACTAGGTCATCTTGTACTCGAGTCAAATCATTTTTCTTGGAGACCTTCAGTTGATTAATATCAATGAGTACAGATAGATATACATGTGCAATTGTGGTGTGTTGGTTTGAATTAGGAGATTAGAAAGATTACCCATGCATCTTCTTCCATTAGTACCACCCAATTCTCTCTAATTATCTCTTCTCACAGCAAGGTGAAAGAATCAATTAACGCAATCTAACTTTACAAACTATGTCCTTCGCCTTAGTATGAAGACTGCAAAGAATAACCGGAATCCTCAACCACTAATAATCTCAGATTCTAATTAAAGACACAAGGTAGAAAGTCTTACCATTAAGCTAATCACTCATGGCAAATATATGTATATATAATTAAGTTATAAATAGTATTAATTGTAAATGCAAATATGTTCACATATAAACACTAAACCTCCCCCCTCCAACTGTTTTCTCATTCCTTCATAAAAGGAATGACTTCTCATATATAATTGTTTGTGTACATAAGTATCTAGAATAAGACATAGTTAGCCTTAATGATGAGCCACTTTATAAGGCATTTATTTTGGAGAAATATAAAGGTATCCACTGTACAGTAGTGACTAATCTCCTTACCCCAGGTGCTCCACTATAGGGTAAAGGATTGGCCAAGAATCCTTTGGGAATCGAACTTGAAATCAATTGGTTAAGGAATGAAAGTGAGCAACCACTATATACTAAAACTATTTGATTATTTTACAAGGCATCTATGATAAAATGGGAATAACTTTGTCTTTTTATATGTTCTAATACACCTATCGTTTAAATATATAGACCGACTCTATAATACCACCTAATAAGTAAGGAGAATTACATCATACTATGTTATTGAAATATGGAGTTGGGATATACTTCTATGAGGCTATCTTACCAATCTCCGGATTCGCACCCTAGACTTAGGTCTTAGGAGGTAGGAGTACCTTTTTATTGGACAATGGACATGTAGAGTGACCAAAAAAACTGTAATCACATGATATTTTAGAGGAGATTTTGTCGAGAGGGGCCTTTTAAAAGCATTTTAGTTGTGGGCGAGGACCCAAAAAAAAAAATAATTATGAGACGATTCTTTTAAAATATTTTGGTTGTTATTTGGGACCGAAGCCCATTTTCCAAGCATAAATGTCAACATTCCGACATTGACTTCATTTAGCTCCCCGATCTCTTTCCTAAACCTCGGGCGTTAAACTCAATTCCCCTCTTTTTTCCACTTTGAGTTTGGCATATGGGGGTGTTAATGGAGGGAAGAATGAGGGAGCGAGAAATGAGGAAAGGTGGGGGTTTTAATGGAGAGTGGGATAGGAGAAAGATGTTGGGGTTTACGCGTGAGAAGTAAGGAAAAGGGTGGTCGATTTAGAGTGAAAAGGTGGGTCAATGCTTGGAATGTTGACTTTTATCTTGGGAAAATGAGTTTTGGGTCGCAAATAACAACCAAAATATTTTAAAAGGCGCATCTCACGATTAATTTTTTTTGAGTGCACGCCACAACCAAAATGTTTTAAAAGGTCCTTTTTGACAAAAAGTTCTATTTTAGAGGATACCATAAATTACAAAGTTGACGCAATAGCCTTTAACGAACCCAAAAGCCAAAAGGCAATGGTACAGATAGATTATCTCTAGAAATGACAACAATTTCTGGAGAAACTAACAGCAATATATATGTCTACGAATATCGTCGACAATTTAAATACATATAGTCGGCATAATAGAGATGAAGGCCACATATGGGCAAACAACTACTCTTATTTGGCAAAGCAACTTGCATTGACTGGATTACTTTTCATAACAGCTTACTTTCCATTTATAGCATATAATGGGTATTAAATTAATAGTGGAAAATTTGTCTTTTTTTTTTATTCTTGACATCGGGAGATCAACATATAGTATTGGAGATTTTGTCGAGACTTTAGCTGCCGACTTATATTTGCGCTAGACATGCCTTTAGAAATATACATGGATTTACTCAGCTAAGTGGGTAACTATTACTGTTTATGGAGTATACACACCCTCATCAACTACATCCGGTGGTTACTCAATCAGTTGAATATATGCTCAATAGATCACATTTAGCCAACAATACAGCAGATTATCTCTCTAAAAAAGGTCACTCTATTTCTGCTACCAGGGTTGACGTCGTCACTAGAACTGATCCTACCTTTGATCATTTTATTCTTCTAGATTCGTTAGGTCACTCCCTTGAGAGAAGGGTGTCCTAACTTCTTCTCATGTACTAAAAAAAAAGTGGGTAACTATTACAAAAATTGAAACCTCGTGAACTTGGGTTGTCGTAGCTTGATTTAAGTCCCAACACCTTAGTCTCCTTTAATTTACCACCATTACAATAAAAAAAATTAAATTAATGGAGTATACAATATGATATTGCGCACGTGATCAGATTGCAAAGCTAGTTAACTTTAATTTGATGAACTATATACAGATACTCAAAGTTTTTTTTTATATATAGATTTTAACTACAATATTCAATTTAGGGTTTTGTTTAGCATTTTGATTCTATATATATTGTTTATATGAAATGTTGTTCTAATAATCCTCATCGACCCGTTTGGTAGGTGGTAATAATTGGCGGTGATGGGGATAATGAAACCTTATGTACTTTGTTTGGAATATCTCATATATATACACATTACCATGGTAGGAATCCTATCATCTAACATGCATAATCTTCTTAAATATCTATTCCACTACTCAATTTTAATTTTTGGGATGCATTCTCTGCATCTTTTAATCAAAGTTAAGTTTAAAGGCGGAGAAGTCACTAGTAGAAAAACGACGATTTGCGTCTCCTCATCTGCGTCGCACAACAGGACAAACGTCGCAGAAGACTCATTTGCGTCACATGCAACAGGGTGTCGACGCAAAAGACGACCTATGTGCGTCGTATTGAACTAGCGTGCGACGCAAAACATCATGTGCGTCGGATGGGCCAAAAATGCGACGCACATAACAGAAGCTATGCGCGTCGCATGAAGCCCACATGTGACGCACATAGCTTGAGGCCCGCTTGGAAATACCCATGTGCGTCGGACCTATGGTCCATGCGACGCGGATAGAGTTTCATATTAGGTCGCCTCCCACTATTTTCAAACCTACCTACCCTTTCAATTCTCAACCGTTTCTTTTCAAACCCCACTCCTCTCTCTCTCTCTTTGCTCTCTCCCAAATAGAAATCTCTGGTTTCTCTTCAAATCCCCCAAGTTCGCACACAAAACTTCCAATTCGCACCTTCACAATCGCCATTTTTGCATGAAGATCGTCTGCAATTCATCAACACAATCTGCTTCACAATCCGTCGAGCCCCTTTTTCGATTTCCAGCGAGCGGTGACCTTCAGCGGTGGCCTTCAGCAAACGGTGACCTTCAGTGGTGACCTTCCGGCGAACGAATCTTCGGCGTCTTCAACTTCGCATAAAAGAAAAAAGTTAGTTTTCAATTTCGTTTTTCATTTTAAGATCCGATTTTCTATTTTAGTTTTCGCTTTTTTCATTTTCGGATCCGAAAAATAAAAACTTTTATATGTGATTTTTTTGTTTACTTTTTTTGGCATTTGAAAAATAAAAACCGATTTAATTCATACAATTGAAAATAAAAACTGATTTTTTTTGTTTACTTTTTTGGCATTTTTAGGGTTTATTTTCAGATCTAGAATTTTCTGAAATTCTTATTTTCATTTTCAGATATGGAATTGGTTCTTCTCAAAGTCGTCTCCCTCGAGCTCATCGGAAAACGTCGTATGCATTATTTTCAGATGGAATTGTTCTAGATTTAGTTTTAATTTTACATTTTTTGAAGATCGATCTTGAATCTAGAAATGAATGGGTTAGGTTGTATTCGAATTGTTGTATTATATTAGTTTTCACGAATTTGTTGCATTATATATGTTCATGAATTCTTTGTATTATATACGAATTTGTCGATTCTGTACTAGTGGTTGTAAGTTACTTTCAATTTTTTTTTTAGATCTGGTAAAATTTGTAAGCCATATGTGTAAATTACATTTTTTATTAATGAAATTAAGTTACTTTCATCTTTTCTTCCTCGATTTTCTTGTGGATCTTGAATTTGTTTTTTTTGTCTTTTTGCGAGTTGATCAAAAGAGTGAATATCATGGGTTGATAAGCACGATGTGCGTCGCATATACACTACATGCGACGAGATGAAATTCATTTGCGTCGCATGTAGTCTTTGCGTGCGACGCACATGAGTGAGCTGGGCTGCTGGCTTGGCCATCTGCGTCGCACTTTACTCTTCATGCGACGTAGATGAGTCTTTTGCTGCTGTGACAGGGGCGAGGAGTCATCTGCGTCGCATGGTAGGTAGGGTCTGACGCAGATAGCTAATCAATTGCGTCGTGTCGTTGTCCGACGCAGATCCTGTATCCTGATCTGCGTCGAGGCCTGTGCGCGTCGGACCCATGTCCGACGCCAAATAAGGTGCTTCGCATCCGACGCAAATCGTCTATTCTCGTACTAGTGAGTATCAATCAATATGATCGATATGATCGAGTCCAATCAAGTATAACCATAAGGTGAAATTATGAATTATCCGGGTCCTAACATAACTTAGATAAATTCAAATGAAGAGAACAATACTCGAAATTATCATTGACGAACTCCCTCATTTTTTTTTCTTGGAAGATCACAAGCTTCGCTTAGGGTCAAATGCAATAACAATTTTAACTTTTTTTTTTTTTTTTTTTTTAGGGGAATCACAAGTTTAACTTAGGGGTAGATGATAATGCATTTCTTTTCAATACTATACTACCATTTATTACCATCTATATACCAAATAGACCATCAGGATTCATTTATTCGTTATTCATTGACCCATGTGCCTCTCTTTAAAGCAATAGACTGATTATTTAGAGGTCAAGCCACTATACATTCAGCACCATATACCCTTCAGAGAATCTTACACAAGGCTTTATCCGCAAAGATTCTCCATTATGTTTTTTTTTTCCTCTCTGCAGCCTCACAATGCTCACAAGCTTCAACTCTCTAGAGCTTTATTTGTCCTATACTAATTTTAATAACCCTTGATGCTCATCTATGGACATCACATGACATATATAGATCATTACAATACTAGAGATTTCGGAATATTTACATTTTCTCATGATGAATTGATCCTAACCATGCTTTGATGAAATTCCTTCATGATTCAAATGCCATGAAGAATCAAAGCTCTACCTTTTTCAATAGGTTAATTACAAGTAAAATATATTCTCCTTTCATGCAAAAGTTGATACAACATATTAGTCATATCTGATCGAAACTCAAGTTATGTCTTATTAAATATATTGTTAGTTTTTGTACAAATCTCAAAGATCTTTATTCATCTTGTTGATATTAGTCGATGAGATTGAAGCCATATCCATGAGCTTTATGGGAAAAAATGTACTAGATATCACATTTTAAGATATATTTTCAATTTTTAATAAATTAAAGCAATTTAGACTTCTTTTCAATTTATCCTCAAAGTAAGAAATTGATTCAAAAATTACGGGACCTAAAATAGCATTGGCTTTTTTTTATTATAAATACTTTTTTCCCTCTGAAAATTATTACAATAGTAAGTGTACATGTACTCTAAATTTTATTTCCGAAAAATAAATAATTTCTACCCTTGGAAATATTTATGATCATGACTTATTTGGACGATCTAATATAAATTTGAGAGATGTTTATATTATACTTCATATATTAAGAACAAATTACATCTCCCCCACATAACAAACTGCTGAATCCACTAGAAATTCTAAGAAAATCAGTCCCCACAACCAATCATTTCCACAGGGCCGGGTATGAACAAATTATAGAAAGCCAAAGATGGGCAGCCCCCCCCCCCATGTGATATATTGAATCTATTACCATATAGCTTCCATTACCATATATGCAACAACTTTAATTTCTTGTTTATGATTTTTGATGGACCATATATATAAAAATAATATTATACTATCTCCTATATTATGATGTAGTATGATATATATATGGTGATGATACGTACACAGTTTCACTCCCCCTTTCTAAAGACGACAAAGACGAGAAAGAGAGAAAATTATATGGGTAAAGTACTAAGAAAGAATAGTGATGGGACAAATTTTGGGTAAGCAAAATTCAGGGCCCACTTTGTAGTCCAAGTGGGTAATGGAACCATGTGCAATCATATGGTAGTTGGCCCTTCTTAGGCCCACCCTAACTATCTTTTTTTCTTCGTTTCCAAGCCCTCGTTTTCAAATTTTTTTGCTTTAAAACTTTATTATGCTACAACTATCTATGATCTATCCACGACAAATTATCACACACTTTCTCAAGTTTAATTTCTCTCCCTCTCTCACTTCTTTTGTTGTCGTTAGAGTATTTGTCTTAAGGTAAATTATATAAGGATAACTTGTACTTTAGTCTTTATCTTATATTTATATGATCTTCACTTATTGTACATTCGCTATAGTATTCCTAAACTTTGGAAAACAACCGAAAAATCTATTGCAACTTAGAGAGATTTTCATATTCTGAAACAGAGTTGTTCTATAAATCGTCTAAATTCTAAAATTCATGGTTACCAAAAGGTGTTCAAAAGGGTATATCAAACCCCTTGTTTCACAAATCCCGAAATTCTAAAATTCATTACTTCATTTTTAGACATATTATGCATAAACCCCATATTTTAGGCAATTTATTTCGTGAAGATCCATCTTAGTGAAGTTATTTTATGGCAAATTTGAAAAAATAAGTACCCCTTTTCTTTTTTTTTTTGAGGGGGAAAGTGCTCGGAAGGGCTTAAATTAAATCAAGCTCCGCCAAAGTAGTAGGTCAAGTCCTTTCACATGGATCCCAATTTTGAATTAATTAATTAACAGGAAAAGGTCATGTGCTATATATACTCTCATTCGCTACGGCAATACGGTGAGCAAAAATGAGATTGAGCAAAGAAAAGAATTAAATTCTAAGATAAGAATGCTTTTTTATTCTTATTATTGAGAAATAAATTAAATATTATATTAGTATGGGATGACCCCTCAAACATGAGATTTATAATGTGATTTTTTTCTATTTTTTATTTTGTAATTTCTGCATAATATTAATAAATATTTGGCTCTTATTTATGATAGTACAAGGCCTTAAAATGTTTAGGAGGGACTCGTTGATACCACTAATATAGTGGGGATAATTAAGGGAATTTTAAGAGTTTGATGATACCAGATGATTGTAGGTGGAACATCTAATATCATGTTGACGTTATTATATTTGTAATTTAGTAAAAGTCGTGTTTCTTAAGGTAAGAATTAAGTTGGAAATTAGCATGTGGTTAGTGAAACAAACCGCTAAGGTCTAAATCGATACAAGTGCAGTACATCATTAAAGCAATGTCTACCATATAGACTAGTTTACATGATTGCTAAAATGAAAAATTCACAGAGTACTACACCTACATACACAATATAAATACCTATTTGAAAGCATTTGCAATTGTAATTATTTTAATCTTAATAACTAGTAAGTAGTACTTTGTCTTAGTCGTTCTTACCAATGGTTTTCGAGATTTTGAGATAATCGGATATCCAACTATACTAGGAGCTATCTAAGAGTAGAGTTTCTTTTATCCCTTCCCTCATTTTAAACTGGTTTATCCTACTAAACTGAACTACTACTATATGTTAATTTGTAAGAGGCGAAAATCAACTAAAAAAAGTATAACCAGTTAAGTTGGATTAGGTTAACCTATAGAACTAGTAGTTCGATCTACCATATACGTACAATAATTAATTATTTAATTTTTTTATAAGTAAGAGATCTAAATAATATCAAAATCGTTATTTAATTTTTTTTATTGCACTACATTCTACACTTTTTTATCAAAAAAAAAAGAATATGACTATAGGTCATTTTTCATGTCCAAATATTTGACTCACCTTTTCATAAATTAAAGCTCTCACTTTTATAGCAACACTATTCTTTTTCAACTAAAAATAAAACTGTATCATGACATAAGACTCAAAATCATTTTTAATCAATTTATACTTCCCTTGACCTCAAAATATAATAAATAAATAAAAAACCACTTTTAATTTCTTTAATTTAAAAGTATAGACTGAATTGATTCTCAAGCTAAGCTTCCTTCATTCCCCAATATATAACTACAAGTCTACAACCTCCCATTTCTCATCTCTAACTTTTTCTTCCTCCTCTCATTCTCTTCACATGTTTGTTCCACCCTCTCCAACCAAATAATTAACCCAAACCACAAAAACAAAATAAAATTCTTCCTCCCTATTATTTCTCTCTGTTCTTTCTCCTATATTCATTGGGTATGCAATATATATATAAGTACAAATTGTGTCAGAATTAAGTCAGAAGGAAAATCTCCTTTTGTATTTCTGACAAGAGGACCCTTTTGTGTCAGAAACTACAATATCTCTTCTTCCTTCCAACTATTCCACCAAGATTTTTCATCCATTTATACTCGTCCACCCCAACAAGACTTTACCAATTCGACAATCCTCTTCTCTCTCTCCTACCCAAAAAAACCCTAAAACGACGAAAAAAACACAAAAAAGATGGATAATTCTTCTCCTCCTCCTCATCATCATCAACGTCCTACTTCCTTAAATCTTAAGTCACTAAGAACAAAGTTTGCCCTTCGTTTCCTTAGGGCTCTAAAGAAGATCCAACAACAAGAAAAAACTCATAAAAGAATTAATGGTGGTAGTAATTTCATGGTGGCTCAAAAATATAATAAGGTTAAGGTGGCTTCTGATGCTTCCTTGGCTGCTGCCGTTGGTCCAAGACGGGCTTGGAGCCGGTCCATGTTGTCAAGGATCCGGCTTAGTTGGCGCCGCCGTGGGTTGGTGAAGAGAGAGATTGTCACCACCAGGCGAAAGCGGCGACGAGAGGCTGGCCGTGGTGAGAGCGGCCATAGACAAGCACATGAGCTGAGAAGGTTGGTGCCTGGTGGAGAAGTCATGGATTATCAGGGTTTGTTAGATGAAACTGCTCATTATATTAAGTGCCTTACTACTCAGGTAAAGGTTATGAGAAGTATTGTTAATTACTGTTCTACCACTTAAATAATTCTAAAGTTAAAAATAATGAAGTATCTCTATATATATGTGTCAATTGTATAGAGGTAATAATAGAGATAAATATGATGAAAGAAAGAATAAGGTTTGATGAGTAAAGTCTGATACAGAAGCTAAGGAAATCATGTAACATATACTACTCATGTCTGTAGATTATGTACAATCATATCACAAAAAAAAATAGTTTAATTGATGATTAAATTGTACATTAGAGGTAAAAGATTTGGTATTTGTAGTTTTGTTTATAAGTTTTTGATTATTACTTTGAAGAGATTTATAAGAATGCTTTGTTGTTTATGCTTGTGTTTTAGGAGTAGTTATTATATATATTGGGAATTTCTTCTAAAGATATATTTCCCTATTTGTTTCTCTCTAAGATCTATCACATATGTATATCTTTAATTGTTCTATAAATAAAAAGTTAAATTATCAGCCAAAGAAATATAAACAGTTCCTTCAAAATATATATAGTTTTCAGTAGGCAGCTTTTGGAAGTTCATTCATCATACACTCTGGTGTACCATGTGCATCGTACACCCAAGACTAATTTTTGCTCATTTGCTCAGAACTCTCTTTTTTTAATTACAATTTACTCATTTAGATGATTTCAAATGAGCAATGAGTAAAAAAAAATGATGGGTGTATCATGCTCACGGTACACCCGAGTGTATGATAAATTTTTTGAGCTTTTGGTTAGTACATGATATGTGAAGAACTGAAGGAAAGCCATCATTTTTGTGCTTGTTATATATATCTAGGTCGGCTTCTTATGTTCATTCCCTTGAAATTATTGAAGGAAGATAATTGAGTTGGCGTTTTAAAGAATATAAATGTAGCATATTATAAGCGGAAATTTTTTATACAATGGTCTAAAATCATCTAATTGATTGGTTGCGCCACATATTGTGTACAATTGTTGCATAGGATACTTTTTTGCATTAGCAAGTATCACATATTACTCAGTAAATACATCAATGCCGGTCACAAATTACAAACTGGACAATCCAAATTATTCTAAAAAAGTTATGTAATCTTCAACTGAAATCTCAAATATGTTCAGTAAAACATGCTCAAGAATATAGTCGCGTTATCAAGATAACAAAGTGCATTAATTTTTATACATCTTATCATCAATATATTGGAATTCTCTTGAAATATTATTCCTTAATGGAGAAACAATCTCATAGCGCATAAAATTATGGCTGGAGGAGGGAAAAACCCCATATAGTAGTAAAGATTTAATTATTTTATAATATAAAGGAATTATAGTGTGATTAGCTTGTTCATTACTTGATGTTAATTTGAATCCTTTGTATGTTCCTACTAATAATCTAAAGATTACTTAACATAATCATATAAGAAAAGTCTTATGTTGGTCATCTAACTAATAATGATGCTTCATATCTTTGCATTAATAAAAGCCAGCTAGCTATATTGTAATCTAGTCTTCATATACTTGTAGCTTGATGTATACTCAAGCATCCAAATAAAAATAAAGCTAAGATTACAAGATTAGAGGAAGAATAATTAAAGACCATATAGCACTTTATGCAAAATGGACAATTCATGCATGTCACATGAGCTGAGTACTGTACTAATTTTGGGTAATTAGGAGGGTAAAAAACATTGTGTCTTATTATAAAAGATTGTCTCTTTCTTCTTTTAGTCATAAAGAGATTGTGTCATTTAGATACTACATAACATGTGAAATTGTTTGGTAATTTGATGAAATTGTTCTATTGTCAAAGCCTCGAAAAGTTTCCATATTTATAACCAGGGGAACAAAAGGTACCAAAGTCCTCTCATGCACCTTTAATACAACTAGAATAAATACTTATAGTTTAGGTCTCTATTCTCTATCATTGGGGTGAATTCAGATTAATTCATCAAAATCCTACGTACTGTTGGCTAGTGGTAAGTTGGTTCACATAATTACTCAACAACACATAAGTACTTCTATAATACTCCCTCCGTTTTTTTAGATGTAACATTGGACTTTTCACATTTGTCGAGGCACAAATTTGACCGATATTATCTCTAATTGTATAAAAGTAAAAATTATAAAAAATATATATTTGGAAAGTGTATACCGTGACGAATCAAACAAGATCTCACATGACTATATTTTTTCTTATGCATAAATAACAATTAATTGGTCAAAAAGTGTATTGGATTTAATAGTCCTAAAGTCAATATGTTACGTCTAAAAAAACGGGAGGAGTATATGTTTATATGGCTTTCTCACATAATACTTATATATGTCTCTCGTACGAGTTATTAACCCTGAAAATTAACTAAAACATTTGTCATTGAACTAGTCAGGGGAATATATGTTCGTGCACGAATGATCCTGTAAGTTTAGAGCACACAAGGTTTAGATTCTAAAAGAGAGGTGGACAACATACAAGTCGAAGCTCAGAAGAATTGCACTTAATGCTTAAATTTGAATGGTAAAAACACGGGTAAATCACTAGATTATTATATCATGAGTAATATTATATCTCTAGGTTTCTTCTAAAATTGCATGATGAATTAAGCCATCCACGAATTAATTCTGAAAATAAATATTTGAAGATCATTCTTTTTGGTAGTTTTCAAATCCTAAATCTCACACAACGATAACAAACAACCCCTAACAATTAAATTGGTCGCGATGCTGAATATCCATTGTATTACTATTGACAAACACCATTATTTTTGGTATAAGTTCAAATGGAGAACAATTATATAGCGAACAAGAGAGAAAAATTGTACCACACAACAAGTAGATTTACAGTGAGACATTTGTATCATTCGACATGGTATAAGGCTATAAGCTCATGCACGTTGAATTTAACTGCAAACTTTCTTGAGGGTGAGATCTTGTTTAATGAAGTCGTGAGCTGTAGCTACTTAGCTAGGAGCAGGCTGGAGAAGAAGTATAGAGTAGAGATGAGCCTCAATTCTTTTAGAGATCGTGGGGAGCACATCACTAGCTCCTCCACACCCCCATGTTCATAATGACAATCAAACCAAAGGCATTAAATGTATTTTCTAGATTGGTATTGGTTTCATAATTTATATTTTATAACACGAGTGTTACGTACTCCTCTCGTTTGTAAATAGATCCTCAATTTTGACTAACACACTTCATGACTCACACGCACACGCACCATTAAAAATATATATCTAATTATTAATTACTGAAAACAAAGGGAGTATTTTTTTTCCAAAATGATATCGATTTCAAAACTTATAACAACCGTGCGTCTCTTTTTCTGATCTTCTTCTTGACAACATAGAAATGCAAGGGGAAAAAACACAATATTTAAACCATAAAGGAACCACCTAGGCACCTATAGAGGTTGCATTAGTGATGCTGAAAAGCGTTGCGTAGCTTCTAAGAAGGAATGTCAACAACATCACTGTGATATTGAATTAAGCTATAACTTTATAAAGATAGATTATACATTACTGGAGTTTCAAGCATATGCTTGATATTCTCAAGTAGTGTGATCTTAAAACTCGAAGATTAGGTAAAAGTTCTAATTACTTGGATGAAAACTTCTTAAGTTGAATATAAGTTTTGTTAGGTACGTGTTTGAAGGACTGTATTTTTCATTTGCAAATATTGGAGGATTGTTCTTGTACTTCGAGCACGAATCCTATATGCATCGCTTCACCTCTACACGACCTTTGATCTTTTCATGCATTTATTTTACTTAATGAAATGGTTTGTCAACCAATGATGTCTTGGCCTAGTGGTTAAGATTGAGGTGCTGTGAACGATAGGTCACAGGTTCGAATCCCCCCTCCCCTTCTTTGTACTTTGTACTGCCTTCGTGGCTCATATGGATCAAAAAAAAAATGAAATCAAACTCATCATTGTTATACGCTCTATTACCGCCTATCAAACACGCCGTTACTGTATGTGATTCCAAAAACATAACTCGCCAAAAGATGGTAGAAATTGGAGAGAGGGATGGATTTTGGCTCAGTGGAGGGGGACAAGTTAGTGAGAACATTTTCATTGAGAATATAAATGCAATTGTTAAGGAAAAATCATCTGTCATCTTCTAATGGAAAAGAAAAAGCATCGGTGTGCAAGCAAATCAAGTTATCATCTACAGGGTTTGGAACTACGCCAATGACTATATAAGTATATATATTGAGTTAATTAGATAAGATACAGTAGAATCGAAACCTAATTAGTTGGGGTCTTGATGATATCGATTAATTAGCATCTTAGCTAATACAACAAATATAGATACGCATTGATAATTCCATGCCCTTTCTGGCTTCTATACTACTACATCAAATAAATGTCTTGTGTTCGAGCATTATACTATATAATCCATGTCATCTTATTTTTAATCATCATTTACATCAACATATCCTTAAATGATTTGCTAGCTTTTTGAATAAAAGAGTTTAGCAAGAAAATATAATAAAAGAGGTTATCACAATATGCATTGTCTATTTGGACACAGATCGACCATAACCAACTAAGATAAGCTTTTTATACTACTTAATTGGCTTGGCTTATATAATGATCGTTCCTTAACTATAATCTATACTCATGGGCGGAACTTTTTTTCGGGGGATCAAAGGAAAATTTCAAAAAAAAATTAAGAGGGGCCAATTTGATATATTTACCTATTTAAAATAAAATATAGCAAATCTTATCTTAATTTTTGAAAAAAATTAAGTTGGGTGATGCACTGATGCCGAGGCCCCCCAATGTTCCACTCATGTATTTGGATACAACTTGTGTAATATAAAAAATCATGAATATTAGTTCGAATTTAAACAAGGAAGCTCAAGTCGAACTTAAAACCTCAAACGTGCGCAATGAGCCGAGCTCGATCAAACAAACAGATTAAGAATCAATTTTTTTAAGGGCATTAAGAGTCAATTAATGCAAGGATAGAGTATGAAATTTTTTTCAAAAAAAATGGCGGTTACTATATATGACAATAAGGAAGTCATAGTAAATTTCGGAAAGTAGTACTATCACTATGTACTGCTCCTAGTTAATGATTTAAAGCATGCACACGACATGAGCAAAACTTATTTGAACCACCGAAGAAAATGCGAAGTAGTACCAACTACCAAGGCAAGATGTAAAGGAAGTGGGACATTTTATATTTGATCAATTTCCTTGACGTCCGTCGTCCCCACGATGTTTTTATCTTTGGAAATTATGATTGGTTAGTAGTTTAGTACACGTTGATTTTGTAGGCCGTGTATGGGAAAGCATTCAAGTCTATATATTCGCTTTCTATAAATAACATGCACGCCTTTCTAGGACATCCAGAAAGGCGAATGTCATTCATCATGGGCCTCATGCCAACCACCACTCCACCAAAGTAATTCTTGTTAAAGCCTTAAAGGTTAACGATGTATCATCACCCTAGAGAGTAGAGACATGATTGATGATAGTAATGTTGGTATTTTGCAATATACTTTAAACCTAAAGTATATGAGAGAAATCTAACAAGTAACAAGATCTCAAATAATACGATTTTCTCGTATATTCTTTTTTAAAATGGAATAAATTATATAAGCGTTTGGTACGAGAGATAGAGATTATGGCGATAAGAGAGTGGAATAAGGATAAGGAATTGATGGGTGGGATAGGGCGAAATAAGAATTTTCCTTGTTTAGTATGGATTGAGAATAGATTAGGATAAGTGGCAAATTAACGGAATAAAGCCATAAGAGGGTGTTTTGTCCTTATCTTTATCCCGTTTTCTAATCTTTATCCCTCTAAACAAACATAACATTTCTTCTATCCCTTCCCCATTATCCCTATCCCTCCCCTTTTATCCCTCTAAACAAATGTCCGGCTAGTGTACGTGTTCATACTTTACACATCATAAATCATAATTTTCACAGGTTTTTCAGTCATGCCTCCATGGATCAAACTATTGGAAATGAGGGTGGGAGAACCTACGCCAAGCAATTGTTACCAAAATTATATTTGGTGTGAGCTCATACCAACATGATCAAGGATTATCCATACTCCCCCTATTTCAAATTAAATTTAACACATAATACTCTT
The DNA here is from genome assembly GCA_947648045.1 of Beta corolliflora. NCBI lineage: Eukaryota > Viridiplantae > Streptophyta > Magnoliopsida > Caryophyllales > Amaranthaceae > Beta > Beta corolliflora. Next base: position 70,850 of record CANSZD010000396.1, read on the forward strand.
CTGGTTTCGACACAAATTTGACACTCTCTATATTAGCAGATGGGTCATCTTTATCTTTCTTCTCATTTTAAAGCAAAGGTTCTCTTCTCTTTCAATCTCTCGTAATCCTTGATATATCTGCTCAAACTAAGTGTTGCATTTAATTGCATAGAGGACATAGCTATTCCAACTCCCATACTGGGGTTGATTAGTGCAAGTTATGGAAGATTAGTGCAAAAAGTGCAAGACTAAGAACCATATGTATGAATTTGGATGTTAGATTCAACTCGAGAGAAGGATGTAGATTTTATTTACTACTATTATTAGATTACATCTCTTTTTTTTTGTGTTGGGGGACTTGGGGGTGTCGCCTGCTTCACTATATTAGTTGAAAGTTACATACAAACAATTTCTGATCTATACAAAGCTATGTAGCACTTTTGTCAACTATACAGCCAAACCATACACAAATTTACGATGTTAACACCCCCACCCCACCCCCATTACATAGATTGGCTTAACGTGCCAAAGCGCGGCGCTATAACATTGTATTTAGGGAACATTCCAGCTCTGCATTATACCGAACCAATCTGCTGGTGCTTCCCCAATTATATGTGCCTTCAGAGGAAGTAATCAGTTGACATACTGAACAGCATATATATTCAGGCTATGTTGGGATACCTCAAAAGGAGCATCAAGAAGCCTTAACCTTCGATCCAAACCACGGAGCAATTAGGCTTCGTATGTCTCTGATCCGTAAACCATTACCCCAAAAGGAGGCAAGAACAAGGCCCATGATAGCCATTACAACTACAGAGCATGCAGATGGAACAGCTTGACTACTTCCAAGAAACTGGGTAGCAAGAAGCCCGGCTAGTGTCGAGCTTTGCATTCCAGTGCACAGTGAGATAGTCCTCGAAACTTCTTCTTCTTGCCTGTGAATTTTCCAGTATTTTTCGTTAGTGCAGGTTTAACGATTCAATGGCAACAAAACAACAGCACCAAAACTATAGCACCAAAACTACCAGGTTTGAAAATATTTCGAGTCACTAGATCAGGAAATACATCAACATGCAAATAATGAGAATGATGGCTATAAACTTACTAGTGAATAAATCAGAAAGTTGAAACTCAAAGTTCCCAACTGTATCCTCTGATAAATTTTTCCCTCAAAGTACCCAACCCCCAACCCCTACTTTTCCTACTCACCTCAAAACCACCCTTTTTCTCCCTTGGTTCCCACAAACTCCCAAAATACCAGATATACATAACTGCTAGAAATTTGGAAGCCTTCAAAACAACAAACTCAAGTTAGGAACAAAGCAAACAACCCATTGATGAAATCAAGAAACCAAAAATTAACAATTATTTGCAGTCTCCAAACAAGAATCCTACATATAAGAAATCATATGCTTGTTGAGCTTGCTTCAACTTTCACATTAAAGTTGTCATTCTTTTCTTTTCTTTTTTGATGGAATTTTTTTTGTCATACTTTAGTTAATGATGAAAATGATGAAATTGGAAAGAAGAAAAGCTTGAAAGCAATCCTTTGATGCATCCACTTGTCAGACCGATAAATGACTGAAGCACATTGTAGTGTCTCAAAACTTTTCAATTCATGTCAAGTACCCATGTTGGATAATCTGTTGTGGATATGAAAAACTTCAATTTGAGCCAAAAATCAACAAAACATCTCACAAAACAGCTCAACTTTGACTCTTAGATGCGTACAAGAGTTCAACAATAATAGCTACATTAAATGGACAATCAGTCAGCCTGGAACCTCTGCTACTTGTCTATTTACGATAGCCTGGAACCTCTGCTACTTGTCTATTTACGATCTTGACACACAAGCACAGATAGAGAAGTGTTACTAATGTTAAACTTATACTGGATGATACAATAACAACAGTGCAAACACACAAGTAAACGATATGGCCACCATATGCACCAGTCCCGCATTACTAACAAAGCAAACAGTTTGCAAGCAGAACATGATATTAAATCCTTGATTACCTCAGAGGCGGTAGTTTGGAGAGCCAATATCCTAATGTGAAAGCCGTTGCATGGAACACCAACACAGGGGCAATCAAACGAAGACCTTCAGCAGAAAGAATCCTACCACGATTAATTGCAAGGGGGCTACCAATACACAATGAAGTGCACACCATAGCAACAATGGGCATCACTGGTTGAAGAAAATTGACAACTGTTTTGGCATACGTATTTAAGAACAGACCAAGACTGACAGGAACAAGAACCACCTAAGAAAAAGCATGAACCTAAAATCAAGTTAATTCAGCGACAAAAATAGCCCATCATAGCATCTTGACATGAAATCTTTTCCATAAAAAACTCAGTACCTGTAATATAGACTTAGACATGGCAAGAGCATCAACAGGAACAACTGACCCAATAAGAAGGCGTGTTAAAAGGGGAGTAACAATTACGGATGCAATGGTTGAGGAGCTAGTCAATAAAATGCTTAATGCTACGTCCCCTTTGCCCAAGAAGCTAGCATAGCTAGATAGTTGAGCACCTGCCACGCAAGCTGTGAGGACAAACCCTGCGTAGAACATAGGTGATACCCCAAATGCTTGAGCAATCAATACTCCAAGAACTGGCTTCACCAAATATTGGGCTATAAACCCAAGAGAAAGGGGCAAAGGCCTGCAGATAGAAAACTCAAAAACTATAAGGCTTCAAATTATAAAAACTTGAGTACAAGGCCTATGGGTGAAGATGTAGAATACCTTTGAAACGCAAGAGCAAAATCATCTATGGAAAGTCTGATTCCAATAGACAGCATGATCCCACCGAGTGCAGGGGCATATAATTCTTTTGATACCCTACGTAAAATATTAGAACCCTTTAATGAGAATTTATAGCAATAATACTTTCACCAAAACAAGCCTTTATTCAATTATCCACACACAACCAAAGCATTATTTGCTCTACACTTAAGACTAAAGGTCTACTTTCTAATCAACAACTGCCTCAACTATTTCAGCTTTCCGTCTATCTTCAGGATCAGATTCACCTCTAGGCTCTACACTAATGATAAACTTTCTTCTGCCACTTTTCATCCTAAGCTCCTTCTCAAACTTTACCCCTCATTGGAATGGAATGAAATATTAATGCGGCCAACCATTAGACATCTCTTTAGAAACTCACAACAAAGCTGAGACAACTTGGATGAGCCCTGCGGTCTTTACATTACTACATACAACCAAACAAACCTAAAACTCACAAAAAGTCTAACAATCTAGCATAGCAAATCAAAGTCCTTCGTTAAACAAACTGCTCTCAAAATGCTTTCATTTTTTTGCTTTCTGGGCAAGGGGTGAAGGGAAGCTGAGGGATTCACATGGGTAAATAACAGATGTGACCTCAAGAGCCTCGAGGTGTCTCATGAAGCATAACCCTTTGTGTCTTGTGCTTGACATCTTAGGCATGAGCATGCTTTACATGCAAGGAGCTAACTCGGTCTTGAGGTGGCCGAGTGGGGGACTAACTCAGTAGCAAGACTTAGATAAAGCGGACTTGCGATATCTTATTCTAAGGCATTGAAAGTAATCCCTAATAATAGTAAGGGGTCACCTCCACAACAATAAGAAAAGTCACCATGCATCATCATAAATTATTGAAAGCTAACCTCATAGAAAATTTTACCCTAATCAAGGCAAAGTATAATCAAGAGCTTATGTGCATTTGGTTTGGAGGACTACTTTTTCAAACAAATTGAATTTCTACAGAAAGGAGTATATGTTAACAGAAATTAGTTTCTAAACATCATTTTCCTTTGTTGGTTTCCTTATAAGAGAAATTAAGGAGGAACTGAAAAGAGAACTGGAGGGAGGCAGTGAAGGGGAGGAGGAGTGAAAACTAAGGTCAGTTGGTAATGTATCAGGAGGAAAATGTGACATTCCTTGCTTCAAAAGGGGAAGCCTTTCCATCCTTAAAAAAACTATTTTCAACTCAAGAAAACTATTTCCATCCTACACATTAGTAATCTAATTGCTTACACATCCTTAAACTTGAAGGTAAAATACCATTCCTTACTTCTTTCTGAGAGAAGTTAAATCTAATTGCTTACTTTTTCTTTAAATGGGACTCTGATTGCTTACTTGATCACACTATCATTCCATAAAAATAAATTAAAAAACTTAGATAACTAGTCAAAATATAGTAAGTAGTATAAAATAATCTTATGTCATCAGAGAAATTCCCTCTTAATACAAAGGAAAAATTGACAAGAATAATCCAAACTATTACCTTTCCGCTCAAAATAATCTCAACTATGGGTTATTCTAGAATAATCCAAACTATTGGGAGTACTTTCTCAAAATAATCCAAAGTTTTAATTATCCTATATATAATAGACCCAAAAGGGATCATTGAAGGCAAGAAAAATAAAAGTTTGGATTATTTTGGGAAGGTACCCCAAATAGTTTGGATTATTCCAGAATAACTCAAAGTTGGGATTATTTTGAGCGGACCGGTCATAGTTGGGATTATTTCTGTCAATTTTTCCTAATACAAAAGCAGTGACTTTTCAAATAAACTCATACAAAAAGAACAAATGGGTACATAAAAATCTCTACTGATATCATCATAAACTAAAATAAACATGCATTCAAACTCTTCTTTAATTTTTTTCTAGACCAAAAGATTAGTGTTTTACTCAAACACAAGATATTCCTATAAGGCTAGAACTACAGGAGTAAGTAGTAGTAAGTACTATCACATTCTAGAACTAACTAGAAAGCACCCCACCAATCAAAAGCATATCATTAAACTAACTACCCAGATTAGATAGACATATCATAAATCCCACCTAACACAAATCAATGCTCATATAATTAGCTCATCACTATACGGACGTGTGCACCTTCTAATTTGCGCTCTCATAAAGAACTAACACGGACTACCACAACTAAAGTACTAAAGTAGATAAAAATAACATGAAATAAAATAAGAATTGGAGTAAAAAAAAAAGTATACCAAGTAAAAGAGGAGGGTTGAGAGAGTGCAGCAATCGCCGTGGCAACCACCACAAATGGAAGCATTGCCGATAAAATTTGAGAAGAACCACCCTTTGATTCATCACCACTTGTCAGATTACTGGTATTATCACCAAATGATAGCAAAGAAACATTTCCTTCTCTTCTTTGCAACCCAACTCTGCCTCCAAACCCAATAAACGGCGTCGTTGAGCACATAAACATTGATAACCCACCATTAGAACCCGCAATTTTACTACCATTTGCCTTCTTTTTTATGGTTAGACATAAATTAGAGTGATTTTGAGGAAAATTAGAGGTAAAAGAAAGAAAATTGTTTCTGGGTTTTTGTTGCAGGAGAGAGAAATGGGTAAAGGGGGTCGATAATGATGAAATTGCCATTCAATTTTGGAAAGAAAAATTGTGGGTTTTTTTTTCTGGGGTTTTTTATGAGAAGATTTTTGTGGGTTTTTTAGAAGTAGTATGATTGAGATGGAGGAGAGGAAAGGGAAGATAAATGAAGAGGGAGGAGAGAGAAAATGTAGGATGATAGTTGACAAGTGTGATGGTTACTGGTTTTCTCTTATTGATTCGATGAACAATTTTTTTTGCCGTTGTTGAGTTGTTGTTTCCTGGGAGAAACCTGGGAAGTGTAAATTTTCTTGTATGTGTGTTCTTTGCCAAGTTGGATGTTGATGGAAGTTACTTGGGGCACCAAGAGTATCCACGATTGTATATATGAACCAGCGCGTGTACAGTTTGCTAGAGTGTAAAGTGGTGTGCGTGGCAACTGGCAAATGCATGCCCCTCTATGTGCGTGTGTTGGGTACGTGTGGAACTAGAGTAGGAGTGAGCAGGACCGGATATCCAGTTAAATGTTTCGGAGCTGGTTTTACATCCGATCAAGGGATGGCAATGGATCGAAGATGGGTTGGGTGGAGCTCCATCCGCCCAATCACCCGCGACCCAAAACTCAATTCACGCCATCCATCACCTGCCAAAAATTTCAACCATATTCGCTCCACCCATCATCCGCGGGTGGAGCGGGTAGGAAACGGGTGATATTAGGAACAAAAACTATTTTTTTGACTTAACAATTTTAAGGAAATTAATATATGAAAAATTAATCAGTCTCATATATTAACAATAAAGTGACAAAATATCAATCTTATTACACACCGAAAAGTAGTTATAAGTATTTTTTTTATCCCTTAAAAAAAATTAAGTATTATTTTTAATTACCTTAAATGACACGTGGCGGTAAAAATTAAGTATATATATATATATATATATATATATATATATATATATATATATATATAGGTGGGTGGATGGATGGATATATTGATGGATGGAGCGGGTGATGGGCGGATGATGGATCCAAAAAATATCATCCATATCGACCCGACCCACCACCCGACACATCCATCATCCGCTAGTCACCCGCTTCACCGCGGGTGATCACCCATTTATTCGGGGCGGGTGGGTGGATAATCCACTCACCCATGGATAATTGTCATCTCTAATCCGATCATAGGTTTCATAAGATTAGAGTGGAAATCAGTATCAGTTTAATTTTTTTTAATAGGTAAAAATAAATCATCTGGGTTGCCCTTGTACATACAGAGCGACGGGACCCAATCCAGAGGATCATTACAATCATATACCTCAATCACCCCCCCTAAAATCAAAGTAAATGTTTAGGGTAGGAATTGAACCCTGGACTTTGCTAGAAAAGATGGAAAAACTCATTATTTGAACCAACCCCAATTACGGTATCAGTTTAATAGGGTTCAAAGGATGAGGGATTAGTATCGACTACGCAATTAATTTATGAATTTTTTACACATTATTTTGTGATTGGTTTTGATATATGCAATTCTTAGACTTGCATATAAGTATTTAAATACATTTCGTAGAATGGTATTAGAATTGGAATTTCTAACAAAATCACACGTCGATCGATAATTTTTATATGTATTCATTGCTTAATGTTTTTATTTTTAGCTTTTTAAATGTTGTCCTAAAGACTTAGCAACGCTAAAAAAATGCACATTTTAAAATACCTTTTTTTTTTACCTTGTGAGAGTATTGCAAAAGAGTCTTAACATGACTAATGATTTTCTTTTTCGGATAAAATGAATATCCTTTGCAAGTGGGGGAAAATTTGGGGATCTCACTACATGAGGGTAAAAATCGAACCCTTATAACAAGGGTGGATGGAGGGTCTCCAACCAACTCGACTAACCTCGATTCTTCTAACTTAACTAATGATGTATGGACATTAAAAAATATTTTGTTGATCATGAGCTGACCTTTGTGCCGATATTATTCTTTTGCTATCTTCCCTTATTTTCCCAATTTGCCTCTTATTTTTCTATTCGACTTCTTTCACATTTGTATATACGAAATTCGATAATGACAAACAAATGTCATATAAAATCCTAAACCCTCTTTGGCCCATTATGTTTGTACTCATTGAGCCAACCAACCAAACTAGTTGTAACGAGTGATGACTACTGCAAATTAGAATCACAAATCCAGAATTCAGAAGCCCATTATATGGGACTTCAAACTCAAGATAATGTCCACTTGAGAAGGCCCAAAAACACTTAATAATTTTCTAGGTAGACTTGGAATTTGTTATGGCCAGTACACAATTGGGCTGAACAAAAATGAATACATATAACATATGGTTTAAACTTAAATACATACATGATACATCCAAAATTTCTGTTTTTTCTATGGTTTAGAGTTTTAGACATTTTGTCAAATCATGTTTGGCCGGCAACAAACCATGTGTGGAATATTATTTGATTGGCATTCAGGAAATAGAACAAGTGGAATTTCCATAAGACAAAGAAAATTATAGTGCTCATAGAAAGTAATCCCTACAATGTTATGTCACAAGTTCTACTGAAAGTACAAATCTCATAATACCAACTAAACATGTCAATATCATTTTCTAGAATGTATATAAGGATACAACTTTCTATGCATTAGAGCTTCCCATCAACACCACCACCAAAACCTTAATCCCAAGAGAAATCGAGAATGGGATCGCTTGTCGATGCTCATAGGTCATGGACATGACTAAGTTTTCGACAAGCTATCAATTGTCACCTATTGCAAATTTGCAATTGTCCTCCTTTATCAAGGTTTGGGATTAGAACTGAGTGAGTACTCATTAACGGAGTTATATAAGATTAGTAACCCATTAATCCATCATAATTTATTCATTGAACCAAACGAGCATCAACCTAGCTTTCACTTTTCTTTAACAAGGATATTTTAGGTGGCCTTTCTTGTGACCTTCATCCAAGATCGTTTACCTTTTCTAAATGCAAACAAAATCCTTGAGATGGAGAATCTTCTTCAACAGTAAAACTAGAGTTGCATACTTGCGTGTGTGCTTGGGGACTGGGGTGGAGTTCGACTAGAGGTTACAGCTAAATATGAAGGTATGGGAGAAATACTTGCAACACAACAAGTATCAAAGTCAAACTAGTTATTAGCCGCCACGCCCTGTAGAAGGAAAATTTTCATTTATAAATATTATCTTTAAGATGATAACACTAAATGTTATTTTGGTGCAGTGGTTAAGACTTTAGTATATGTTCGGTGCTTGGGATCAAACCCTATACTATGCAATTTCTAATTTTTTTATTGTTGTGGATTACGTGAAGTAAAATTGCTTAGGGAGGGCCACGCGTGACCGTTTCTTATTTAGGCACGCCTTTTAATATATTAGTATAGATAGATAGTGAGGTGGTACGTACATGAAGTGTGATAGAAGCTAAAGAACTACACTCCAATATGAAAAATGGAAAAGCAATATGGTTAAGCCAAAAAACAATAATTGAAAAGAATCTCCACACCATTATTGTATTAAGTTACTAGCATCAAATTCCAAGGGGAAAAAAGTTTTAGTATTGTTGTACTAGCGGGAAAAAAGCATCTATTATAAATTTGTTAAGACTATTTTGTCTATATTAAAACACATAGGCTAGTGATATACTACTATATGAGATTCGGTCTCAACTCTCAAGTATTAACTATTAAGTGATAGTACCACTTAAGATTTCACAAATAGATCGGCTAGCTGACGTTCATTAATATGTAAGGAATATATATAATTTTCCTTCTAGTTTGATGAGTATACTTATTATTAATTAGTGTGCATGAATATTGGAGTTATATTGAACTTAACTACCATAAATAAACTTAGTGGGTTTATGTAGATCCATTAACCAAACAGTTGGTTAAAGTCTTCTGGATCTTGGGAGGTGGTCTAGGCGGAGATGAAATCTCGTCTACATCAATAATTCTTCTTGTGGCTCTTTCTATACCAAAAAAAAAAAAAAAACTTAGTGGGCTTATGACAGTAATTTAGAGTCTACTGTATAAATTGGGGAAAATAATGGAGGATGGTATAATTGGGGTGGTTTTCCCACGTCTGTTTGCTTCATGATCTAATTACTTTTAGAGCTTAGGGCCTCTTTAGCAATACGCTCAATCATCAATATATCTAACAAAAAACGTGCCTCTCATCCTCTGTTCCTTTCTTCTCTCTGTCTTCTCTATCTTCCTCCTTTTAAACCCTAAAAAACTTAGCTTGTTCTAGGTTATTCTAGAGCAACCACTAATCTCTTGGTTAATGACTTAATGTTAAGTATCCGTTTTCTTACTTTCAGTAGTTTTTAAAGTTTATGCTCACACTAAACTTCCTTTTTCGGTTTCGGCTTAGGCGGTTACCGGTTTGAACGGTCACGGTTCACACAAATGACGAACCGAGATTTCCAGTTACCGAACTGAAATACCGTTTCGAGACAGTTAACCACCTATGAACACCCCTACTTATTTTCATTACCCAACCCAAAAAGGAAGACAAGCTTTTGAACCCTAAAAAAAACTTGTACGACCAACCCTCTATATCTATTTAACTTTAACAAGTGGCCAACACAATTACATAAATGAGTGAATGACAAGTGGTTGCAATCAGCAAATAGTTTTGGCATGAGATGGCCAACACAAATGCAATTGCATAGTTGGATCTGGTTCATAATGGTCTTGTTTACCAAAAAAAAAATGGTCTTGTTTACTAAAAAAACAAGTTCTTAGTAATTACCAGTTAAATTCTGAGCAATTTGTTATTGGTATTTTCTATCTAAACCCAATAGAATTAGATTTTGTACAATAAATATGTCGAATCTTTCGGGTCAAATCGGGTTGGTTCAGTTCAAGTGAAAGTCGGGTCAATCAAGAATTCGGGTTCACTTTTGATATCGAGCCAAGTCGATTTCGATTTATTTTGGGTTTCGAGATGAGTTTTCGGTTATCATTTTAGGTCTGAATTAGGTCTCAAGTCGAGTCAATCGGATTCGGTGTACGTTACTAAATACTAGGTCTAGGTAGTACTTCCCAGGGTAAAAATAAGACCCTATTAGTCTTTTACCTTCTACGCATCCCATTAGCTTTTGGAAGATATAATCTCTTACACAAAGGGAAAGAACAACTTTAACTTTCCAATCATTTGCTAAAAGTTCCATTCCGTTATTTAAGACCTAAAAGGCTCATAAATTAGAGAATCACAAACGGGGTCAACAGCTTCTTTTACTACAATTGACAAAGCAGCTTTTCAATCCACCAACCCTGAGAAGCAGCTCAGCTAAATGTACTGCAACTCAACCACTCGCAAACACTCTCTTAAGTATATTAATCATCCCACACCGTTGATCGTTTAACATCAACGGCTCTTATCTCATGTACGTATTAACCATTATTGTCAAAGCTTATATCAACATCACCCTATCTGGCTATCTTCATGGCACATGCAAACTGCTTCACCTAATTAGGAAATAACTTCAATTTTTTAGGTACACTTAATTGGTAATCCAACAATATCCGCTTAACTTCTTGTAAAACAACGGATAAAAATAAAACAGTTATTGTCACCATTAAATGATAGTGTACTAGTACTTACTTAAGAGTTAAGAGTATCCTATGATCTCCAACTCCAAGCATGAAGCATCACCACTTGCCTAGATAAGATAATTGTTTGGCTCGCTCATCATCTTTTAGGCAACTAATAGAATGTTTATACTGAAGTCTAGCTACATTTTACCCGTGAAGCATTGAAACATACTAAACACCAAACTGTTTGGATTTTAAGTTGCTTCAAGACTTGACAATGCAATATTGTTTAAAGGCAACTCATTTTAAGATGTTTCTGTTTAGCCTTATCATTCGAAAGAATGTTTTTGGTTGGCTTTCCGAGCTAATCTATTCTTTTCTCCTAATAAAAAGAAATCAAACTGTTTGCTGGCAGGGGCGAAGCATATAAGGGGCCTAGCTAAGAGGGCCATGACCCATAATAGCCCAACTGTACCTATAATATATAAGAGATCGACCCAAATAAAAGAAAAATAGAAATTCTAATAAAGTGGTCTCTTACAATGTACTCCCTCTGCTTTTTTTTATTTGCTACATTTAACTTGCACGGTTTTCAAAGCATTATTTAACTCTTAATATCTCTTATTTCGCTTAAGTAAAAATTATAAAAATTTGATATTATGAATCTACACGTCGAGACGAATCTAACAAGATCACACATGACTATATTTTTACTTATAAAATAATCAAAATAATCGGTCAAAGTAGTGGCTTCATTCCCAAGAAATCAAATGTAGCAAATAAAAAAAAGCAGAGGGAGTAATAATAAAAAAATAAAAAAAGTATATTTGGCCATCATCCTTAACCAAGTCTAGCTTCGCCTCTGTTTGCTGGTAAAGAAAAAAGCTTTACTTCGTGACTATATATTGTTGCTTTAGAGTAAAGGTTGTTGAATATTCTACAGAAGAGGTGACACCTGAAGATGAATTTGTTACCTGAAGCTGAGTTTGTTACAACTGATTTTTTGCAACTATTTTTACTTAGTAGTTGTTGTAACTAACTAATAGATAATTAGCTAGCTTAGCTTAGTTGAACTATAAATAGCTTTTCCTTTCTAGCTTTATATTTTTTTCATGTAATCATTTTCATTTTTCTTACATGGTTAGTTCTGTAATTTCTCTCTAAAAATAATAAGTCTTAGTTTTAAGTTCCTGAGCTCCAAAGATAGAGCGGTGATGGAGAAAATCTCTGTGTCTTCCATTGATGCTTCTTAGTTTCTCTTCTTCAAACAATTTTATGAATTATAACATGGTACCAGAGCTCTACGTTGCGATACTGGTTTTCAGATTCAATTGATTCAACTATTTCGATCCAAAATTTGTTGAGGTGTTCATCAATCAATCATTTCAAATTCTGCTGCGAATTCTGTTCGATTTTTCGCTCACTCTTCATCAGATCTGTAAGTTTTGTTCAATCTTCTTGCATTCTTCGTTGATTTTGCAATCAAATCTTCATTTCGCTAATCATAATCATCTTGATTCTGAGATAATTTTTCTCAATTCGTGAAATCATTCTCGTTTTCGTATCATTTCATTCACACAAATTCAATTCTGATTCATTCAATTTCTTGATTTTGAGATAATATTCTTCAATTCGTGAAATCATTCTCATCTTCGTATCATCTTATTCATTCAAATTCAATTCTGATTCGTTCAATTTCTGTGAAACACTTCATTCTTCATCATTCAATCTGTTCAAATTGAATTTTCTATCGATTGAAATTTCTGTTGATTCATAATCAAAATGACTACATCTACTGAGAAATCTACTGATAATCCTCAAAAACCTTCATCACCTTATTATATACATCCATCTGACAATCCTGGAATGAAACTTATCTCTATACAATTTGATGGATCATCTTATGGTGATTGGAAAAGGTTGATGCTAATAGCTTTGTCCGCAAAGAACAAGTTAGGTTTTGTTAATGGCACAATAACTAAACCTGATTCTGATGATAGTAATCATAATGCTTGGGAAAGGTGCAACAACATGTTAATTTCATGGCTGATTGGAGTATTAGGTCAGAATATTGCTAGAAGTGTGCTTTATTTCAGCACAGCTCATGAGATTTGGACAAATCTGGAAGAGAGGTATGGACAGTCATCAGGAACACAACTATATTCATTGAAACAAGCTTTGAATGATGCTAAACAAGACAATGATGATATATCTGGTTTTTATACAAGATTGAAGATGTTATGGGATCAGTTTGATTCCATTGAACCTTTGCCAATATGCGAATGCAAGAACTGTTGCTGCAGTATCACAAAGAAATTACTAAAGTCTCAACAAGACATGAGGCTTATAGAGTTTCTGATGAAGCTAAATGAGGGATATGATGTTGTAAGAGGCAGTATTTTGATGATGAAGCCCTTACCTAATATCTCACATGCCTATAGGCTCTTAATGCAAGAAGAAAGACACAAGCAAGTGTCTAAGATGAATCATAATCATGAACAAGCTATAGCTTTTGCAGCAAAGAGAAGATTCAATGACTATGATGACAGAAACAAGTCAACATCTCAGAACACATCACACAGACCATTTGCTGGACAGGACACAAAGAAATGGAACAATTACTACCGTGACCACTTGTCAGATGCCTGGTCATAGTAAGCAAAGATGTTACAGAATTATTGGATTTCCAGCTCATTACAAAGCCAAAAGAGCTGCAATGGCTAATGTTGAAGCTGTTGTTTCTACATCTGAAGAAATTGTTTCTGTCCCTGTTGCTCAGTATCAACAATTTCTTCAAGCTATGAATCACAAATCTGCTAATGATCCAGCACCATACTCTGATGCAGGACTGCATTTTGCTAATGTTGCAGGTATATCTTGCCTTCTATCTTCATTTGATGTTGACTGGATTGTTGATAGTGGAGCAAGTGACCACATGTGTCATGATTTGACTTTATTCACATCATATCATACTATAACTGATAATCATCAAACCATTACTATTCCTAATGGGAATAAGGTTCAAGTAACACACATAGGCACCATCACATTACAACATGGCATCATACTTCAGAATGTCCTTTTTGTGCCTGATTTCAAGTTTAACTTGATATCTATTCCAAAACTTTGCCATGATCTAGGATGTTCTACTACATTCACCGACAAGTTTCTTGCTCTATACGGGGCCCTTCTCGAGGCCACGGCTTCTTGGTAAACTCCAAAATGGGGCTGTATTACTTGGATTCTTCATTCTTTGCCATAGGTTTTACCCTACCGAGTCTCTTGCTTGCTCATGTTGCTAGTCTTGCTAGTCTTGTAATGAATAAACCCAAGCTTTGGCATCTTCGGTTTGGTCATTTACCCGTCAAACAACTTCATCATGTTCTCCCTATGTTTGACACTAGTACTACTCTTGATAGTATTTGCCAAATTTGTCCTGCATCTAGACAGTCCAGATGTCCTTTTCCCACTAGTGAGATTCATACTAGTATGCCTTTTGAATTGTTACATCTTGATACATGGGGTCCTTATAGGGAAATAACTCATAATGGTTGTAAGTTTTTCCTTACAATTGTAGATGATTTCACTCGAATGACTTGGATTTTCATGTTAAAGAATGCGATGTGATTTCCATCTTTCCTCATTTCTTGACATACATTGATACTCAATTTCATGGTTCTGTGAAGATAGTTAGAACAGATAATGCACTTGAGCTATGTGAAGGTTCTCTTAAACAACTATACCTAACTAAGGGTATTGTACATCATAAGAGTTGTGTTGATACACCCCAACAAAATGGGGTGGTTGAACGCAAACATAGGCATCTTTTAGAAGTGTCTAGGACTCTCTTTTTCCAAGCAAAGCTTCCTATTTCCTTTTGGGGTGAGTGTGTGTTATGTGCTGCTCACTTAATCAATCGTATGCCTTTATCTGCCTTACATAATCATAGTCCATATGAAAAACTTTTTGGTCATCCTCCTTCCCTTGACCATCTTAAAGTTTTTGGCAGTCTTTGTTTTGTTTCTACCCCATCTCACAACAGATCTAAATTTTCTCCAAGGGCCACACCACATGTCTTCATTGGTTATCCCTCTTGGTCAAAAAAGCCTACAAACTCCTCAATCCTATCACTCTACAAGTTATCATTTCTAGGGATGTGGTGTTTCATGAACACCATTTTCCTTTTCATCTGATTCTCCCCCTACTTTTCAATTTTTTCTTCCTATATCTACCACTCCTACTTCTCTTGCCTTCATAGATATTCCCGAAATTTTTTAGTTTCCACCATCTACTTCTTCTCCATCATCTACACCTACACCATCTACTTCTACACTGACCTTCATCTACATCTTCTCCTGTTTCTTCCTCTATCAACACATCACCACCTACATCTCCTTCTCCCTCTTCTTTTTCTGGTTCACCTTCTACAAATCTTGATGATATACTTGATATCACCAACATTCCTGTCCGAAGAAGTTCTAGAACTTCTGTTCCACCTCCACACTTGTCGATTACATTTGCAATTCTATTTCTTCTACATCACATCATTGGTGCTCTTTACTTTCTTTTTCTGATCTTCCTTCACCTCACATAGCTTCCATAGCTGCTACTGAACATCTCATTGAACCTCTTACTTATCAAGAGGCTGTGAAGGATCCTAGATGGGTCCAAGCTATGGACAAGGAGATTCTTGCGTTACAGAATAATCATACTTGGATTTTGGTTGATCTTCCTATCAACAAGAAACCCATAGGATCTAAATGGGTTTATAAGATCAAATTGAAATCAGATGGTTCCATCGAAAGATTCAAAGCCCGACTTGTGGCCAAAGGCTTCAATCAGAAGTGGGGGATAGACTTTGAGGAAACTTTTTCTCCGAGTCATTAAAATGACTATTGTTCGATGTATCCTTGCTATTCTTTGCCGCGTAAGGGTTGGGATCTTTTTCAGTTGGATGTCAATAACGCCTTCTTGCATGGAGACCTACATGAGGAGGTATATATGCGGGTTCCTGAGGGTGTTCCTAATCCCTCTAATAAAGTATGCAAACTTGTTAAATCACTGTATGGCTTGAAGCAAGCTTCAAGACAATGGTTTGCCAAGTTAGTGGGGAAATTACTTCATAAAGGGTTTGTTCAGTCTAAAAACGACTACTCTCTTTTCATTAAACATTCATCTAATGACTTTATTTGCATCCTAGCAGTTTATGTTGATGACATAATACTCACAGGGAATGATGTTTCTGCTATATTAGACATCAAGGCTCATTTGGATAATGTTTTTAGTATCAAAGATCTGGGTAGGTTGAGCTACTTTTTAGGCATTGAAATTGGATATTTTCCTACTGGAATTTCTCTCACTCGAAAAAAAGTTCACTAAGGAACTTACGCTTGATCTTTGGTATTTCGTCACTAAATCTCTTGCTACACCTCTTCCTCTCAATTTAAAGCTATCTGCTACATAAGGGGAGTTGTATTCTGATCCTACTAAGTTCAGATGTTTAGTGGGAAAATTAAATTTTCTCACTCATACTCGACCAGATTTATCATACATTGTCCAGCATCTTAGTCAGTTCTTGCAAGCTCCCAGAGTATCACATTACAATGCACTTGTCCATGTCTTGAAATATGTGGCTTCTACAATTGGACAAGGAATTCTTCTGTGTGCTACTCATCGGTTAACACTTCAAGCATACTCGATTCTAAGCTGGGAGCATGTGTTGATACCGGAAGATCTATATCTGGGTATGTTCTTCTTTACGGGATCTTCTCCTGTCGAGTTGGAAATCTAAGAAGCGGGGAATTGTATCTAAAAGTTCCTCGGAAGGCGAATACGAGCAATGTCATTTCTTTGCCAGAGGTTACATGGTTAGTGAGGTTGCTTGGAGACCTTGGTGTTTCTAATCTTGCTCTGTCACACTCCATTGTGACAACCGAGCTCTATTCACATTGCCAAGAACCCGAGTACACCATGAGCGTACAAAACACATTGAAATAGATGTGCACTTTACAAGAGATAAGATCTTAGAAGGGCTTCTTCAGCTGACTTATCTGCCCACTTCATCCCAGCTGGCAGATGTCTTTACTAAGGTTCTACCATCAACTCAATTCAAGCATTTGTTGTCCAAACTTAGCATGGTTAACACCTTGCCAAGTTTGAGGGAGGGTGTTGAATATTCTACAGAAGAGGTGACACCTGAAGATGAATTTGTTACCTGAAGCTGAGTTTGTTACAACTGATTTTTTGTAACTATTTTTACTTAGTAGTTGTTGTAACTAACTAATAGATAATTAGCTAGCTTAGCTTAGTTGAACTATAAATAGCTTTTCCTTTCTAGCTTTATATTTTTTTCATGTAATCATTTTCATTTTTCTTACATGGTTAGTTCTGTAATTTCTCTCTAAAAATAATAAGTCTTAGTTTTAAGTTCCCGAGCTCCAAAGATAGAGCGGTGATGGAGAAAATCTCTGTGTCTTCCATTGATGCTTCTTAGTTTCTCTTCTTCAAACAATTCTATGAATTATAACAAAGGTAGTAGATGCTATTTATTTGATAGAAATTATGTACAATGTTTTCACAATCTTCTTCAATACCAACTAGTTCTGCGATTAGCTCCACTTTTGAGGATATTGATGACATTTTTCTATTTTTTGATTTACCTAACTATTCATACAGATAGAGCTTTTCATATTTTAAAAAAAGGACAAATGCATCATGCATAATCTTTTAGGACTTAGGAGCATTACATTTGATGATACCCTAAATGAGAGGAAACAACAAATGATCTACGCATTCCTCTTAGATGATCATTCACGGCACTAACAAAATAACTTAGGTAATTATGTCATCTGTGCTAGGTAAGAGTATTTGATTAGTAAGAAATATTTGATTAACAGGATATTAGGTAAAGTTTGTACACAGGACACCTACCATGGTATATAAATACAATTACAAGCAGCTACTTTGCAAAATGCAACAGAACAAACTTTATTTTTCCTTTATGTTGTTGAAAGAATGAGCTATCATAGACACTTTTAATGATGTCCATACTAAAAAGCTAAACAATCTTTCCTTCAACAACTTCAAAGTTCAAACCATATGCATGAGAACGACATAATATAATACTGTACTAATTCATCATAATCAATGATGTAAAAGTTAAAACAATTTAGAGATTGCAACATAATTTTTGTCTTGTAGAAGAAAACATTCACAGCCCATGTGAGCTGCATAACCCCCCAGTAAGTAGTTGGGTCCAATCAACGAAGCTACATCGTATATTATGTTCCCAGGTCTGAGTGGCAGTGTGGCGCAACAGTTTTTCCTTATTTTTTTTTAAAAAAAGTACTGGTAAATTTTTTGCTTGGTTTGCCAAATCATAGTAGAAGTTACCAGAATACTATAGACGCCTGTGAATTGTGATAAAAATTCAACCAACTATAATTAAGTCAAACGGTCGTATTCTTTTTATCATATACTTCCCTTTGTTTTCTTCATTGTTACTCCCATCGTCTTTTACACAAGATTTTTAAACATTGTCACTTTTTAAACGCTTTTGAAATATACTTTTTGACCCAAGTAATGTAAAATTAGGGGGAAAAGTGAAAAAATAATACTTTTTGGTGGAAAAAGTGAAAAAATAAATAAAATAATATTACTTTTTTGGTGGGCTAAGTACTCCAAATAAGGATAGTTTAAACAATGTAGCAATTAAAAATAAATAATCATTTAAGGAAAATGTAGCAATTAAAAAATAGAGGGAGTATGTTCACAAAAACATGTAATTTTTTGTTTTTTTGGTAAGAAAACTATGAATTCTAACTTCATTATTAGATTACTCATAAAATCTTCAATGAAATAACCTAAAAGACAACCTAATTTATAGTTTTATTTATTGCAAATATGAATATCTACTACTTTAATTAGTTAATACTTTTTAGTATCTATTGGCTGACTCGTCTACAACAATTTTGAAACTTCTATAAAGTAATATACCGTTTTCTCATCTTATAATCCTAGTTTAACTAAAAGGTTCTTTGATATTGTTTTATAAATGTAGTTAGCAAAAATACTTAAAAGTAGAAACAATAGATCACAATCTTCACTTTCTTATTTAAAAATAAACATGATTTGTATAAATACACCAATATTTCATTTATTACATCTTTTATATCATGACAATTTTAGGACCTTAAAAATCAAAAGTTGAAAAACTCACGAGCTAACGAACCGGTTCAAAAAATTTAGATTAGGTGATCGAGTATAATATTGACTAAAAAAGTCGGCAAACTTTAGGAGTACTAGGTAAACTCAAAGCAATTTAAAAAGTGAAACATTACTTAATTCCCAGAAATGAAAGAATCACTAAAGCGACCTGCTTGTTTGGAAGAGCAGACACTACACCACACCCCTTTTTTTGTGCTTATCATGTAAGGAAGATAAGCACAAACTCATTCAAGCATTAATTGACAACTCGACAAGTTTGCATTACCATTGTTTTGTATACCTAAAGAATCTCCAATAAATGGAAAAGGTCACATCTTCAGCTATAATGGACTATGGAGTAATAGCATCTCAATTTAACCAATCCATGCCCGGAGAATTATTCTTATTGTTGCAAATTTTTAACCCTCCAAGTCACATCTATGATTTGATGGTCACATTATGTGATTATGACTAATATAAGAGTATATACATTAGGTGAAAAAAAAGTCTCAAGCCCGGAACTGGCAAAAAATTACCCAAATAATGGTAAAGTTAGTAATGATAAGAATGTCAATATACCACATTGTTACATGGAGAACGGTTAGGTAGATAGCTTAAAACACAAATTCAACGACTATGTCAAAGTTATCGCTATAACCCATTAACAAGAGCTCCATTGTCCCCAAATCTCAATGAAAATCAAACACCTGCCACAACAGAGATAAGAGGAGCTACAAACACAAGACTACCATATCAATTGAGTGAATATAAAACGAGAAAAATTCTACGACGATTATCTTTAATGGAGTAACTACAACCACGAATCATGTGGGTTGTGGATGCGGTCATGAACGGCAACCATTGAATCATGGATATAAAACTGTGGATGATATGCATTAAAAAAAAATCTAGTAAACTAGCTGTCGAATGTTGTGGAACATATATAGAACCGTGTAATACCACTACATACTATACAGAAGAATACAGGTAGATCGAATAAAGTTCTTTTAAGTCAATCCAAATATGAGAAGAAGTTGCCTCATCAGCAAGTGGGTCAAGGGAACAAAGCAACAAAAATGTTCAAGCTTATCAACAAGTAGAGAAGATGATTTTTGATAAGTTCAGTTGAGAAATTTCGTGCCAACTATCCTACTAACATACAATTTCTACACCATCTTAATCATGAAATGAATGTCAGATGTTATAACCACACAGTTTTGATACAGAACATAGTTGCATTATTAGTATGCAAAAATATCTCCTTGCAATTGGACTAATATGGCTATGCAAGCATTTTTACCAGAAATAGTAATTACTAGTATCTAACACAAACTCAACATTCATTGAACAACTCACATCATCCGCGAAAACTACCACCAGTTGCAGACATCCGAGTTCTCCATTAGATGCAGGATATATATAATAGGTGAAGTATATATCAGTAGGATCATGTGACACAATGAAAAACAATGGTGCACTAGATGAAACAGGAGAAATTCCAAGTTTATGAATGATAATCGCAAATGTTGTATGAATGTATATAAATCGCAAATGTTGTATCGGAAGAACACTATAGTATTGATGAAGTAGGCTACATTTGCGATTGAGTAAAATGTTTGTAACAATTATGAATGTGGTACCCCTGAAACAGGAGAAATTCACAGCAATTTAATCTTCAACACATAGAAACACAGGAAGGATGATATAGCAACAAAAGTTCACCAACAAGAAACTTGCTGTTATTGAAGGAATTGCACACAATAATGAAATTGGGATAACTGAAATACTTATTGATTTACTTGAATAAAATCATTATTACTATAAAATGATGTATATCTTTTATTTTTCTCAAGGACTACTATTGACACTACATGATGAGGAGACTCCCAAATGATATTCTGCTGAATGAGCTAAGAAATTGTAGACATACAGAGCAATCTTTGGCAGGACGAGCAGAAGCACTTTGTCTCTCTCCCCCCATCCTGTAATGGTTGTTCTATAAGCAACACGCCACGCGTTTCGTGATTTCGAGGTCTCCAATCTCCATTCCCTGATTGATTCATCCTTCCCTCCAATATTTACTCAACAATCCACATTCTTTCAAGGACCAAAATTGCTTTTTAAACAAGTGCAAGAAGAACTAGTTCAAATTCGCCAACGCTGCCTATACAGAAAAACTGCAAGCAAAGGACACTTGATCATAGAAGTAACACACACCCTATAACCCAGACCTCCTTCTAACAACACAATGTACAATCACTGAGAACATATTACTCAGTTTTTTTTTCATAACAAAAAAAACTATCTCAATTTCTTCCTTCAAACTTCATCATTTTAATCTACATAACCTCTCCTCCTTTCACCCACCAATCGAGAACTCCATTCAATTTCTGCACAAACATAACTATATAGTCAATAACATACCAACCAACCAATAAAAAATATATATACTTCCTCCGTTCTAAAATAAATAAATAAAACACTTTTTCTCGAGAAGCGTTTCATTTATTTCATAACGGAGTTTAAAAAGGAAGCGAATTTCATACATTAGCAAGGAAATGAAGAATGGCGGTGGGATGAGAAGCGGCAACACACTCTCTAGGAGTTTCAAACAAGGAGAGAGAAAATTGTTTACGAACAACACCAACATCAAAATAAATAACACCAGAACTAGGAATATCTACCCGGATCCCTTTGACCGGAAACCATAAAAACAGATCCTGTGCTGAAATCCCTGATAAATTTCCGATCTGCCCGAAACTTAACTGCCCGGAAACACTCTTTTCATAGTGTAATTCACTCTCAAATTTAGCATCACAAGCTTGATCTAAATAAACTTCAAATCTCCCATCTTCTCCAACGGTAAAATTTGTCACACCTTTCGGAAATAATCCCATGGGTAAACCTTCTGATTCAAGTACTTGGTATATTGATAGTTTTTCTGCAAATAATGAATTCATTCTATAACCTCCTGTTGTTGTTGTTGATGATATAATGATGGTTATGAAAAACCATATAGTAAAAACCGTCGTAGACATTTTGTATGAAATTTCTATATGAGTATCATACAGTAAGAAAAAAAAGGGGTTTATTTAATTTTTGTAGGGTTTAAGAAAGTGAGAGAAGAAACAGGGGAATGAAAGAATGGTGGAAAAACAGAGGGGAGAAGAAGAAGAGAGAAAGAGGAGAGAGAAAGAGGTGCCAGCAAGAGTACAGAGAGGATTAGGAGAATGATCAATTATTGGTGCTGAAAGTGGGACCCATATATAATTTGTCCAATCCTCTACGATGAGTTCTACAGTATGTCTACTAGGACCCTACTGATTCTTGACACGTGGTGATGCTGATTTGGAAGTTTATTAATCGTAAAACCGGGTGTACCATGGATAAGGCTCTGTTTCTTTTGGACCGAATTAATAAAAATTGGTTCGATTCGTTTAGTTGACAAATTCAATCGATTACGTTCGATTCGGTTAGTTTCCTCTCACAGTTTTCATTCAATTCAGTTCAGGTTTATTCAGTTCAGTATAGTTCAGACAAATTCAGTTCAGTTCAATTCAATCCAAAAAAACAGAGCCTAACTTTTGCTCATTTGTTCATATGAAACTTTCCTTTCTAGTACATGTTGCTTTTCTAGATGAATTCAAATTTCAAATGCACAATGAATAAAAAAATAGACTTGAGTGCATCATACGCACGATACACTCGCGTGTATGATAAAATTTGTACGGGTTTTGTGATGGTTACGTGGGGTTAGTAGGACGATGAGTGGTGAATTGCTTGGATGACGTAGGCAGTGGGGGGTTTTTTGGCATTGTTTTTTATTTATTGAGGAGAATATTTTGTTGCCATGTGAGAAAAGGATGAGAATAAAGAAGTTGGAAAGAACACATTTGGAGGAGAGAGAGAGGGGGGAATTAATAGTTGTGGTATTTCTTTTTCTTTTTTGTTGGTGGTTTCTTTGGATTTGAGTGAGAACAGAGTGATTACAGGTGTAAATTTCGGCGTTGACAGATGGATCCAAGGCATAATTATATAATTGGACTTAATTTGCTTGATTTGTTGTCTTGTGTGTGTCAATTTGCATTATTAGCTGCAGATCATAAGCTACATTTGCAGATTTTTTTTTAAAACAAAGTTTATTCTACGGTTTTTTTTCACTGCGCACTCTCGTACTTTTTGAAAATTAATGCAGTGCCCTATTTTTAAACAAAAATGCAGAATGCACCCTAAGGTTTTTCTTAAAAAGCAATAAATGCCCTTACTCCTTGACGGCGTTAAGTTGGCGTTAGTGAGTTATTACAATAATGGCCTCATTCATTTATGGCGCTACAACAACAGGACACCAAAAGGATTTTCGAAAAAAAACCCTCGAACTTCCAATCATCTACCTTGTTCCTCTGTTCTTCCCCTCCAACTGGGTTGACCAAAAAATCTGAAAAAAAATTTGAGAGTGAAATAATCTATGCCATATTCATCAATCTTTGCACTTGGAACTTGACGCGAACAAGCAGAGTTCTTTGGGTAACCAAAGGAAGTGACTTTTAAGGGTTTAGGGTTTTCTCTTCAAAATTTGGCAAAGGTAAGGTTTTGTAACTTCTATTTTCAGTTTATTTGCATTAATTAGTTGTTAAAGATGAATGAGTGTGTTTTTTGTGTTCATCTATGCTATAATTCCATAGTTTCATGTTTAGGGTGCTTTGCATTCACAATTTTTTGCGTTTTTTTCCTGTTTCAGTTTTATTTTTGCATGAATTTGTTGGTAAAGTTGAGTTGGTGTCTATATTTTGTTTGAACTCCCCATAATTGTGTAGGTTAATGTTGGTTCTTTGCATTCACAGTTTGGTTTATTTGTTTTCTTGTTTGTTTGATTGCGAAATAGGATCATGGAAGGGATGTGGTTGTTGTGTGATTATAAGGGTAAACAGTTTGATGTGAGGGTTGAAGATGTAGATTTAAGTAGTTTTATGGATATGTTGAATGACATACATGATGAGTCTGTCAAGCAAGATGTATGGTTGCCTGAGAATTTTAGAGTCTATTTTAAGCATCCAATGACCAAAAAATTAGTGGAATTGTATGAAGATGTACATGTTGCAAAGATGTGGGGTGAGTTTGTTGGAATTGACACTGTTGAGGTATTC
This sequence comes from Beta corolliflora, assembly GCA_947648045.1. Lineage (NCBI taxonomy): Eukaryota > Viridiplantae > Streptophyta > Magnoliopsida > Caryophyllales > Amaranthaceae > Beta > Beta corolliflora. The sequence continues at coordinate 95,094 of CANSZD010000396.1, forward strand.
ATAGAGGAGACCCAGCAGCCCCTTAGGTTTGTGTTCAAATTAGTGAAGGACTTGAGGGAAGCTAAGAAAATAGCTGAGGCAGAGAAACTTAGGAAGATTGCTGAAGAAAAGGAAAGGGAGAGGGAGGAAGAGAGAAAAAAGCAGGAAGAAGAACAGGCTATGAGGGAATTGGAGAGTCAATTGCCCCCTGTGGCAATTGAAATACCTGTGTACAATGTGGATGATTTGAGTGTGATGGAATATTTGAGGATATTTTCACAGGAAGAGGAAGAAGTTGTGATGGGAGAGTCACAACCCCAACCTGACACACAATTTGTCCCCCCTCCGGAACAAACACATTCCCATGCCCCCCCTCCCCCCACAAACACATTCCCATGCCCCCCCTCCCCCACAAACACAACCCCGCCCACCCCTTCCAACCACCTCCATCTCCCACTCGAACATGTGTACTCACCCCCACAACCCTCTCCTCCACCATCCCCCTCCATTGAACAACCCCCACATTGGAACCTACCTCCACAACCTTCCCCCAGACCTCCCCAACCTTCCCCCTCCCACAACCTCCCCCAACCTTCCCCTCCTCCATCCCCACCACTCGAAGTACCCTCACAACCACACTCGGCTCCCCAATCTTCCAAAGTTCTTGCTTCAAAGAAAGCAAAGAAAGAAAGCGCAGTCTTTGCAAAGAAAAAGGTGCAAGGGAGGGGTTTAAAACTGCTAAAACCACTTGCAAGAGGGTTGGTACATATGTACCAAAGACTAGGGGGTGAGAGAGGGGTTAGGAAGCCTAGAAATCCCGCCTAACCACCCGAAATGCATGTGGATGCGGATGGGGATGCGGATGGGGATGAAGAAGAGTTTGATTATGGTGAGAGTGAAGATGAGGATTATGTTGGGGAAGATGAGAGTTACGAGGATGAGGGTGTTGATTTAGAACTGGAAGCCGAATTTGAAAATGAAGAAGCTGGATGTTGTGGAGGAGAAGGAATTTGAAGATTATTTGGATGGTGGATCGGTTTTGGATAAATTGTACACAAATGGTAAAATTGTGGGGGAGATGGTTTTTGGGCAAGTTAAGCTTGCTAATTGGATGATCTTCTCAAACAAAAACCACTTCCTTGGTGTGTTCAAGGACTTCTGTATTCAAGAGGGGTTTGCTGTGAGGGTTGAAAAAGCTGATAACCTTAGGTTCACTGCTAGGTGTATCATTGAGGACTGTGAGTGGAGAATTCATGCATCCAAACTGATGGATGGCATCAGCTGGGTCATAAAGTCCATAACTGGTGAGCACAAGCTTTGTGGAAGAATGGAGGAGAATCCAATGGTGTCTTGTGTTTGGTTAACAAGGCATTTAGGTGATGTTATTAGTGCAAACCCTGATGTACCTGTGCACTCATTACAAAAAATGTGTTTGGAGAGGTATAGGATAAAGGTGAAGGAAAGGCTGCTGTACAAGGTGAAGTGCTTGACAAAGGAGCAGATGTATGGTGGTTTTTCTGAGTCCTATGGTTTGCTACCGGCTTATCTTTGAGATGGTTAAGCGGACTAATACCGGTAGCTATGCTTTAGTTACTTGGACTAACCAACTCTTCAAACAAACACACCCAAATTCAAAGCTTGTTTCTTCTCTTTTACTGCTCAGTTCAAGGGGTTCCTAAGAGGATGCAGACCTATTATTGGGTTTGATGGGACACACTTAAGTGGCTTCTACAAGGGAATCTTGTTGACTGCTGTGAGTATTGATGGAGATAATGAGATACTTCCAATTGCATATGGGATAGTTGACACAGAAAGCAAAGACAGTTGGTCCTATTTCTTTAGAAACTTGAAGTTGGTTTTCCAGTCACAAGGTGTGAACAAGGATGACTGGACATTCATAAGTGATAGGATGAGGGTAAAATTCTATACTTTTATAATTTTGTTCCTATATTTACATCCTAATTACATCCTAACAGTCTGCTATTTTTTTCTCCTCCTTGTAGGGTGTTGAGGGAGCACTATTGGAAGTGTTTCCTAAAGCTACTAGGAGAATATCTTTGTCAACACCTATACTCCAACCGCAAGAATCTTTGGATTCACTTGGCCTGCTTTTCACAAAAGCTTCGGATTCTTTGCTAATGCATACAACCTCTATGTGTACAAAAAAGCCATGGAGAAGATAACAAAGGTTGACCCTAAAGCTACAGAGTACCTGGACAAGGCAGAAGAACAGTGGTCTAGGCATGTTTTTGACCCTGTTGTGTGCTGTGATCACAACACAATAAATTTTGTTGAGTCATTCAATGCATGTACAAAGCCTTTCAGAGATCTCCCTGTCCTGACTTTGTTGGAAGGTAAGTATAATGTACTGTTTTGTTCTTCTAAAGTGTCCAATTATTAGTATGCTTGTTTATGATTGGTATGGGTTCATTTACAGCTATTAGGGGTTGGTGTATGAAAAAGATGGGAGCTAGATTTGATAGGGTTGTTGATATGGAACCTAATGACCTCACCGACTATGCCATGAAGTTGTTGGAGGTGAGGGGCGATGAAAGCGAGGTTTTGCCATGTTGTTCAAGCCGGTGGAGGGAGTTTGAAGTGTTGGATGATCATGTTCACTTCCCCATTAGGCTAGACACTAGGATGTGTGGTTGTGACAAATGGCAGGGCACTGGTATACCCTGCAAACATGGTTTGAGGGTAATTTTTGACCAGAGGCTTAACCCACATGACTTTGTGTCTGCCTACTACATGGGGGCTGCATACAAAGAGACCTATGCAAGCCACATACACCCCATGCCTGACTCATCTCAATGGCCTGAGTTTGAACTCCCCATAATTCACCCTCCCCCATTCAAAAGAAGTGCTGGAAGACCTGCCAAACAAAGGAAGAGAGGGCCAAATTAAATGACAAGAAAAAAGGCAAGAGGAGCAGCACTATTAAGTGTGGCAAGTGCAAAGAAATTGGCCACAATTCAAGGACATGCAAAGGAGGGGCAACACAGAAGCAAAGAAAGGAAACTGGCTGCATCGGCATCACAATCCACGACCATCCGAGGGGACTGCTCAACAGGGGAGGAAAAGAAAGACTGCTGCTGGTCCATCCACTTCAAAGGGTTCAGCAAAAAAACAGAAGAAAGGCAAGAATGTAGTTTGAGTAATTAGGGGACATAACTTCTTTTTTTGGGTTCAAATTAGGATTAACAATATTTTTTGGATGAAACATGGAAAAGTGCAAACAATATGGTCATATCTTTTTTGTAAAGCTACTTATATATAGGTTCAAACAAGAGCATTTTTTGTAAAGCTACTAATATTATTGCAACTGGAATGTTATTGGCTACAAACTTGATGCTACATTACAAGTCTTGCTTCATTTGTTCATTACAAAAAAAAGTAAAACAAACATAAATATGCCTATTTTGATTGCTCCTTGCATCATTTTTTGTTGTTGTTTGATTCTCTTCTTGAGTTGCTTCATTTCCTCCTTCAAGTTCACATTATTTGCTTCATCTTCCTCTTCTTGTCTCACGTTGTAGTTATGGTCAATCGTACCAACACACCACCTAAACGTGTTGCAATCATCGCACTTGTAGTACAATCTTTGTGGATTCATTGAGGACTCCGAGCTCCGAATTGCAAATTTTTTCCTACATTTGCAAGTTCTATTAGGAACTCTAATGTATGAGGATTCTAAGTAACTAGAAGTGTGAGATTGTGAACTCATAAGAATTATTGGAGGAGGGAGCAAAAACTTAAGTTTGCTTGAGGAGGGAGCTAAATACACCCAGTAGGACTGCTTATATACCAATCCCAAGTCTTGCAACGGTAAAAAAAATTGAATTCAGTTTAAAAAACTAGCCGTTATAAAAAAATGAACATATTTGTAAAACCTTAGGGGTATTTCATGCATAAAAGATCAGGGTTAACGGTTCTCTAACGCCATTCCTCATTAATGGCATTTGGTACATTGTTCACAAACCTTAGGGGTACCTGGTGCATTTGTTTAAAAATAGGGGTACCCCATGAATTTTGAAAAAGTACAGGGGTACCTGGTGAAAAAACCGCTTATTCTATGACGTTCAATTGTGATAAGGTCAAATTCATACATCTGAATGACTACAAGATTTCGACAAAGGAGTAAAAACTTTGTCTATCGAATAGGTAATTTACGTATGGGAAAATAAACATAAATAAATATGTTAAGATTAAATAATATCAAAATAAAAGTTCATTCATCATATATCTAGGTATATCATGTGCATGGCGCACTTAAGATTATTTTTTGCTCATTTAGAACTCTCATTTTTAGTACATTTTGTGTCTAAATAATTATTGTCTTGGGTGTACCATGTTCACGGTACACTCGGGTGTATGATAAAAATTGTACTAATTTACACTGCTTTCGTGTCTAAATAACTATTGTCTCTATCTATGCTCAATTTACTCTTTACACGGGTTATAAGGATTGTTGAGCAATGCTTAAATTAAACGCTCATAAGTCATAAGTATGATATGCAATATACTTTAAGTTAGCATCTATACAAATATATTAAAAGGCGTGCGAAAGAAGACAATTGTCCACGTGCCCCCCCCCCCAATCTTTTAAAAAAAAATTTTATATTATTTAACCCCCCCCAATTTATAAAAAAAAAAAAAAATTTTAAAAAATAAAAGAAAAAAAAAAAAATAAAAAAAAAAAAAAAAAAAAAAAAAAAAAAAATTTGTTGTCTTAAATAACTTTATTGTCTCTATCTATGCTTTCAATTTTACTTTCTTTATCACGGGTTATAAGGATTTTTTGGCAATTGTTTTCAAATAAAAATATGATAAAAGCTAATAAAGTATAATTAATAAAAGCAATATATCTTTAAGTAAAATAGCTATTTTTTCATTATACCGCGTGCATGTTCTTTTGTCATAGCAATATGTTCTTGAATTCACGAAGTATCAAAATCAGGATATCCTGGCATAAGAAACTAATTAAAATACGCAAATTCATCTACATTTCTATTTGTTTCTTAATAAACAAATGTAATATCGTGTTACTATATCTGCTAATAGAGATTTGATATCATCCATATTCTATAATCACGCAGATAATTTTAAATTACACTAATTTAATTAGATGATAAAATCTTGAAAAATGGTATCGAAGAGCTGAGCTAAAATCTCATTTATACGATCGTTCTTTATGGTCCAAAACCAAAATAGTCCTATATATATATATAGGAGTAACATCACATCCAAGATTCCCACTACCTTTGGCAACAAGATATCATTGATTTGAGGAAGCTTAATTAAGGTAGCCACTTTCATCATCAAGAAGATGTTATGCTCCATTTGCTTTAGTATTAATACATGAAATCGAACAAGTCTATTATTACTTCAATATGAAAATGAATGATACCAAAAAAAAAGGGCTATATGAAGAAATGATCTTATTCAAGAGGTGAGAGGGTCAGGGTAGGGAGAGAGAGCATGTGAGGACAGGGAGGACGAGGGCGTGAAAATAATGATGATTTTGTCTTGATATATACTGTATACCTTTTATAAACATGCAATTTGACAATAATTTTATACTTTTTAAGATTAGTTGGCGATTTTATATCACTTTAGTATTTTACTCTAAAATGATTGTCAGATGTTGCCAATAAGCAATCTAAATAAGTCCTAGGAGTAACTAATAGGAAGAGTTGGTTCAACTGCTGAAATCGTCAACTCTATTTGATAATTACATAAACTTTATTACTAGTACTATATTCATTGTAGTATACTACTATGTGACAGTAACATAGACAGTGTACCCATAAATTTTCTTTTAAAAAATGGAAAGATACAGGGGGATTGGTAATTGGTATGTACTATGTGATATTGTAATGTGGAGTAGGAAATATTCAAGTATGAAATTAGTAATATATTTCATGAAATCCCTTGATATTTGTAAACAATTAACCTTAACATGTGGGATATGGTCAACACCTGGAACCAGTATAATTTGTTGTAGCTGAATTTTTTTAATTGCATAAGAACTTGCATATAACAATAGGAACTTACTATTGTTATATGCGAGTTGTTATATGGAGTATATTAGTCGGTCTAACAATCAAACCATGTACTTTCTCCGTTTTGAAATAAGTAAAACATTTTTCTCTTTTATGTAAGAGAATTTTTAGAAAAGTGTTTTACTTATTTTAGAATGGAAGAAGTATTAGTTATGAAAATAACCATCTACAAAAAAAATTGAAAAAACATATGAATAGTCGAAATAATAAACTTAAGAGTTAAAATTTTACGTAAAAATACTTTGAAGTTAAGCAAAATATATAAAAAGTTACTTGGTCTGACCAAAAATATCAAATTAGATCGTCAAACATGATACCAGTTGTTGTCTTTTTTGGAGATAAGTATACATATGTTATTTTCGAAATTATTCAACTTAAGTAGTGCTCTTATTAACTTTTTTATAAAAAAAATACAAGTTTTGATAAGTTTAAATAAATTGAATGGACAAACTCTTAAGCAATGAATTTGAGGATTTGAGCCAGATATAATGTTTAAAAGTTTGAGGTTCCAACTAGATTCCTGTAACAATATCTTCTCGTCTTTTGTTATGGTTAATTACAACATAAGTTTACCAAATGTCTACTAAACTTACTCTGGGGTTTCTAGTTGGTTGGAACCAAGGACCCTTAGTCTTACAATCCAAAGAAAAATTTAAAAAAATACATAAACTAGAAATGAAAATTACAAATTCATCCTTCGGGTCTTCATATTTTGAAAGCGATCAACGATTTTTTCATCGGGAACTTGTAAGAACACATCCTTCTCAATAAAAGTTACCAACACAATCATTCATAAATTGATCGTCCATGCTATTTCGTAACCTATTTTTGACACAATTCATTGCGGAAAACACCATTTCAACACTTGTCGTAGCAACGGGAAGAATCAACATCAACTTGATTAGCAAATATACAAGAGGAAAATTCTCATGCCTCTTTGTTTGAACAAGCATCATGGAAAGAGAATTAAGATCGGCTTGTTTTCCCTTAGTCGTGGACTTGTTTGAATTAGGTGAATGTGAATCACTTGACATTTTCCTAATTAAATTGATAAACATGAATCAATTACATTATCAAACCAAACTAATCAATTATAAATCAACTCATATTTACAATTTCCAAATTAAAAATTAGAAATTACTCCCTCCGTCCCTAAATAGAGTGCCCATTTCTTTTGGGCACAAATATTAAGAAGAAATTATGTGTAGGACCTTAGTTGTATTAAATCATAATTAAATATAGAAGTTGGTACATTTTTTATGAATTATTTATTAAGGAGAGATACTGTGGGTCATATGGAGAAGTGGGTGATATTATAAAAATTAAAAGTAAAATAATATTTTAATTGGTGGACCCATGCCAAATAAGGAAATGTGATTTCTATTTGGGACAAACATAAATGGAAAAATGGGCACTCTATTTAGGTACGGAGGGAGTACAAACTACCTAAACCCTAAAACATGAATCAACAAATCAAGTCAATAAATCATGGCCAACATTCCAATTTTCAACAACAAATCATTTCAACTAAAACAAGTATTCAGATTTCAGCCATAATCACAAATTCACAACCAAACATTGATATATATTACCTCAAAACAGTGAAATTAAAACTTAGGGAGTTAGGGTTTAGAAAAAAACAACTCAGTGGTCAGTGTGACTGGACTGGGCGGCTGCCGACAACGTGGCTGGCGGCGTAATTCCGCGGGCAAGAGTCGCTCGTGGAGTCGTAATCGTGGCTGGACGACTCCTTTCTCTCCTAGTCTCCTTCGTTTGAACTTTTAATCGCTTCCTTCGTGGCTGGTTCCTTCTCCTTTCTTCGTATTTCGTTCCGGCTCTGGCGGACTGGACGGCTAAGGGCTCCGGCGACTCGTGGCGGGAAGGCGGCAGCGGGGAGTTAGGGTTTTAAACTTTCTCTCCTCAATTTCTCTCTCTTCGTTTTTCTCAAAGGCTTATGTTTGTGTTTGTTTCACGCGTCCTGCGAAGGGCGAACTCAATCCTTCGTTTTTCTTTTTTTTTCCGTGAAATTATTTTTTAAAGGTGGGGGGACATCTGTCTCCATGTCCCCCTGTTGGCTCCGCCCCTGGCTTCCTATCTCCCACATGGGAGACCAAAGTTCAAATCTCGGTGGAAGTAAATTTCAATGTTTGGGGGAGGGGGGGGTTGGGGCTTATTGGGCCTCTGGGCGAGTGACCTTGTGCGAGAGCAGTCGAGAGGAAAATTCTTCTTACCAAGGGGTTCCCGAAAGGGGGCCCAAAAAAATAGTTGGTTGGAGGCAGAAGCTCATTTGTTTTTGGAACCATTTGCTTCATTGAGAAGTTTTTTTTTCTTTTAAGGTTTGATTATGTAGTTGTATCTATATAAACAACACTTAGGAATACCCTATAGTTGTGCTATAGCTTTTCTAATAGAAGAAAATTTATAGGAAGAAAGGGTACATATCAGCAATCTTACTAATTCAATTTCATTCAAATTGGATGATTAGATTATTTTGAATATATGCGTTAAAGAGAACAGTCTTCATTTGACAATTCCACCTCAGGTTATTGCTATGATATGTGCCCCCTAAGGTGATCCTTTGATAAATCTAAAGGTCATGATCACCAAATTGTGAATTTGTGATATCAAACCATACCATGTTAAGAATTATCCTCGTTTCTTGTTATCTATTTTACATAGAAAGTATTCTTCTTTCATACTACATTATATCACTTTAGAATACATATACTAATGCACCGCTACTTAACAATTCATATATCAATATAATTAGATATTAATGTAACTAATTAACAAAATCTCGTTACGCTTAATCTTATACGACACTCATCAAAAAATTGAAACATTACTTAAGATGAAATCTATAGCATTGCCATTGGAAATGCTCATGTTACGTATTTACTCAAATTAAAAAAATTGAAACATTACTTAAGATGAAATCTATAGCATTGCCATTGGAAATGCTCATGTTACGTATTTACTCAAATTAATTGGGTTCAATTTGAGGTCTAACACCAAATTAAATTTCATCTATTGTTAAATTGGTTTGAACCGCACCCATCAAGTCAGAAACTTTTGGAATTTGAACCACTTAAAGCCTAAAGGAAATTTGTGCATCTTAAAAGCAATTAACATATGAAGAGTACTTCTATTTTGGACCAAAAGCCACGAAAATATATTTTTGGGCTAAATGATAGTTCAAGAGCTTTAGAGAGGACTGGGGTGAGAGGGGATAGCGGCCCATTGTGCTGGCGGAGAGAGAATTTCGGCCATCAGACCACAGATTTGAATATTTGCACATCACAGCTTACAAGCCCATGTGTGGATATGAAAGAGGATAAAAATCACATAGGCCATAGCTTGCTAGTAGTTAAAGATGTGCCACAATGAGGAATGATAAATTAATGTACATTTTATTATAATGAAAGATATATGCACTTAGAAACCATGTAAAATAGGAGTACATGTCTTTTTTAGGTACAATCGAGAGTTAGGACATTTTTTTTCTCAAGGGAATAGTACATTTATTTGGATTGTCATAAAAATTGTTTGATTTTTCATAGTTTTTTACTCACAAGTTTGATCATTGTATATATCTATTACATATTTTTTATAAATTTTAGAATAAAATTTTCAAACTTTACAACAAGTAAATTTAATGAATTTGAGGTAGTATTAAGTGAACGTGAACGATGTTCCCCCACTACCACCTCTACTCATATCTCTACTGTAAAACTAATGATGTAGTTGACTACTTGTAATCTCTAGGACACTTCATTTAGTCACACCAAAATATTGAACCTAGTTCTCTTATTGTATCGATCCTATTTAAGGATATTAGTTCTCTTATTCATTTTTAGATCATTTTGAATTGACACATCTAGCAGGTTCATTAGTCAGTTTTGCAGGTCACAATAAACCTTTAAGTGGAGTTTGAATTTGATTCCTTGAAATCATGAGGTTAAATCTTTACCATTAAACCAAGTTTTACATGGTGTAAAATTAGATCAATTAGGAATTACTATCGAGAGAAACTCTGTAATTATATGTACTTTTTAAAAAAAGACAAAAGGATTGAGATTTGGAAGGAATGCCACATATAGATAAGCCATAAGAATAAGATCATGTGTACTCTCCCATATACCATATAATAACAATATTAACATTACATCATTGCATTTGGCCAAATTAAGACATCGTCACGTCCGTATGATAACGAAATACGCACAATGAACATGAAAAGCCTAGATTATGAACACAAAGCCAATCTACAATGAACATATACCAACAGAAGATGTACGTATGTTCATTTAGTGAATATCCAGTATACGTGTGTTCATTCGACTTGTTATCAGTATGCATTTGGGCTTTATTATTAATGATATATGCATAGCACCATCCAGACGTTGTTGCATTTACAGTTAATAAAAACATAACATTGCAAATTGCATCTAGAGGTTCCAATCTACACTCATAAAAATAAAATGGTCAAAAGTACATTTGGATCAACCAAAGGTGGAAAAAAGTGAGCACGATCAACACAGTCTAAAGCAAACTCAATTGCCCAAAACAATTCAAAAAGCCACCAATCAATCATCACTATTACACCTTAAGCACAAGGGTCCCATCTTTTCTGGGTCTGAAAATCCCAAAACAAATGGGACCCATCTCTGACTAGAAAGAAGACTCCTTAGCTTAGTTCCCACCAGAACAATGGCTACTTTCCATGTGAAGGTTCTCTGCAACTCTACACTCTACTTTACCCACTTATCCTCCATTTTCTCTCTCAAATCTGAAGAGAAGAGAGAAAAATAAAGAGAGAAAGAATCAAAGAATGCCCCTTTTTGCTAAATTATGGGGCATCATTTTATCAATTCATTTGTTATGTTTGTTTAGATCTTGTTATGGAGGAGACCCATATGTGTTTTTTGATTGGAGAGTATCATATATCACTGCTTCCCCCCTTGGATCCAAACAGCAGGTTTTGTGTTTTTTTTTTTTTTGGGATTTTTTTTATTTATTATTACTGGATTAAGTCTTTAATTGCTTGGTTTAATACTTTAATTTTCTGGGTTGCTTAGTGTCGGTGGTTTTGTAGACTTATAGTAGTGCTATTTTCAGTAAAAAAAAAGGTTGAAACTTGAAAGGTTCAAATTGGTAAACTAGAGAATTTGAGTTTGTTTTCACTCTTCAAATAGTTAAATTGCTATTTTTGAGAATAAGGTTTTTGGCCTGCTTTTTACTACTTATTGCATGATGATTGAGTTGCATTTTCTGCAAGTTTGTACTGAATTAGGGTTAATAGTACTAAAATTCAGTTAAAGCACCTTTTGGAAACTTGAACCATGTAAGATGTAACCAGACTTTGAGATTCTGCAGCAGGGCCTAGGCCTTTGTGCATTGCTTTTTCTACTGCTCCACATTGGTTGGGATTGTTGCTTAGGAGTTATGCTCATATGAGACTCGAAAATGACTTGAATTCGAAATTTTTCGGCGTTGGTGCATTGGTTCTAATCTTTCTAGTTAGCTCTATATTGCAAGGTATGGTGAAGTTTGGAAGGAAGAAATGGTCTCATGAAAAAGAGAGAGTCTTGTGATTGGAATACAATATAAATTGCTATTGGCAATTTTTGTAAATAAAAACTATAAATTTTAATCCGCTTTCCTAGTTTTGAGTTGGGAGTAACACATAGCCTTATAAAGCTGAGTTTGACCCAGAGTTCAGTTTGTCTTAGAACATGGAAACCAATGTACATTATGATCCTACTTCGTTGAGACGCTGTGTTCAGCTTCATCTCCCAATGTGCATTTGGTCTTATGATGTGGCACAATTCTTAGGGTTTGCATATGAGCAATTCAGCATTTTGGGCGGCTGTCACTTTGGGCCTTTCATTATCTTTTTTGTTGCAATATTCTATACTACAGCTATATTTCGGTTTGGTGTTGGTAAAAAATTGACAAGTAGATGTACCTGTCTCGGTATTTTGTGTCCATCACAAGATTCGTTTTCTTTCGTATTGAGTTAGATTCTCTTGTTTGTAATTTCAGTTTGTATGGTTTTTCCCTTTTCTCATTGATTTATGTGTAATTTTAACTATTATATGAGATTCTAAGTTCTAACCTTCTGTACATTGTACTACTATAATATACCAGGTTATTGCTATCAATGGGCAATTCCCAGGACCTATTCTCAATGTTACAACTAACTGGAATGTCGTCGTTAATGTTAGGAATGATCTTGATGAGCCACTGCTTCTAACTTGGTAAATTTCAGTGACTTGAGTGATGATTAAACTTGGCATTGTTTGCAGTTGACACTTGATAAAAGACATTTTAATATGCTTAGGCAAATGCAGGGCTGGTGTACAACAGAGGAAGGAATCTTGGCAGGACGGTGTCTCAGGGACAAATTGCCCTATCCCTGCTGGCTGGAACTGGACATACGATTTTCAAGTTAAAGATCAGATCGGGAGTTTCTTTTACTTTCCATCCTTGAATTTTCAGAGAGCTTCTGGTGGATATGGGGGCATCACTATAAATAACAGGAAAATCATCCCCATACCTTTTGGAACCCCAGACGGAGACATCACTCTTTTGATTAGTGATTGGTATATAAAGAGTCACAAGGTACCTATGAACTTCTATACCTCTTTCTAGTAGAGGAAACTGAATATTCTTCAGAAATTGGTGAAATCAACTTCCTTCATTGGGATAACAGGAACTTCGGAAGGACCTTGACGGAGGACATGACCTTGGTGCTCCTGATGGCGTGCTTTTCAATGGACTAGGTCCTTATCGCTATGACGCAAATCTTGTTCGTGGAAATTTTCAATTCTTGTCAGTGAATGTTGAACCAGGTACACCTTTGCTATATTGAATAACATACAAGGTGTATTCAGAATCGTAACATATTCTTCATAAATTTTTGTAATGCATACACATACTCAGGGAAGAAATCTGAAGGCTTTTCCTTATTCATGTTAGGTTCATGTATTTTGGCTATATCCAACAGAGGGATTGGAATTCTCTAAATGTTTACTACCTTGTTGTGTTTTTCCTGCTAAATAGATGATACGTGCCTTGCCAATTTAGCATGTATCCAACATGCATGGAGCTATCCCCCCCCTCCCTCCAAGTCCCTAACCTAAAAGAGGTTACTTTTTCTGTGAAGCTGCTGATGCATCATAATGTCTGCATCCCTTTTTCTCATATCTGTCTTTATGGAAACAGGAAAGACTTATCGTGTACGAGTGTCTAATGTTGGTATCTCTACCAGCTTAAATTTCAGAATCCAGAATCACAATCTAGTTCTTGTTGAGACTGAAGGGTCGTACACAGTTCAGCAGCAATACACGGACTTGGATATTCATGTTGGTCAGTCCTACTCATTCTTAGTCACAATGGATCAAGATGCCAGCAGTGACTACTACATTGTTGCCAGTCCTCGGTTTGTAAAAACTTCTTCTTCTGGGGGTAGCGCTGTTGGTGTTGCTATCTTGCACTACTCCAATTCTCAGGGACCCGCTTCAGGTCCTCTTCCAGCTCCTCCTACTGATTTAGACCCATCTTACTCTATGAATCAAGCAAAATCCATAAGGTTGCAATTTTCTGCCATCAGTAAAATTTATCTTAAACTTGTTAATTCTAACTTTAAATTTATCTTAAACTTGTTAATTCTAACTTTATTAAGTGTTGCTCGAGTGCTGTATACCTTTTATTTATCAATTTTCATGTCTGTAGTATTATATTATAGGAGGTCTGTTTAACAGAGGAAGGTCAATTAGTAAATATGCAAAATTCGAGTTGGTCTATCAGTGGTTTTCCCATTATAAGATTTCCCTTCGATCTCTTGTTTTAGCTCACTGATCTTGCATTCTTCATAAATGACATTTCTGCAGGTGGAATCTGACTGCAAGTGCTGCTCGTCCAAACCCTCAGGGGTCTTTCAGATACGGTCAAATCACAGTAACGGATGTTTATGTAATTGTAAGTAAACCTGCAGAACTTATAGATGGGAAGTGGCATACAACTCTCAATGGGTTATCCTACTTTACGCCTTCAACACCTTTAAAGCTTGCCCAGCTTTATAACGTACCTGGAGTGTACAAGCTCGATTTTCCGAGCAGACCAATGAACAGATCTTCAAGGCTTGACACTTCATTAATAAATGCAACTTACAAAGGCTTTGTGGAGATTATACTGCAAAATAGTGGTACAACTGTTCAAACTTATCATTTGGATGGATATGCCTTCTTTGTTGTTGGGTAAGCTCAAAGTGCAATGTAGATAATTTCCTCCATACCCTCTGGAAGTTGAAACACAGCTTATGAAGTTTCCATTCGAATTTCTAGGATGGATTACGGGATATGGACTGAAAACAGCAGGTCCGCCTACAACAAAGATGATGCTGTGGCTCGTTGCACCACTCAGGTACTTATTCTGTTACTGTTGAGTCTATTATAGAGTGGTATGTCCTGTGTAATGTTGCTTGTAGAAAGCGATGTTCCTGTTTTACTTGGTAAATTACAAATTCTCATTTTGCTTTCATTCGCTTACAATTAGTCTATCAGTATCAGCTTTTCTGGAGCTTTTCTGCAGGCAATAGGTGGGATTCCTGTACTCTGAGCTGATGCCCCTTTTAATTATTCAGTTGCGGATTAACTCTGCTGAAAGATGTAGTATTTTTTTTTATTTCTGAACAATGATAATCTGATGATTATGTGTCGGAACTCGGAAGTATCTGTAAAGACAAATCTAACAGTATTATTTTGACAATGTAAACAAATTAATGGCCAAATTAACAAAATTCGACCTTTAAAAGGAAGTATATTCCGGATGGAGGGAGTATCTATTATAGTAATGCATCACTAAATCATGCTTGTGACAGAAACGGTAATTTCGGACTTATATACTCCACGTACAGGTCTATCCTGGAGCATGGACTGCTATTATGGTTTCACTTGACAACTCCGGCATTTGGAATCTCCGAGCTGAGAATTTGAATTCTTGGTATTTGGGACAGGAGGTTTATTTGAGTGTTCTGAATCATGAAAAGGACAATACAGAGGTTCCTTTGCCAGATAACACAATTTATTGCGGCTTATTATCAGCTTTACAGAGGTAAGATGACATATAAATAGAAATTTCGCCCATGAACTCTCCTCTAGTCCTCTACCCTGCTTTTTATGTCACATTTTGTGTCCAGTCTTCCAAGCATGAAACTCTTACAGCTCGTTTGTAGGCGGTAATAAATGTTTATAAATAGTAATTAATTTTATAGCTAATTTGTGCAGAAAATCTCATGCCAAATTCCATGGTAATGCTTGTTCATCTGCTAATACCTCTTTTTCTTCATAAAATCTTCATTACCATCCATTACCACTTCAGAGGTGGTATTAAGTAGAAATGGAAATTTATGTAGAAAAGATATGTTTGGAGATGAAGTTACATTATCATGGGGAGTGGCTTGATACTTTCTTTACAAAATTTCATAGAACTCGAGAGCCATCAAACCCTATTACTGGCTTCCAAACAGGTCGTTAAGAATATGATCTCTAAAGATAGTAAGATACCCAAAAACCTTGATTGCAGTTTGTTCATATATCTCTTTGTGACATTCACGGCCCGTTTGGTAGTTGGTTATAAATGGTGGTAATGGGAATGAATTTGTGTGTAAATTTGTGAAGAATATCATTGTCCATTCCCATGGTAATGCTAATTTATCCTAAAGTGTCTACTTTTCTTCTTGAATTTTCATTCCCATCCAATACCACCTTGTAGGTGGTAATGAGTGGTAATGAAAATTGCTTCCCCTTGGAGACAAAAACACAAGTTTATGGGTGAGATTGCTTGCCCGATAGAGAAAAAATACCTCCCCATAGAGATTTTAAGTGTGCTTTCCTAATAACATTACACTTAAAATTCATTCCCATTACCGCAATTTATTAACTGCACTACAGGACTGGACTTGGCCTTTCATATCCTTGCATACACAAGACTAAACACTACCGTCATAATAATAGATCTTTCAATTGATCAATTGGTTAATTTTTTTTCCTTCTATCACTTATCACAGGGATCAATCTCAGAGGATAGACTTTTCAGGCATGCAGCAACTTGCTTGCGTAAGCGCTACAACGCTGGTTGCTTTAGCTATTAATACCCTTATAACTTACATGTCTCTTATCTCAGTAGCATGCTTTTAGTAGAACATTATCATTCACTTCACTTCACTTCATCAGTTGAAGATGTGCGCCAAAGGTGCCTTCCCAGATGCTAAGTTAAAATGTTAGAAATCACATATTGTTCTCGTTATTCTTTACATTAGCTGAATTTTGGAGCAAATAGAATTCCTGTACTAACAGTTACCATTTTTGCTTTTTACCCCTTACTTCATGTCCATCTTTTTCCTTTTAAAAGTTTAAGTTGTTGTGTGGTAGTTTTAAATAGAGACGAGTGAATCTTTGGGGTGTAAATCTTATTAGCAATGGCTCTTGAGCACCCACAACCAATGTCCAATTATCTAGATGGCGAGCTTGCACCAACCTGGGTAGTACAGCTTATTTGGGCAGAGATGGTTCGAGCTTTGCTCAGCTCAAAACCGTTCAATACATTTTTTGTTCATATCATAAAAAATAGTAGTATATCTAATAAAAAAACAGTACTACCTTCGTTCCTTATTGATTGATGTTCCTAGTTTGACTTGCACCAACATGGGGGAGTTAGGGGTGCTTGGCTTGTAACGGGCTTTACAAAAAAAAAATATTCTTCATGTATTCAGTATTTTCAAGATCATTGTTGTCTCCCAGGTGATATAATATTTATTTATTGGTTGTGTTTACTGTTTATATCTGTTGGGTTTTTATCATACTTTCACCGTTCTAAAATAGATGGTATGTGAGTTTTTTTTAGAGAAATGTTCCATTATTTTAAAACGGAAGAATTATATACTCCACTTTAATAAAGAAAATGCTTGCTATACTAGATTAGTTGGTTATGTACTCGTCTCGTGTCTTGAGAGGGCACTACGCAAAACCTCATATGAAATTTTGTTTATTTTGTTTTCCTTTGTGGCTCTCAAGTCTCAACCAACAAAAAAACGAAGCCGCAGATAGGTCCGAGCTAACTTCGGCATAAATTTGGAAACGAGAATTGGGGTTTCGGAAACGAGCCTTCATAGAGGGATGGAGCAATCATTATTAAGAGTGTGTTTGTTTGGACAGAATACATTTCCAATGGAAAGTGATTTTCCATGAAAACCATTTTCCGGAGGAAAACTTAATTCTAGAGTGATTTTTCTTTGTCTGGCTGCAAGTAATTTTCCTTTGAATCTATTTTTCTTTGTTTGTGTTGTGGTATTGTTTAATAGAGTAGGAGAAAGTGTGGCATCCCTTGCCTCCTAGGAAAAATAATTTTCCACCCTTAGAAAATGAAGTTCAAGTTCAAGTGTTCAACCCATATCTCCCTTCCTTAGACGGTCCAAACCAAACAGAGGAAAATGAGTAACATAGTTTTCCCGGAAAACCTTTCCTCCCAACTAAACACGCCCTAAGTTCAATTAGAATAATTTTCTTTGCAGATCATTCTATCTGGTACACCAACTTTCTGCTTTTGGGGGGGGAGAGAGAGTCGTAGAGTTGCCCAATTTGTTAAAATTACTTTCTTTCTCATGTAGTAAGTATGTATTAATGTTTTTGAACCCGTAATTTCATGTTTAGAAAAGTAGGTTATTTACCACCACTCTAATGTCACAACTATTGTTAACAAAGTAGCTCAGAAAAAGAAAAGTCATGCTCATCAATTTTAAAACTTCATTACTCAACTTAATTTAGGAACAACTAATTTTTTTATACTCTACTTGTGATAAAACTGTAATCAGAAAATAAAAGCTACTAAATTTGTTCTCAAGCTATACCAAATATAATCATTTTATTTATTTATGCATACATATAGCTTGAATAGAAACATTAAAAAAATGAAAATAAAATTGTTACATTATTTTTCAACTAACCAACTTACTTTATCTTTTCACAAATTTCACAAAAATAATCAACAATAATATCTTTAGTTCATGCACAATTTATAATGTAATGAATTCGTGATATTGAAGAATACAAAAATCCAATTATAGATTATTGGTTTACTTAATTGTTGGATAACCAAATTTGTGCTAATATCGATTAAAAATTGACAACTATATTTTTTATAATAATTTTGATAAGATTGTAATCATAAATTACAAGCAACTAAATTTATTTCAAAATATACTTGAAGTAAAATCATATTTTACTTGATTTATCACATATTCAATATAATGTTACTTGCAATAACTCGGGCATCGTCAGGGCTCCGAGCCAACAAACTACTCAAGGTTAATAAGATGGTATAGGAGAATGAGATATCTACATAACTTAGGAGGCTAATATTAGCCTATTAGGGAAGTCCTTCGTGAACAAGAATTGTGAAATTGCATATAATTAATTAATTAACTAGAAAAGGAGTAAAATATTGATTTCCATGAGAGAAACTTATGTTTCTCTTTAATTCTATTCGAAATTTTCCTGTGAGAGGAAATTGGTCAATGTAAGAAGAACTTATTAAAATAGAAGGGGTATTTATCAACCCCAAAGTTTGTCTTTTTTTATAAATCTCCATTATATTTGCTATCATTCTAAAAGGTGGTATCAAGTGATCATAGAAATTTATGAAAAAGGACACATGTTTGAAAATAAAATTTTATCATAAACATTAGCAAAATGAACATTCCTTTCCAAAAATTCCACTTTTTTGTAAAATCATTTTCATTATTTATATCACCTTCCAATAAGGTCTTAAAAGAAAAGTGTGACTTGTGATGAATGAATTTCCTAGTTTTGCAAGGGGTAGATGACTAGATGGTTGCAACTTGCAAAAACGTTAATATACTTTCTTATTTCCAATGTTAAACCTATTTTACATGTGGTTTAAAGAAGATTAAAAAGCAAGAGAAATAATCATAGTGAGGCAAAATTTTAGTTCAAAAAAAGGTGGAGAGTAAAATTTGCATTAGAAGAATGACACAAATACTTGGGAACAAATAATACCGGTATAAGAACTCAAACTTTCAACGAAAGGGCATTTGGTCTAGTGGTATGATTCTCGCTTAGGGTGCGAGAGGTCCCGAGTTCAATTCTCGGAATGCCCCAAATTAGCTAGTTTTAATTTTACAATTAACTGTAACTAATGTAAGTTTATTAATAAAAGGAAGAAAAGTAATATTAACAAGCTGGGCATTTGGTCTAGTGGTATGATTCTCGCTTTGGGTGCGAGAGGTCCCGAGTTCGATTCTCGGAATGCCCCCGGCCTTAAAATTTTTGAGGTTTCCCTAAGCGAATCCACTTTTTCCATTTCTTAAATTTTCTCATCTTTCGATAACGAGTTAGAAACATTTTCTACTTTTCGGGCTACAAAGTATTGTGTCTGCGTTTATCAAGTGTATAATAAATTTATTTTGAGATCATTTCACTTTTTGAAGTTCTCATAAACCAATTTGGTTTTTCTATTTCTAAAATTTTCTTTTCTTTCGATAATGAAGAAACCACTTTTTCCTTTTTGGGTTTCCAAGCTTATGTTCACCACTTAGTTTCGTGTGCACCGAGTGTACAACAACTTTATTGTGAGACCTTTTCACATTTAGCCAAAATGGGTCATTTTTAACAAAGGGTAACCTTTTAGCTTAAATGAGCCACTTCTATATAAGTAAAAGTGATCAACTTAGGGCAGAATGTGAACCCCGTTTAACTTTTTACCTTAAAATGGTCATTTTTATACTTTTATATAAGCAACCAATTTAGGGCAAAAAATCACTCTCACCTCATAATAATTTTATTGTGCACTCATCTCATTCAAGAATGGGAGATATCGAAGCTTGAGCAAATACTCGTCAATAATGAGTTATACATAGTGAGTGCAATTGGTGTATTAAAGGTGAATAGGTGTCAGGTGACGCAGGTGACCAACCCAATTATGAATGTGAACACACTTTGTTTAGTAAGACACTGCCTAAAACATAACTCAGGTCAGCAGCTGCAGAAGGATGGCATCTCAGCTCAATTCCACTATAGTATGAGAAATTTCTAAAAGCATGACATTGAATTCAAACTTTCTGAAATGTTCAACCAACTAATACTTTCTTCTCAAACATTGAATTATTGAACTATTGAACAATTGAATCAACAATGTAGTAATCCAGAAGAATAGCATCAAATATCTCTATAGCGCATTTTTGACAAACTTTGCAATAATTATGGAGCAGCTTCACACATTTTCCACGGTTCCAGGTAGGGGTGTTCAAAAAAACCCGACCCGCTAGAAAAAACCGGGTATTTTCTTTGAAAAATATAATTTTATCGGGCCGGGTACCCGACCCGAAAAAAGCAGGTCGGGTCATGGTCCGTTTATTATTACCAACCGGGTACCCGAAAAATACTTTTCAAAATTTATATTACGCTGGGCCTGCCTATCTATATATATATCTAAAACTCAAAGCAAACAAATGTCATGCTGCCACATGTACCTCCCCCTCCTAAACAAATGATACAAAGTAATCAACAAAAATATATGTATGAAGGCTCGAACGCGCAACCTCTCATTTGAAATACAAACATACTAACCACTAATCTACAATCTTTTTTTGGTTTTTATGGGGAGAAAAAAAACTTATAACATACATCTAAGAAAAGCATTTAAATATATGATAACTTACATCCGACAATATACCCCACAATTATTAAGGAGACCCAACATTACATGCAATTAACTACATTGCTATAAACTACATTGCTTCTAATTTAAGAACCAAATTGTAAGTAGGTGTTCAGGAGACCCGATACGTTTGACCCATCATGTTGACATGTCACCCGAAAAAGGTATAAATATGAAATTTCATTTTTATAGGTCGGGTATACCCGACTCGAGAAAAAAGATGCAAGAATCGGGTCGGTTAATAAGCTTGCTTTTAAGTTACACGTGCATATAAACGCATCGTTATTTTTTTTTCTCTTTCTTTTTTCACAGTAACTTTAATCTCATCTTATAAGATCAGAAACAATTGTGAAAATGTATTGAGTTATCTTATAAGCTACCCAATACCACATTGTTGTGCTTGTGACTTTCAGAGGGGAAAGAAATTATGAATAATAAAAAGAATCAACATTTTACAGGAGAAGTTGGATCAGATGAATCAACATGAAAAAAATAGATCGGATGAATCAACATGTTAATGAAAAAATTAGTTGTGATGCAATCTCCAAGTGAGAATATCTACGTTATGGTTGATTGGTAGTAGATCCTTTTGAGGAATGAGGATTAGAGTTGGCATGCAATTGACAATTGTCACTCATGGTAGTACCTCAAAACACTGTAATCAACATAGATCGGTAGTTGATACTCATAGTAGTAGCTTCTTCTATCGCTCTTCCAATGATTTTTGTTTCATAAAAAAAAGCTATGACACTTTTGCGAGAATCCGAGTTATTCAGGGTCGAGTCATGGGCTGTTTTTCTAGCTACCCGAAAAGGGGGTACCCACGTATTCTGGTACCGCATATTTGGTACCCGAATAACTAGGTAACTGGTTATGAACACCCTAAACAACAAACTCTCATTAATCGGTTACATTCTTTCACGAAACAAGAAAAAAAAAAGAACGACATTAACCATCTTAAATAACTAAAATGTAATGCAATATATAGATTAATCTCGGGGTATCGCCCGGGTCAACTACTAGTTGACTCACTAAATCTCATTCTCACACCCTGAGTCTCTGACTCTCATTCTCACCCCTCTTTCCACTATTATGCACTTTTCTTTTTTCTTTTTTCTTTTTTTATAAAAGGGGAATTCTGTGCTTTTCAATTGTTATAAGTTGTGATATTGTGTGCTTTTTCATTTCATCTCCTCATTCACGCTGGGTATGTTTGATTTTCATTTTTAATTACTGGGAGTGTTTGACCGTGTTCATTGCAAATTATCGTGTGTTTTTCATTGTGAGGGTTTGACTGTGTTACAAACACCTTATGATTGTGTATGAGACTATGAGTTAACACCTTCAACTCATCTGTGTAAAACCATCGATGTGTACAACGAACAAAATGACAAAATTGTAGCCATTTTATGTTGTATTAGTTGAGTTTTAAGAGAAATGAACAGTGGTGAATATGTTTTCCGGGTACCCTATGACCCGTACCCGGTTTTTCCGGGTCGGAACACGGGTCGGATTTTAAATTACCTGTATGTTCGAGTACCCGAAATACCAGGTCCCCGATTATACTCCCTCCGTTTTTTTTACTTGCTACATTTGATAATGCACAACAATTAAGGCAATGTCACTTTCAAACTTTTGGAAAGATACTTTTTGAGCCATTTAATGTAAAAAAAATAATAGGGAAAGGTGAAAAAGTAGTACTTTTGGATGGAAAAAGAGAAAAACAAATATAATAGTAATACTTTATGGTAGGCCAAGTACCCCAAATAAGGAAATGTAGCGAGTAAAAAGAAACACCCATATATGAAAAATGTAGCAAGTAAAAAAAACGGAGGGAGTAAACACCCCTAGTTCCAGGCACCAGATTCTCCAAGCAAATAACTTCAGAAAGAAAGTTAGATAGAGATTAGTAGATGTGGATATGTTATATGAGTGGATGATTCTACCATGGTCTTTTTTCAAAAAAGACCATTGAGTCAAATGAATATGAGCCACCCATTTTAGTTAGTGGACCCCTCTCTTCATTTCTTTTCCCTTTTCTTTTAATTGCCAAAACTTATTTCTTTTAATTTATTTTCATTTTGTTTATTTGCCAAAAATTATGAAATTAATTTCTGAAAATCGAAAAAATAATAATAAAATAATTGAAAAAATCCGAAATTTTTTTTTTGCCTTCCAAACAGTAATTTACGTATGGGAAAAAATTTTGGAGCCAAATTTTTTTTTACCCATTTTCTCTCTCCTCCTTGTTCTTCATGTTCTTCACCAAATCCACCATTATCAACCGAATTTCTCCCAAATTCGACCCATTCTTCCACCTTCTCCCTCAATTTCGACCCTATCTTCCATCTTGTTCCTCTATTTCGACCCATTCTTCACCTCCATTTCGCCCCAAAAACCTTCACCTCCATTGTTGAACTTAACCTCCATGGATTTCGATCTAAACTCTTCACCCGTAGATGAAATGGATGTAAGTTTACTTGAATATTTCGTATATAGTAACGAATTAATAATTTTCTATCTTCATTTGTGTATTTCAATGAGATTAAACTTGCAATTTAGGAAAAATTTCCCCAGAAAAATCTAGGGTTTTAAGGAAAATAAAATGACGGTTTTGGTGACTCAATTGCTCAAAATCAATGCACTTCACATTTTTATGCGATAATTTGTGGTTACATTTGAGTAGTTCATACTTTAGTTTAGCTATGATGCAAAAAAAATTCAGCTTTTTCGTGACCTCCATGGGAGGTTGAGCTGGTTTTTAGTCTAAGGTACTGCAGTTGTTTGGTAATTACTAAGGATATTTTGGACATGACCAAACTTAAAGATGTTTTGGTAATTACTAAACCTATTTTGGACATGACCAAAAATAAAATTAAGGTGTGTGAGATAATTGCAAGAAATCAATCCACTTAACACTTATATTGGGTTACATTTGATGCGTAGATCATACTTTAGTTTAATAGTTAGATGAAATAAATTTGTAGCATTTTCGGGACCTCCATTGCAGTGGAATTTCACTTATTTTTTGTGCAAGTTAGTGCAGGGTATAGGTAATTACTAAAGTTATTTTGGTCATGACCTAACATAACCACTATATATGTTAGGTAATCACCTAATAAGATTAGGATATTACCAAAAATTTTAGGTCATTATGTAAACCATTTTAGGGCATTACCTAACATAATAATTGTCTTGAGCAATGGCCTCAAATCATGTGACTATAACATATATGATGAGGGAATTGTATGCTTAAGATGTGGGTTATTGATAACCTAATCCATGAGATTTTATGTGGTTTATATGATAAGATTGCATCGGGGTTAAACATTGCATTTTTTCCTTTATCTTTTGCTTTCAAATGATTGAATTGAATGAATTTTGTGATATGAAAGGTTCATCGATAGAATGTTTATGTGAACAGCGGATTCAAATGGTCAAACAATCTCTCAAAAGAATCATCTCCATTGTAGTGGAATGTCAATTGTTTTTTGTGCAAGTTAATGCAGGGGTTAGGTCATTACTAAAGATATTTTGGCCATGACATAACATAACCACTATGTATGTTAGGTAATCACCTAATTAGATTAGGATATTACCAAACCTTTTAGGTCATTACCTAAAATAATAGTTGTCTTGGGCAATGGCCTCAAATCATGTGACTATAACATATATGATGGGGGAATTGTATTGTTAAGATGTGAGTTATTGAAAACTGAATCCATGAGGTTTTAAGTGGTTTATATGATAAGATTGCATCGGGGTAAAATGTTGCATTTTTTTTCTTTTTCTTTAGCTTTCAAATGATTGAATTGAATGAGTTTGGTGATATGAAAGGTTCATCGAAAAAATGTTTATGTGAACAGCAAATTGGAATGGTCGAACAATCTCTAAAAAGAATCTTGTTCATTGTAGTGGAATTTCACTTGTATTTTGTGCAAGTTAATGCAGGATTTAGGTAATTACTAAAGATATTTTGGTCATGACCTAATATAACCACTATATATGTTAGGTAATCACCTAATTAGATTAGGATATAACCATAACCTTTAGGTCATTATGTAAACCATTTTAGGGCATTACCTAACATAATAATTGTGTTGGGCAATGGCCTCAAATCATGTGACTATAACATATAACCCCATATCATATGCTTTTAGGTAATTATCAAACATGTTTTGGCTATGAACAAACCTACTAAGTGGATGATGTTCTGCCAATCACAATCCATTCCCATTACTCATCAAAGCAATCCTATGCGGATTGGACAATCATGCCACTGGGTCCATTAGGCCCAATACCTCACCAAACCCCATTGACTTCAGTTTTGGGCCCCCATTGTCCCTCCTTGTAGTAAAAAGCCCAAATTATCCTCATATCATAAGATTTTAGGTAATTACCAAACATGTTTTGATCATGACCAAACCTACTAAGTGGAGGATGTTCTCCCAATCACAATACATTCCCATTACTCATCAAAGCAATCCTATGGGGATTGGGCAATCATGCCAGTGGGTCCATTAGACCCAATACCTCACCAAACCCCATATCATATGCTTTTAGGTAATTACCAAACATTGTAATAGAATGTCACTGGTTTGTGCAAGTTACTACTGGGTTTAGGTATTTACTAAAGATAGTTTGGTAATGACTTAACATAACCACTATAAATGTTAGGTAAGCACCTAATCAGATTAGGTTATTTCCAAACATTTTAGGTAAGCACCTACACATATTAGGGCATCACCTAAATTAATAATTGATTTGGCCAATTGCCTCAAATTATGTGACTATAACATATATGATGATGGATTTGTATGCTTATGATCTGGGTCATTGATTACCTAATCCAAGAGGTTTTATGTGGTTTATATGACAATGTTGCATCGGTGTAAAATGTTGCATTATTTGTTGGTTATATTTCCCTTTCAAATGATTGAATTGAATTCAAATGATGATATGAAATTAAAGGCTCATTGACTGAAATGTTATTATTAACAGCGGATTGGAATGGTAGAAGAATCTCTAAAAAGAATCCTCTCGAAGATGGATGCTATATTCTCAAAGGTGGTGCACATGGAGGTTGCATTAGAGAAGCTAATCTCAACCGTACCTCCGGAAGAAAAAGAAAAGGCACGTGAGAAGGATGGGAATGATGTTGACACCACCAATGTATCACAAGGTAATGATGGGGGAATGGAAGGGGACGAAATCTTCAGCGATGTCCGAACTGTCCTCACTAAACCGAAAACACACATAGATAAGATGTGTTCTCCGTTTCTATCTCCCATACTTAGTGATACGCTTAAATGTGCAAAGCGTAAGTTGGATATTGACGATGATGACGAGACTTTTGTGCCTAATGTGCAAGTTAGATCATCGTTTAGCATGAAGGAAATTCGGTTTGTTCGTCCCGAACCTATCTTTGGTTTGGAAACCCTTCGGGACATGCCAATACAGAAGTTGACGCAAAAAAAGGCCACCAAAAAAGCCAAGACAAAAAAAGAAGAAGATGGTGTAGCAACTGATTTGGACACGCCTTCAAAGGAGGTGACTGTGAAGAAGAGCACCAAAAAAGTAAATGTCACAAAAACACCTCCGAATGCCAAAAAGACCACTCAGCCGAAAAAAAGTTCAGGGAAAAAAAACCCCTCCAGGTGGATGAAGAAAAGTTAATGAGCAGCGTATGAATAGTTTTTTTTAATTTGTTCTTATTTTATCTATACACATAACGTTTTGGTAATGACCAAATTTGTATTTGGTAATTACCAAACATGTTTATATGCTAGTATTTGTTATTGTATTTTCTGAATGTGTGATGGGTTATATGACCCCCAAAGTTTTGAGGCCGTTATTTTCAGGCCATAGTTGTAACAAGTAAACAAATTTAGATTGATAGTGGTAAAGACAAAAATTTTGAAGCCATTATTTTCATGTATTGTGAATGCGTGAAGGGTTATATGACACAAAGTTTTTGAAGCCGGAGTTGTAACAAGTAAACAAATGAGTTGGATACTCTTAATTGAGGTCATGTATTTATGGCCGAGTTGTGTTTGGTCATTGGCTTTTATGTTAATTCGTAATATTACTAACATCAACGCGTTGAAGGTAATGGATGCCATCGATGTATGTTTACTAACTTAACTTGATGTTATTTTATTTGTTATTTGTCTCCATTATGGTAGGCAAAAAGATCAGCACCGGAAAAGGTTAAGATATCAGAAGAAGGTGGGAGTGACACCGAAGAATCATCGGTATCAAATAAAAATTTCTCATATTTGCCAATTTATTTAATTAGTATGCAAACTAATATAATCCAACAAACCATGCCTCGAATTGTAGGAAAATGCCTTGAATTTTGGGCCCCCATTATTCCTCCTTGTACTAAAAAGGCCAAATTAACCCTAGATTATATGATTTTAGGTAATTACCAAACATGTTTTGGGTATTACTAAACATATCTAATCACAATCCATTCCCATTACTCATAAAAGCAATCCTATGGGGATTGGACAACCATGCCACTGAGTCCATTAGGCCCAATACCTCACTAAACCCCATTGACTTCAGTTTTCGGCCTCCATTGTCCCTCCTTGTACAAAAAAGCTCAAATTCACCCTATATCATATGTTTTTAGGTAATTACCAAACATGTTTTGGGTATTACTAAACCTATCCAATCACAATCCATTCTCATTACTCATCAAAGCAATCCTATGGGGATTGGACAATAATGCCACTGAGTCCATTACGCCCAATACCTCACCAAACCCCATTGACTTGAGTTTTGGGCCCCTATCATCCCTCCTTGTACAAAGAAGCCTAAATTAACCTCAATCATATGCTTTAAGGTAATTACCAAACATGTTCTGAAGATTACCAAACTACTAAGTGGAGGATGTTCTCCCAATGACAATCATTTATCATTACTCATCAAAGCAATCCTATGGGGATTGGACAATCATGCCACTGGGTCCAATAGGACCAATACCTCATCAAACCTCATTGACTTGAGTTTTGGGCCCCCATTGTCCCTCCTTGTACTAAAAAGCCCAAATTAACCTTAGATCATATGTTTTTAGGTAATTACCAAATATATTTTGGGTATTACTAAACCTATCCAATCACAATCCATTCCCATTACTCATCAAAGCAATCTTATGGGGATTGGACAACCATGCCACTAGGTCCATTAGGCCCAATACCTCAACAAACCCCATTGACTTCAGTTTTGGGCCCCCATTGTCCCTCCTTGTACAAAGAAGCCTAAATTAACCTCAATCATATGATTTAAGGTAATTACCAAACATGTTCTGAAGATTACCAAACTACTAAGTGGAGGATGTTCTCCCAATGACAATCATTTATCATTACTCATCAAAGCAATCCAATGGGGATGGGACAATCATGCCACTTGGTCCAGTAGGACCAATACCTCACCAAACCCCATTGACTTGAATTTTGGGCCCCCATTGTCCCTACTTGTACTAAAAAGCCCAAATTAACCTTAGATCATATGCTTTTAGGTAATTACCAAACATGTTTTGGGTATTACTAAACCTATCTAATCACAATCCATTCCCATTACTCATAAAAGTAATCCTATAGGGATTGGACAACCATGCCACTGAGTCCATTAGGCCCAATACCTCACCAAACCCCATTGACTTCAGTTTTGGGCCCCCATTGTCCCTCCTTGTACAAAAAAGCCCAAATTCAACCCATATAATATGATTTTAGGTAATTACCAAACATTATTTGGGCATTACCAAACCTATCCAATCACAATCCATTTCCATTACTCATCAAAGTAATCCTATGGGGATTGGACAATCATGTCATTGGGTCCATTAGGCCCAATACCTCACCAAACCTCATTGACTTGAGTTTTGGGCCCCCACTGTACCTCCTTGTACAAAGAAGCCTAAATTAACCCCAATCATATGCTTTAAGGTAATTACCAAACATGTTCTGAAGATTACCAAACTACTAAGTGGAGGATGTTCTCCCAATGACAATCATTTATCATTACTCATCAAAGGAATACTATGGGGATTGGAAAATCATGTCACTGGGTCCAGTATGACCAATACCTCACCAAACCCCATTGACTTGAGTTTTGGGCCCCCATTGTTCTTCCTTGTACTAAAAAGCCCAAATTAACCCTAGATCATATGCTTTTAGGTAATTACCAAACATGTTTTGGGTATTACCAAACCTATCCAATCACAATCCATTAACATGTTTTAGGTAATTACCAAACATGTTTTGGGTATTACCAAACCTATCCAATCACAATCCATTATCATTACTCATCAAAGCAATCCTATGGGGATTGGACAATCATGTCACTGAGTCCATTAGGCCCAATACCTCACCAAACCCCATTGACTTCAGTTTTGGGCCCCCATTGTCCCTTCTTGTACTAAAAATCCCAAATCAACCCTAGATCATATGTTTTTAGGTAATTACCAAACATGTTTTGGGTATTACTAAACCCATCCAATCACAATCCATTCACATTACTCATCAAAGTAATCCTATAGGGATTGGACAATCATGCCACTGGGTTCATTAGGCTCAATACCTCACCAAATCCCATTGACTTTAGTTTTGGGCCCCATTGTCCCTCCTTGTATAAAAAGCCCAAATTAACCCAATATCATATGCTTTTAGGTAATTACCAAACATGTTTTGGCCATGACCAAACCTACTAAGACATTCTTATCTCTTACATATTGTGACTTTATAACTCTATTTGGCTTATTTGGATTAACTCATTTATAGTATATTGATTAATTTGTACTTAGGATTGTTGATTTGAATTGTTTATTTTCAATACACTTTTGAATTGGAGGTTTTGAGACTTCTCTTAGTTTCTGCATAGTTTTGGTAATTACCTGAACCCATTTTAGTAATTACCTAAAGTATCGGTTTAGTCATCTTCTTCAACCCTCATCTTAAACCTTTCGATTTTTTCTCTCTCCTCTGAAATTCTTCTTCTACTGCGAAAATGGTCAGCAGTACTCCAAAAACGCACAAATCGGTCCCAAATCGGCGGTTTTCCAACAGATTACAACAATCAAATTATGTTTTTGTCAAATTCATAATGACCTAGAATCTTGATTTTAAGTTTGTTCATTTTAAAACTCATACTTTACTTTCCATGGTTTTCGGATGTTCATGGTCTACATAGGATCATCAATTTTATGTTTGTTAGTTCATCATTTCATGAATTTACAAAGATGAAAGAGAGGAAAGTGAAACAAATTTCACGAAATTTTTTTCCAAAAATTTTCCCCCAAAATCGAAAATTACATTTTCGATTTCACAACTTTTCATCACAAATTCATGATTTCTTCATGAATTCTTACCATTTGATGGAAAGAGAAGGATCCAGGGAAAAAAATCTACTGAAAATTTGAGAAATATTGAAGATCCATGGAAGATTTGAGGGAAAAAGGGGTAGAGGAGAGGAGAGAGAAAATCTGGGTAAAAAAAAATTTCCCCAAATTTTTTTTTGCCCGAAATTCTTTTTCAGATTTTTCCGAATTTTTTCAGATTTTTTTTTTTCAAAAAATTATTTAAAACATTTTCAGAAATTATTATAAATGATTTTGGTATTTTCTAAAAACATTTCAAAGCAAAAAAGAAAAGGGAAAAGAAAAATGAGGTGGGTGGCTCACATTGATTGTGGCCCCACTATTTCCATGGTCATTTTTGAAATAAGACCATTGTAGAATTTTCATATATGAGTGAGATAAAGTCTACAGTCCACACGTGCATGATTTATAGGTGCCTGCGTAGTAGAATCACTGCCAGTCTGCCACATCTTAAATTAAACATGAGCACATGGCAATCGGAAAATGGACCAAACAATGCTAAAAATTAGTACACAGGCGTCAGGCCCCACATCATTGGAGCCTTCTACAACTAAGTAAAACTTAATGACGGATGTTTAGATCCTCTAGAGTTCTAAAATAATCCTATAAGATAGAGTCTTGTAGAGTTAGAGCAATATCAACCATTGAATACAAAAAAATCAATGGCTCATATATTCTCTTTCCCATAACCCCCAATTTTTTCTCATCAAAATCCACCCCCTAATTTTTTCCTCCCACCAATATGAGGTCTTGATTTTAAAATGTATGGTTCGGATACAATTCTACCTTGTAGAGTTCTATTAAAACTCTAGAGGATCCGGACTCAGATGACTGGAGAAAGGTATCTAAAGAAAAGCCTACTAACCTTATCTTGAGCTTTGTATGTGGACATACAAATGAATTTCATTCATTCATAACTTTAAAATCAAGTCCAAGTCTCCTAAGTCAACACTTCCATACTGATGCTACTACAATTCAAACTTTCAAACTACAAGAACACTTCCATTAGAAATGAACAAAACCACACACAACAAGAGCAAAAACAATGGCTACTGCAACAGAAACAAGCGTTGTAAACCCACCACACTACTGGAAACTGAACAAGTGTGATTTCCTACCAGGAGAGTCTTTCTCAAGCTGGAATGCGTACAAGTTGGCGGTCTCACAGACATGCTACCGGTTCAAAGACCGTATGATGAGTCGATCAGACGATGCAGATGAGCTTGGTGAGATTCGACAGCAGAGCAAGAATGACATGAAGCGGTGCCTGAATTGGTGGGATTTGATCTGGTTCGGATTTGGGTCGGTTATTGGGACAGGAATTTTTGTTCTTACTGGTCAAGAAACTCATGACCATGCTGGACCAGCTATTGTACTGTCATATATAGTTTCTGGGTTCTCAGCAATGCTTTCTGTTTTCTGCTACACTGAATTTGCAGTAGAGATTCCAGTAGCAGGGGGTTCATTTGCTTACCTGAGAATTGAGTTAGGAGATTTTGTGGCGTTCATAGCAGCCGCAAATATTCTTCTAGAAGGCATTGTTGGAAGTGCAGCAATTGCTCGGGGTTGGACCTCGTACTTCACTACTCTGTTAAGCCGAGAGCCAAATTCATTACGGATTCATACAAATCTTGCAAAAGGGTTCAACCTTTTGGATCCTATTGCTGTTGGAGTTCTAATTATTGCTTCCACTCTAGCAATCCTCAGCACAAAGAAAACTTCCATCTTTAACTGGATTGCATCAGCAGTAAATACTGTTGTGATAATCTTTGTGATTATCGCGGGATTTGCACATGGAAAAACATCAAATTTGACACCGTTTCTTCCCTTTGGAGTAAAAGGGATTTTCCAGGCAGCAGCAGTTGTCTATTTTGCTTATGGTGGATTTGACACCATAGCAAACTTAGCTGAAGAAACAAGAAACCCAGCAAGAGATATACCAATTGGCCTACTTGGGTCAATGTCTTGTATCATAGTGATATACTGCTTGATGGCTCTTTCACTCAGTATGATGCAGCCTTATACAAAGATCGATCCAGACGCTGCCTACTCCATTGCATTCCAGAGTGTGGGATTGAAGTGGGCAAAGCCTCTGGTAGCTCTTGGTGCTCTAAAGGGAATGACAACAGTTCTACTAGTAGGATCACTTGGACAAGCCCGGTATTTGACTCATATAGCACGAGCTCACATGATCCCGCCATTGTTTGCTTTTGTACACCCGGAAACAAGCACTCCCATAAATGCTACACTCTTGACTACTATCCTAAGTGCTGGCTTTGCTTTCTTCTCAAGCTTAGATGCTCTATCAAGCTTATTGTCTATCAGCACCTTGTTTATCTTCATGATGATGGCAGTAGCACTTCTTGTGAGAAGGTATTACGCGAAAGGAGTCACAAATCGCAGAAATCTCTGGACACTGACTATATCATTGCTGATAATTATTGCAGCTTCTATGGGAAGTGCAGCCTATTGGAGTTCAAATCCCCAAGGCTGGTTAGGTTACACTATAACCGTCCCATGTTGGTTTTTAGCAACCATGGCGATAGCAATCAAATTGCCTCAGCAACGTACACCAAAGATCTGGGGTGTTCCTTTTGTCCCATGGCTTCCATCCATGTCAATTGCCTTAAATATCTTTCTAATGGGTTCACTAAGCACTGAAGCTTTCATAAGATTTGGCATCTGCACAATCATCATGTTAATATACTACTTGATCTTTGGTCTTCATGCAACCTATGACATGGCACAGCAAAAGCTTGTTGGAGGTTCAGAAAGTACCTAACAAAAGCACCGCAAAGTGGCCAGCATCGTAACAGGATGATGTCAATGAGATTCATGAAAATCCCAAAAATTGTCTTAAAAAGTGAAAATTCTAAATTTAGAGAAACCATATACAAGGATATACTACAGTTATCACATATTTATCCTCTATGCAATATTGCAGTTCCTTCAAGCAATCTAAATCGAGCTTTACCATATGCATTAGGCACCATAGTTATGTACTTGAAATTGTATTAGCAATGATGAAAGAATTAGACAACATTATCTACTGCAGATTTTTAATTACCAATCATCAATTTTACAACAATTAGAAAAGCAATACACCAAAGTACCAAAGAACAGATGCCAGAAAATCATTGTTATAACTTATACATACCCAGGTACACATGGATGCAAATAACACAAGATAAGCTTGCACTATAATCTTCTAAATTCCTCTATGGATGTGTTCCAATTTATTTAAAAAATTAAAGAAAAAATTAAGTAAAAAAAAAACCAAGTTCAGAAATTCCAATAGGGTCACACTTCATAGTAAGCTTAGATCAAAAAAGTTTTAACAAGTCCAAATTAACTGAACAGAATACATCCTAAAATGCAAAAATGTTGGCAACCAGAAGACCTTGTCATATGCACTTGTCACACGCATCACGCTTATTCACTTGTCCAATTTTGGATTCTGCTGAATTACATACTACATATGGCACCGCCATCTTCATATGACTTGGTCTTGTTTTGCATGTCAAATGGTTATCCATCAAGCAAACTTATATACTGCTCTTTCACTAAAAAAAAATATTACTGGACAAATTGGGTATCTTTGATTTTTGTAACACCAAGGACAGAAATCTTTTGATAATTGTTAAAATTATAAGACACCTAATCTTTTCGACACATAGATTTCATTTCCTTTTGACTTTTAGAAGTAAGCATTATGATGCCATGGAAAGATAATTGTGACTTTCACGGAATAGCCAACTGTGATATAACCAGGATATACATGTTGTCAAACAATTGGTTATTCGTGAAATGAACTTATTTTCATCATTTTCTTTATGAAAATGCCACATCTAATGCCATAGTTATCCAGCAAAGAAACACCAGGCAAAAAATTGAGAATTTGAGAGCAACTCGTGATGTTTGGGGGTGAGACTTGCTAAGTCCCAAACCCTCTTCCAAGTCTAATCAGGAATTCGTGATGTTTTCTTTGAAACAGATGAAAATGCTAGGAAAAAAATCAAGAAGAAAACAACAAAATGCTATCCCGATAACAATGGAGATAAGCTATTCGAAAAAATAGCTCCTTCGGTGGCGCTGGTATTGGCGGAAAAGCGGGCCGAGTATTGTTCTCCGGTGGAATTGGCAGAGTCTCCGGGAGAAAAGTCAGGGGTGGTTTCTGGATTCGTCGTTTATTCGAATAAACGAGATGATTTAATGTTAAGTCTCACCGTATCAGGGGTACAAGTGCTCGATAACGTTCTTCATGTATCTGATATATCAGATTTGGATTTGGAGGAGATAACCAAACGATTCGATTTTCAGATAATGTTCTTCAGAAATACTCATCGATATAAGGTTGTTCCAATTGCATTTTCAGCAGATGCTGATGTTCTGATCTTCAAAACATATTCGTTCTCTTTGCCGATCCAATCATATTATGAGCGAGTAATTCCCAATGGATTGCCTCTTCACTGCCTTGGCCATGACGAAGTTACAGGTGAAACCTTTTGTTTTTTGACCTGCAGAGTATCTCATCAATGTACTGAATATACTGTTTACAATGACTCACTGCTTATTAATTTTATTCTACACTTCACGCCGGGTAATTCTGCACTTGTTGGCGCACCATTGTTTACCAAGGAGGGTCAAGTTTTCGGGATGCATTCTCATTCCATCACTGCTGGACTTTTCTGCTCGTTCGTTGTGCCTCTTGTGGCCATTGAAGAACGTTATCGAGCACTTGTACCCCTGATACGGTGAGACTTAACATCAAATCATCTCGTTTATTCGAATAAACGACGAATCCAGAAACCACCCCTGACTTTTCTCCCGGAGACTCTGCCAATTCCACCAGAGAACAATACTCGGCCCGCTTTTCCGCCAATACCAGCGCCACCGAAGGAGCTATTTTTTCGAATAGCTTATCTCCATTGTTATCGGGATAGCATTTTGTTGTTTTCTTCTTGATTTTTTTCAACTTTTTTCCTAGCATTTTCATCTGTTTCAAAGAAAACATCACGAATTCCTGATTAGACTTGGAAGAGGGTTTGGGACCATATCATCAACTTTCTGATAACTCCATCACCATCTACCTTCTCCTCAAGTGCTCACTAAGCACAACTGCGGTTAACACCCATATTATACACCACAATAACAAGTGATTCAATATCTGCGGCAGCATTCGGGCATTCGAGCGGGTGGTACTATTATTGCTTTTGGTGCAAGAGCTCCCAAGATAATCCTCAAAATGCCTGCAAAACTTTTTTTCTGTTCCTCCTTACCACAAAGTATATACTGCTCCCTAGATCACCGTCTCGGCGTCTCCCATATTTTCATATAGCTTGCTCCATTACCAGCTTTCTGCCAGTTGTATAAAAACAGAGTCCCTGCATCAAATGTTGAACAGGTAAATTAACAAACAGTCACAATCTAAATTTAAATATCAAATTGTTTTGCTCAGTCTCATCCTGAAGACTATAAAGAGAGTAAATTTGTCACATATACCTCAGCTTCAAGCAAGGATATGGAAGATAAAGCAAATTTCAGCTAACCATTATTGTAGCACGTTAACAGAAAAACAAAGGAAAGTATCCACCTCGCGATGCACAAAAAACACAAAGTTGGGCATTTGATCTAGTGTTGTGATTCTCAATTTGGGTGAGAGAGATCCCCCCAGATTGCTAAGTCTAATACTAACTTTTTAGTTCTAATCAGTACGTAAATCAGTCCTTTCCATTAGCGTTTTTACAACCATGATTGAGGCCACAAACAGAAAACGATCATATGACGAGGAAACAACAAACAAAACTTTTGATCAACTATCTCAGACTTGATGATGTCTTGTTTGAGCTTTTGTGTAGTTCATGGAATATTTACAAGGGAAGAGAGGGGATGTTGAGTGTTGACATTACAACACACAGAAGTTGCTAGACTATGTCCCCCAAAAAAATTACTATATCACTACAGACACAAAAGGCAGAAAAACAGCAAGGCCAGAACATTTGGTGTACTTGTGAATTCTCAGTTCAAGTGCAAGAGAAGCCAAAATTAAGACTTGGAGACTAGTTTATAATGTCATTCCTATGTTTCACTAGCATTTTCCAATTCAATCTCTAGATCTGGTCCAAACACACCAATTAAGGAAAATAAAAGTGACGGCAAATTATTTTAGCTGCAAGCCTGCAACACAATATAGTTATATGACTGACTTATGATAATGCACCATCGCCTACAAAAATTTCTACCACCTTAACTCTACATTGGTTAAACATCAGAATAAAACAATCTTTAACCAGCCTCCAAAATCTCACATCAAATAAAATCGAACTTAAAAGAAATAGCAGTCAAATAAGGCTACATGAGCCTAAAACACCAGATGAGCTAGGTGAGGTGAAAGTCAACTTAAGAATCTTGCTCAGCAAAAATATTAAGTAAAAAGCAATATAACATCATACAGTTGGGCATTTGGTCTAGTGGTATGATTCTCGCTTTGGGTGCGAGAGGTCCCGAGTTCGATTCTCGGAATGCCCCAGATACAAAGAGACTGTGGAAGCCTTTTTTTCATCTATTAAAATCTTCCTCTGTTTATTATAACAATAGGTCCAACTCACCAAAACACTAATGAGTTTCCACAATAAATTTTCGCAGCAAGGAATTAGCAAACTCCTTGATTGTGAAGCAGGTCTGCAGTTGGGCAAGTGCAAATCAAATGTAAAGAAACAATGCTTTTGGATCCTAAGATTAGCATAAATACAGAGGATTCTCGCTTTGGGAACGAGAGGTCCCGAGTTCAATTCTCAGAATGCCCCAGATTGCTAAACCTATAGATAACCTTTTTTCCTAGAACCAGTACAAAATTGAGTCCTTCTCATCAAAATTTCACAATCATGATTCACGCCACAAACAGGATACATCATACAAACATAAATTTTGAATCAACTATCTCAAACACGAACAAGACCATATCTTATTTGAACTTTTATGTTTTTTATGGAATATTTGCTAGTCAAGAGATGAGAAAGTGAAGTTACAGCACACAAAAGTTGCTAGACACTGTCATTATCGCCACATTCACAAAAAGCAGAAAAACAGACATTTGGTCCAGTGGTGTATCCTCAGTTTAAGCACAAGAGAAACCAAATGTTATTCTTTGTTTCACAAGCATATTCATATTTAATCTTTATATCTAGCCCAAGCCTACCGACGAAAGGAAAGGAAAAAAAAAGATAAAAATTGGCAAAAATGTTTGGCTGCAATACAATATAACTGTATGATTAACTAACGAAAATGCACCATTGTCCCCAATGTTCCTAGCATTAAATTGAACCCTGGTCAGATATCAAATAAGAAATATAATTTTTAAAATAAAAATAAAACAGCCTCCAAAATCTCACATCAAGTAAAA
The DNA here is from genome assembly GCA_947648045.1 of Beta corolliflora. NCBI lineage: Eukaryota > Viridiplantae > Streptophyta > Magnoliopsida > Caryophyllales > Amaranthaceae > Beta > Beta corolliflora. The sequence continues at coordinate 132,661 of CANSZD010000396.1, forward strand.
TGATTATATATACAGAAAGAAGAAGAAGAAAAAACAAATAGATGAGCCTTGGACACCAGAAGCACAAGGTGAAACAAAGTCAACTTGCGAATCTTGCAGTACCAGGCATTAGGCAAAAGGCAATGTAATATCTAACAAACATACAGTTGGGCATTTGGTCTAGTGGTATGATTCTCGCTTTGGGTGCGAGAGGTCCCGAGTTCGATTCTCGGAATGCCCCAAATGCAAAAATGACTGCAGAAGCCAATTTTTCTTTTTTCATCTACTGAAAGCTTCCTCTGCTCAGAGCAATAGGACCAAATCACCAAAAGAACACTAATGTTCTTCCACAACAATTCCTCACAGGCAGGAATAAGCAAGCAACATAATTATACGTCAAGCAGGTCCGCAGTTGAGGAAGGGCAAACTAAATGAGAACAAACCACGCTTCAGGATCCTAAGTTTTGGGAAAGATACAAAATTAAGAAAGACTACACATCAATAACAGGCAATTTGATACAGCACTCATTTACAACTTTGTAAGCAACAAAAGGGCAATTGGTCTAGTGGTATGATTTTCGCTTTGGGTGTGAGAGGTCCCAAGTTTGATTCTAGGAATGCCCCAAAATATAAATTAAATAGCAACCTTTTATTTAGAACCAGAACATAAATGACTCCTTATTAAGATGTTCACAATCATTACTCAGTCCACAAACAAGATATGTTATACGACAAGCAAATAACAAACAGAATTTATGATCCATTGCCTCAAATAAAAAAGACTGTGGAAGCCAAATATGAATCAACTATCTCAAATACACACAAACAAGACCATGTCTTATTTGAGCTTTCATGGTTTTTGTGGAATATTTGCTGGTCAAGAGATTAGAAGTTGAAATTAATTACACAAAAGTTGCTGGCTAATGTCAAAATAAACTATCGCCAAACACACAAAAGGCAGAAAAGTAGCAAGATTGGACATTTTCCAGTGATGGATTTCTCAGTTAAGGTACAAGAGAAGCCAAATTCAAGACTGGAAATCCTTGTATATGTAGTATCACTTCTTCATTTTACTAGCAATTTCCAATTAAATTTTTGCATCTAGCTCCAGACTACCAATGAAAGAAAAGGAAAAGGAGAAAAAATAGGCAAACTTAATTTGCCTGCAACACAAGATGAATGTATGGTTGACTAACGAAAATGCAACATCGTCACCGAAGTTCCCGGCAGCTTAAACTTTCACATCAAAATAAATGATACTACATATATATACAGAAGAAGAAGGGGAGAAAAGAAAGGCATATGAGCCTTAGGCCCTAGATAAACAAGGTGAAATAAAGTCAACTTAGGAATCTAGCAGCACTAAACAAAAGGCAATATGATCTAACAAACAAACAGTTGGGCATTTGGTCTAGTGGTATGATTCTCGCTTTGGGTGCGAGAGGTCCCGAGTTCGATTCTCGGAATGCCCCAAATACAAATAGACTGTAGAAGCCTTTTTTTTCCATCCATTGACTAACAAAAGTTGCTAGCTAATGCCAAAATAAACTATCACCACACATACAAAAGGCAGAAAAACAGCAAGATTTGGACATTTTCCAGCGATGGATTTCTCAGTTTATGTTTTAGAGAAGCCAAATTCAAGACTGAAAATCCAGATATATAAAATGCCATTTGTTCATTTTACAAGCATTTTCCAATTAAATCATTGTATCTAGCCCAAGCCTACCAATGACAGAAAAGGAAAAGGAGAAAAATTGGCAAAGTTAATTTGCCTGCAACACGAAAGGAATGTATGGTTGACCAACGAAAATGCACCATTGTCACCAAACTTCCCAGCAGCTTCTAAACAAAAATATTTTTCATAAACTTTCGCATCAAAATAAATAATACTACATAAATAGACAGAAGAAGAAGGTAAACAAAGGCATATGAGCCTTAGGCCATAGATAAACAAGGTGAATTTTAGTCAACATAAGAATCTTGCAGCACTAAACAAAAGGCCGTATAATCTGACAAACATACAGTTGGGCATTTGGTCTAGTGGTATGATTCTCGCTTTGGGTGCGAGAGGTCCCGAGTTCGATTCTCGGAATGCCCCAAATACAATTAGACTGTAGAAGCCAATTTTTTGTTCCATCCATTGACTAACAAAAGTTGCTAGCCTATGTTCAAAATAAACTATCACCACATACAAAAGGCAGAAAAACAGCAGGACTTGGACATTTTCCAGTGATGGATTTCTCAGTTTACGTACAAGTGAAGCCAAATTCAAAACTGGAACTCCTGATATACGAAATGTCATTCCTCATTTTACTAGCATTTTCCTATTAAATCATTGTATCTAACCCAAGCCTACCATTGAAAGGAAAGGAAAAGGAGAAAAAAAAAATGGCAAAAACGTTTTGCTGCAAAACAATACAACTCTATGATTAACTAACGAAAATGCACCGTTGTCCCCAATGTTCCCAGCAGCTTAATTGTATCCTGGTCAAATACCGAACAAAAAGATTTGTTTTGTTTTATAAAACAAACAGCCTCCTAAATTTTCACATCAAAATAAACGATACTACATAAATAGACAGAAGAAGAAAGGGCAAAAAAAAAGGCATATGAGCCTTAGACCCTAGATAAACAAGGTGAAATAAAGTCAACTTAGGAATCTTGCAGCACTAAACAAAAGGCAATATGATCTAACAAACAAACAGTTGGGCATTTGGTCTAGTGGTATGATTCTCGCTTTGGGTGCGAGAGGTCCCGAGTTCAATTCTCGGAATGCCCCAAATACAAAAAGACTGGAGAAGCCATTTCTTTTCCATCCATCGACTAACAAAAGTTGCTAGCTAATGTCAAAATAAACTATCACCACACATACAAAAGGCAGTAAAACAGCAAGGCTCGGACATTTTCCAGCGATGGATTTCTGAGTTTACGTTCAAGAGAAGCCAAATTCAAGACTGAAACTCCTGATATATAAAATGTCATTTCTTCATCTTACAAGCATTTTCCTATTAAATCATTGTATCTAGCCCAAGCCTACCATTGAAAGGAAAGGAAAGGAAAAGGAGAAAAAATTGGCAAAGTTAATTTGCCTGCAACACGAACGGAATGTATGGTTGACTAACGAAAATGCACCATTATCGACAACGTTCCCAGCAGCTTCCGGACAAAAAATATATTTTTTTTTTTTATAAAACAAACAGCCTCCTAAGCTGTCGCATCAAAATAAATGATACTACATAATTAGACAGAAGAAGAAGGGGGGAAAACAAAAGCATATGAGCCTTAGTCCCTAGATAAACAAGGTGAATTAAAGTCAACTTAGGAATCTTGCAGCACTAAACAAAAGGCCATATGATCTAACAAACAAACAGTTGGGCATTTGGTCTAGTGGTATGATTCTCGCTTTGGGTGCGAGAGGTCCCGAGTTCGATTCTCGGAATGCCCCAAATACAAATAGACTGTAGAAGCCAATTTTTTTGCATCCATCGACTAACAAAAGTTGCTAGCTAATGTCAAAATAAACTATCACCACACATACAAAAGGCAAAAAAGCAGCAAGATTTGGACATTTTCCAGCGATGGATTTCTCAGTTTACGTTCAAGAGAAGCCAAATTCAAGACTGAAAACCCTGACATATGAAATGTCATTTCTTCATTTTACAAGCATATTCCTATTAAATCATTGTATCTAGCCCAAGCCTACCATTGAAAAGAAAGGAAAAGGAGAAAAAAAATGGCAAAAATGTTTGGCTGCAATACAATATAACTGTATGATTAACTAACGAAAATGCACCATTGTCCCCAATGTTCCCAGCAGCTTAATTGAACCCTGGTCAAATACCAAACAAAAAGATTTGTTTTATTTTATAAAACAAATTAACACCTAAACTTTCACATCAAAATAAATGATACTACATAAATAGACAGAAGAAGAAGGGGAAAAAACAAAGGCATATGAGCCTTAGGCCCTAGATAAACAAGGTGAATTTTAGTCAACTTAGGAATCTTGCAGCACTAAACAAAAGGCCATATGATCTGACAAACATACAGTTGGGCATTTGGTCTAGTGGTATGATTCTCGCTTTGGGTGCGAGAGGTCCCGAGTTCGATTCTCGGAATGCCCCAAATACAAATAGATTGTAGAAGACAAAAAAATTTTCCATCCATTGACTAACAAAAGTTGCTAGCTTATGTCAAAATAAACTATCACCACACATACAAAAGGCAGAAAAACAGCAGGACTTGGACATTCTCCAAATCTCCAGTGATGTATTTCTCAGTTTACATACAAGAGATGCCAAATTCAAGACTGGAACTCCTGATATATGAAATGTCATTCCTCATATTACTAGCATTTTCCTATTAAATCATTGTATCTAGCCCCAAAAAGGATAAAAAAATTGGCAAAGTTTATTTGCCTGCAATGCAAAATGAATGTATGGTTGACTAGAAAATGCACCATTGTCACCAAAGTTCCTAGCAGCTTAATTGAACCTTGGTCAAATACCGAACAAAAAGATTTGTTTTGTTTTACTCCCTCCGGTCTTTATTAGTTTACCTGTTTCTTTTGCACAGAGTTTTAGGAGAAACAATGTTGTGGGACATAGAAAGAAAGAAACTATTATTTTATATTAAAGTTGAATGTATGTGTGATGGAAAGTTAGTGGTCCCATTCCAAAAATAAAAACAAAAGAAATGGGTAAACTAATAAGGGACATCCCAAAAAAGAATACAGGTAAACTAATAAAGACCGGAGGGAGTATAAAACAAACAATTCCTAAACTTTCATATCAAAAATATATGACACTACATAACGAGGGCATATGAACCTTAGGCCCAGATAAACAAGGTGAAATAAATTCAACTTAAGAATCTTGCAGTATTAAGCAAAAGGCAACATAATATCTAACAAACATCCAGTTGGGCATTTGGTCTAGTGGTATGATTCTCGCTTTGGGTGCGAGAGGTCCCGAGTTCAATTCTCGGAATGCCCCGGATACAAATTGATAGTTTTTTTTTCATCTCTGAAGTTCTTCCTCTGCTCAGAACAAGAGGTCCAAATAACCAAAAGAACACTAATGTGTTTCCACAACAATTTTTCAGAGGCAGGGTATAAGCAAACAACACGATGATGAACCAGGTCTGCAGTTCAGGAAGTGCGTAGCAAATAAAAATAGAACCAGCCTTTAGCAAAAATACACATTAGCAGTAGTGACATTACGAGGCATCCGATGAACACTTTGCGAGTATGAAAAAGGCATTTGGTCTGCTATGATTCTAGCTTCGGGTCAGAGAGTTCCCCAATTCAATACCCGGAATGTCTTGCCTTTTGCGCAGTTGGGTATAACTGAATCTCCGTGCTATAAGAAAATTAGATAGTTAATAAAAAGGATTGAAACAAGGTCTTAAAATTAAAGTCTTCCAAGGAGTATTCTAAACTCGTACAAGAGGGATTTTTTGTCTTTTTCCATTGATTGTCTTTCCATTGATAAATCTGTCTTTCCTTTACAGATTTTGACTAAGCATATATTAACACATCTCTCCCTCCCTCCCTCCCTCCCCCCCTCTCTCTCTCTTTCGGGCCCAATATTCAGGTGACTTACGAATTTGCATTTCCAAAAATGGCCAACATCCCAATCAGGTATCACTCTGACCTTTTTAAGCAACTAATAAGTTTACACAAATTCCCTAGTGAAGCAACTGATCCCCGGTTCACTGATCTGAATCTCGCTGAAGGAGTCATTGGACAACAAATTCCATATCTCTTCATATGAATTGCACTAGGTTGGAAAAGCATGACTAATAAGTTAACTGGATCAAAAATCTCATTACAGCCACAGAAAACCCCCTGCCCCCCACACCACCACCACCACCAAGGTTTAGCAAGTTCCTACTTCGAATTCTAAACATGACCTTTTATGGCTCTGGCTTTCTGATCCACCTTTTGAATTGGAAGTTAAAACGCAAGATGATCACCATACAAAATGCATGTAATAATAAGTTTACACAGTTATGATAATCATATCAATTGCTTGGATTTCACCCAAGGACATGGCTCCTCAGTCAACCATATCATAGCACGTTGATCACACACACAGATGACAGACCCAAAGAAAAAAGAAAAACTACTATTTAGTTAATAAAATTAAATTAAATAACCAATAGAATAAAAGATTAAAACAAAATAAATAATTTTACTTAGCTCAGAAATCAGATTTATCAAATATCACTCTGATAAAAGGTCATATGATCTGACAAACAAACAGTCGGGCATTTGGTCTAGTGGTATGATTCTCGCTTTGGGTGCGAGAGGTCCCGAGTTCGATTCTCGGAATGCCCCAATTCAAATAGACTGTAGAAGCCAAATTTTTTTCATCCATTGACTGATAAAAGTTGCTAGCTAATGTCAAAAAAAACTATCGCCGCACATGCGAAAGGCAGAAAACAGCAAGACTTGGACATTTTCCAGCCTCCAGGATGATTTCTCACTTTACGTACAAGAGAAGACAAATTCAAGACTGGAAATCCAAATATATGAAATGTCATTTCTTCATTTTACAAGCATTTTCCGATTAAATCATTGTATCTAGCCCAACCCTACCAATGAAAGGAAAGGAAAAGGAGAAAAATTTGGCAAAGCTAATTTGCCTGCAACACAAAATGAATGTATGGTTGACTGACGAAAATGCACCATTGTCACCAATGTTCCCAGCAGCTTAATTGAACCCTGGTCAAATACCGAACAAAAAGATCTTGTTTTTTTTTTATAAAACAAACAGCCTCCTAAATTTTGACATGGAAATAAATGACACTACATAAACAGACAGCAAAAGAAGGGGAAAAAACAAAGGCATATGAGCATTAGTCCCTAGATAAACAAGGTGAATTAAAGTCAACTTAGGGATCTTGCAGCACTAAACAAAAGGCAATATGATCTAACAAGCAAACAGTTGGGCATTTGGTCTAGTGGTATGATTCTCGCTTTGGGTGCGAGAGGTCCCGAGTTCGATTCTCGGAATGCCCCAAATACAAATAGACAGTAGGAGCCCTTTTTTTTCAATCCATTGACTAACAAAAGTTGCTAGCTAATGTCAAAATAAACTATCGCCGCACATACAAAAGGCAGAAAACCAGCAAAACTTGGACATTTTCCAGTGATGGATTTCTTAGTTTACGTACAAGAGAAGCCAAATTCAAGACTGGAAATCCTGATATATGAAATGTCATTTCTTCATTTTACTAGCGTTTTCCTATTGAATAATTGCAGTGGCGGATCCAGAAACTTGAACCTATGGGTTCGAAAATAAGCAAATCACCATTTATTTGGCCTATATAAGTTTAAGGCGCTTAAAGACAATATGACCCTTAAACGCTTCATTTTGGGCCAAAATTATGGAGGAGTTTCATTAAATTTCCGAATTCGACTATTGGACATGTATACTTTCCGAGCACGAGTGCTCAACGTCGAATCACAAAGAATTTTAACATATATAATGTAAAACATTTTTATTTGAGCAACAATCCCAAGATAATAGGATGAAATAGCGAAATAATACAACATCTGGTATTATAGTAGTACAATAGACACTAAAATTTGAAAGTAGATAGAACATAGCTTATATGGTTTAGCTTATACGGTTTCAATAAAAAAAAATATAGATCACTATCGTCATTCTATGTTGCAGAAATTCTACCATTCTATTTCGCTTTTGGCTAAAACGAAGCAAAGAAAAGGATTAAGGAAAAAAAGAACCTAACGTTTACATGAGATTCCACAAACTCACAATTCACAATATATTAGCCAACAATTGTCATCTTAGCATATTAGAGTCATCAAGGATAACAACTGATCTCCCCTAAGTGTTAGAAGTAATTATAAGTGTTGACCTACTACAATGAAAGAACACAATTGTTAGCTAGAGAGGACTTTTTGCTGGGCAATAGAACATAGCTTATAGCCTATTAGCCTTGTATGATTTCAATAAAAATAAAACTGCAAAAGAGAAGATTTTGCCCAGCAAGAAATCGAACCCGCGTCATTTTCCGCACAAGCTACAAACTTCAACTTTAGTTATAACCACCCGGGCAAAGCACCTTCACTGATACAACAAAGCAAGCAAAAGATATTTAACGGTCCACTATGGGTTCAACTGAACCCAGTGAACCCATAGTGGATCCGCCCTTGAATAATTGTAACTAGCCCAAAAAAAGGAGAAAATTTTGACAAAGTTATTTTGCCTGCAACACAAAATGAATGTATGGTTGACTAACGAAAATGCACTATTGTTACCAAACTTCCTAGCAGCTTAATTGAACCCTGGTCAAATACCGAACGAAAAGATTTGTTTTGTTTTATAAAACAAACAGCTTCCTAAACTTTCATATCAAACATAAATGATACTACATAAATAGACAGAAGAAGAAGGGGGGAAATCTAGGGCATATGAGCCTTAGGCCCTAGATAAACAAGGTGAAATAAAGTCAACTTAAGAATCTTGCAGTATTAAGCAAAAGGCAACACAATATCTAACAAACATCCAGTTGGGCATTTGGTCTAGTGGTATGATTCTCGTTTTGGGTGCCAGAGGTCCCGAGTTCAATTCTCGGAATGCCCCGGATACAAATTGATGGGTTTTTTTTTCATCTATGAAGTTCTTCCTCTACTCAGAACAAGAAATAACCAAAAGAACACTAATGTGTTTTCACAACAATTTTCCACAGGCAGGGAATAAGCAAACAACATGATAATGAACCAAGTCTGCAGTTCAGGAAGTGCATAGCAAATAAAAATAGAACCAGCTGTTAGCAAAAATACACATTAGAAGTCAAAACGAAAGACGGTCACCACACAAATGCATCTAATAAAAAGTTCACAAAGTTATGATAATCATAACAATTGCTTGGATGTCACCCAGGACATGGATCCTCACTTCCTCAGTCAACCATATCCTAGCACGTTGATCACACACACACAGATGACAGACCCAAAAAAAAAAAGGAAAACTACTAATTAGTTAATTAAAAAAAAGAAAAACCAATAGAATTAAAAATTATTACAAAATAAACAATTTTAAGAAATCAAATTTATCAAATATCACTCTGTAGCACGTCCTCCACAAAATAATGCTCAAAAATCACACACGTTTCACAATTCAGTACTTGAATTGTCAGAGAAGTAGAATTTGCAACCCACTAATTCATAAATCAAACCAAATATCGACTCTATTACTGCTAAATTAATGCTACTCAACAATTAATTTAATTTAGGGTTCCAACTTTCAATTGAATTTTCAACGCAACTGAATCGAAATTATACAACCAACAGATATATATCTAATTAAAGTCAAATTAACATAAAGTTTAGAATTAATAAATCAGATATGTTACCTCATAATCAATCAAAGATTGAGTGAAGCAGCGATCAGAAGACGTCAGCTTACAAAAATTACCCCATATGAAAGTAAATTCAGTCCTCTTCCCCACTTTCATCACAAAAATAGCTAGGGTTCTTCTTCACTTTCTTCCCAATCCCCAATTTCTCTTGTCCCAATCCCATCAACAACCTCTGATCAGCACAACTATCAACCACAGAAGCCCAATTATCTTCCTCATTCCAATCTATCTCTTCCTCGGCTGAGGCCTCGGCCTCGGTCTCGGTCTTTTTCCTCTGCTCCCTATTACCAAGCTGATTCCTGGGACACTCATAACACCTGGACTTGTCCTTGTAAACACGGCGACGAATGAACTCGGGGGCACGGCCGTTGTCGGCGGCAATGGAAGCAGTTAAGGTGCGACCGTTGAGGATCTTTCCGTTCATTTGGCGGGCGCGGAAACGGCGTCGTTGCGGGAGACGAAGAGGATGAAGGCGATGCCGCGGCTGAGGCGAGTGGTTGGGTGTTTGCGGATGGTGACGCGGGCGACCTTGCCGAAGGTGGAGAAGATGGTGAAGAGGTCGGAGTTTGTTAGGTTGTAGTCAAGATTGCTAACGTAAACGGTTGATTTTGACGGAGCTAAGCCGCCGCTTCCGCGTTTGGTGGTGGTGGTGGTGGTGGAGGAGGAGGATGGGTGAGAAGGTGTAGGGGTGGTGTAACGGTAGTAGAGGGTTTCGTCTTCGTCGCTGTCGCCCATTGTCGTTGTTTTTGCTGATTAGTGCACACACCAAAGTTCAGCGATCGGAATGCTTAGAATTTAACTGCTGCACCCACTATATAGAGCATCATGGTGTGTTTGGGAATTGGGATTGCCTAGTGTTTGGGACAAACTAAATAGACCAAACTGGACAAACACACCAAACATTACATAAATGGATTGAGGAAAACCTGGTTTTAAATGAAATTCGTCATGGAAAAATCCCTTAGAATGTCCTATTTTCTTTCACAATTTGGGAAATTTGGAAAAGAAGAAACAACTAGATCTTCAAAAAAAAAGAATGAAAACCTGGATTTCTTTATAAAAAACATGACATGATTTGCTCAAGTATGGTTCTTTGCCCAACCCGACTCTTTCGTCCCCACTATAAAAAAACCCAAACCCAAACACACCTAAATGGCAGCCCCCTCCCCGTGGCCAAGTAAAGATCAATGTAGATGCTTCGTTCCTCCACATGTCTCTTGTAACAGGTTTTGGAGGACTGTGTAGGACAGACAACGGAACGTGGGTAAAAGGTTTCAATGCAAAAAGCTACTGCAAGAACCCCCAAGAAGCAGAAACACAGGCCATCCTGCTCGGCCTACAATGGGCGAGAGATGAAAACTGGAAAAACTACACCATTGCCTCGGATTGCAAAGGGACCGTGGATGAGATTAATTCAAGGGAGCAGAACAAAGATCATCTAACGAGAATTATTAAAAATTGCAGGACGCTCCTAGAGCAGGACGGAGGAACTCTCACGCATGAAAAGAGAGAAGCAAATGCAATCGCGAACGAGCTGGCAAAGATAGCTAGGATGGACTCATGTAGTCACTTTTAATCTTGAATGTATTTCAACTCCTAATTCGGTTTGTACTAAACTTATTATGGTTGATAGTTATTTGGGGCCAAATTTTCATAACTCTAATGGCACAAATAGTGGACTTGTAACTCACTTTAAGGCTATGCCCAGGACTTAATATATCTTCGTCGTCTTTGTCAAAAAAAAAAGAGCATGGTGTGCAGTGTGCACGCATCAAAACTAGAGGTGGCCAATGGTGTGTGCCAATCTAGCCCAGACCGCCTCATAGGTCGTGTGGGTCAGGCCCGTGAACAGTCCAGTCTAAAACCTTGAAATTGTTGGATGGGTCACGGGCTGAATTTTATGAAACCAGTCTATGAAAGCCCGCTGGTAAAATCGCCTAACCAATTCACAGGCCAGCCCACGAAACCGTTAATATTTTTGTTCATTTTTATTTAAATTATGAAAGTGTAGATTGTAATAAGTAAGATGTAATGACAATAAAAAAAAAATATAATTGATCATGAATATTTAATCGTTACTCCCTCCGTTTCTTTTTAATTTACTCACTTCACTTTGGGGGAGAACTAAGGAAAAAGTACAAAAGTATGAAGGTGGAGAGAGAAACTGAAAAGTGTGAGAGATAAACTAAAAAGTATGTTAAAATAATAAAAAGTGAATGACATAGGTGTAAAAAAAGGAGGAAGTAGATATGACATGCTACCATAAATAAATAAAAAAACCAACAGTTTGTAGATTAAAAAGAAACAGACTAAAAAGGAAAGTGTATAGATTAAAAAGAAATGGAGGGAATATTTATTTAAGTTACTTTCCAAGTATAAAAAATTTAATATATATGAAAATAAAAATTATTATGACCAAAATTACGTAATAAATGTTATACCATTAATGCTTAATTAATTTGTTTAGACAGTTTTATTTTACAAAAAAAACCGCTTGCCCGGTTCAGCCCATTAAACCGCATGTCAAAACCATTCTGTGAATCGAGAAAGCCCAGACCAGACCGTCGTCAGTCGAGCAAATTGGCCCACCAAACCAGCCCGCGAAACTCGTGGTTCGATCCAGCTGGGCCATGGCAAGCCAACTCAGCCCATTTCAAACAGCGGCCCAGCCTGCCCAAGTCACCCATTGGCCACCTCTAATCAAAACGCTAGCCTCCCAACAAAAAACGCTAGCAAGTTAATTGAAATGCATGCCTAGTGAATATAGACAGGAATTCCAATAAACATTATTTGAAAATTGAAAAAGTAACTGATTTGACAGTTTTCAAAAGTGAACAAAAACACTCAACCGCGAACATCATTTGCACGAAAGTCGAACTCCCCACTTTCCTTCTCTTGAAATGGCATATATGCGAAAACCGTCGAACATGTCTCTGATCTCGTTCTCATCTCATTGTTCACCTTCCACATCTGACCTCTCTCTCTTCTCACATAATTGAACAAAAATGGCATCACACGAAGGAGTGTAGAAGAACACCAACCCAACTGCAAACCCAAGGCAAGTGTTTTAAACCCAAACCCAATGGAACCCCCAAATTAATTACAATTTTTAATGTATTCACAATTTTAAATAATCATTTGCCTTTTTTCCATCAAATTGAGTACGGAGGAACCCGAGGCAATTAGGGCAGTTCCAGCTAGGGGTGCGCAGAGGTTCAGACCTGGACCACACTGGACCAGGACGGTTGGACATGTGGACCGAAATTCTCGAGTTTATCGGACCGGGGAACTGATCGAGTTTTTCAGGTCCAGTCTAGGTCTGTACTGAAAAAATTAGGTTCAATCCAAGTCTAGACCTTTTGGACCGCTTTTGTGAAAAAAGTAATGGTATATAAAAATCATTTTCGCACTTTTTTTTCGATTTTAATCTTCTTTGATCTGTCTGGACCTCTAACAAAAAGGAGAACGGTGGTAGGCAATTAGAGAAATGACTTAATGTTGCATTTGGAATTCAGGGAAGGGAAAGTAAGTTTTATATATATATGAAGGGGGTGGGGTTTCGCATGCGGAGGGGTCAGACAAGGAGGGAATTGGGAAAAAGGGAATGTGAAGGTGGTAGGGGAGGGAATCGGGGAAGAGGGAAGAGCCGGGAATGGGTTGGCTTAGGCGAAGGAATGGTGGCTGGGCTGGGCTGGCAGTGGGAGGAGGGCTCCGGTAATGGAGGGAAGGGGAAAGAAGAATGATTTTTTTTTTAATTCCTTTATTTTATAAAAAAATTATTTAATTTTTTTTTGAAATTTTTAAAAAATGAAATAAACCAATTAAAATTCGACATGTGGCATATAACTTAAGAAAATCGGTCACCAACATGTCAAGGTCTGTTTTAAAAATGGGTGTTAAAGGTGGGTTTGCCTTGGAATAAACCAAAAGTGGGATCGTTTTGGACAGACAGGACAAAAGTAGGATTATTTATTTCCATTTAAAAAAAACGGAGGGAGTATATGAGGGAAATAAAAACCCCATCATAGCCGTCCATCTCCCTCCTTCGATCTACTCTCTTAACCAAATTAGCCGTTTCTCTCTCTTCATCTATCTATTACCTGTGAGTCTGGAACTAGGCTTACACGCAGCGTGTCATTAATCTCCCTCCTCTTCTCCCTCCATTTAAAGCATATTTTTTGGGAAGCTAATCGGGTAGCAGATTTATTGTCAAAAAAAGGTCACTATATTTTTGCTGCCTCGGTTGACGTGAATGTTTCAACAGAACCTTCGTTAATAAAATTATTCTTCTAGATTCGTTAGGAGTCTCCCTTGAGAGAAAGGTGTCCTAATTTTCCTAATGTACCAACAAACAAAAAAAAAAGCGAGCGTACTCTGAAATCTTCATCGAAGCGTCTTCTTAGTTTTTTCTCTCCTTTGAAACAGGTTCTGAGTTAAGATTTTTTTAAAAAAAATTTTAAGCACTGAATATAAATTCTAGGGTTTAGTTTCACACTGTTATTGATTTATTAATTGTCAATATAGTTGATTTAGGGCTCTTTTAAGGCAATTGGTAGATGGTGGACTCGTGTCTACCATTAGGATGGTAGACACGGGCCAAAACGCAGCCCAAAACACATAAAACGCACGGACCTAATGAACATCAGCTGTTCTCCAATGAACATTAAGTGGACTGTTAAACCAATGAACATCAACTGTTCTCCAATGAACATCTGAATCAGCAATGAACAACAAGAAAAAAAGATGAACATAAGAGTAAATCTGATCGATGTTCATTGGAGAACAGTTGATGTTCATTGGTTTTACAACATCAATCTGTTCTCCAATGAACATCCGAATCAACAATGAACAACAAAAAAAAAGATGAACGTAAGAGCAAAAAAGCGATCGATGTTCATTTGGAACGATTGATGTTCATTGGTTTCGTGATCACTTAATGTTCATTGGAGAACAGTTGATGTTCATTGGTTTCGCGCGTTTTATGTGTTTTGGGCTGCGTTTTGGCCCGTGTCTACCATCCTAATGGTAGACACGAGTCCACCATCTAATTTGCGCTTTTAAGGTTGATTAGTGTACTATTCGTGATAATTACTCATGAATATAACGAGCGATTTTGTTGGTAGAATTTTTGGATTTGCATACGTTGATATTCTTGAGCGAGATGAATTTTTGTGCGATTTTTGAAGCCTAATTTTGACAATTTGGTTGAGGATTTTGTTTATAGCAATATACGAGCCCTCAAATGTTAGGAAGGAACTATGAAAATGTAATTAATTTTCCTAATTATTAATCTGTCATCCATTTACAGGTATGGACTTGGAGAACAAAACAGGTAAGGATATTTTACAGAGGATACTCTCCGAACGTGAATTGGGGGCTAATCCTGGTTCCAAGACTATGCCACTGCTCGAGGTGTTCTCTGTCAGCGTAAATACCACCCTCCCTGGCATGTTTTTTGATGATTGTGATTGTTGTGAAATATATGGCACTATTAAAGCCACTAATGGATTAGGTCATGTATTTGATCTCTACAACCGGAAACGCAACAACCCTGAGTTTATCGAGCCGAATAGGGCTGGCTACACTCGTTATTTGTCATTAACTGGACTTAAGGATGGTCGTGTCATTATACCCTATGACTATGTCGTTGTGGAGGTGGATCTAAGGGATAGGGCTCGAAGTGATGTTGTCATTGCTATGGGAAAGTTGAGCTTAAACTACAAAGAAACCTTTTACACAGAACATGGAGCTGAAATTGTTCTGGGTGAGGCCGGATTTGTGACTGTGCATTATGCCACTTTCCCTTATGCAGTGACAGCTTCTGTGGATGTGTTTTTCTTCTGCAACGATGATGATTATGATATATTGGACTATGATTGTGATGTTGATTATACTGATTATGATACTTCTGGATATGGAAATGGCAATGGTGTTGATGTTTATGGAACTGTTGCTGCACATACCAATTTTCCTGGGAGTGTCTCCTATGGAGACAATACAACTATTTCAAGTATACTCTTAAAATTGTCACATGATGAATGTGTACGGGTCAAGTCTAGATCTTCTATTGAGCTATCAAGATCCATGGTTGCTATGCCAGTTAATTCAAATTCCCCCCTTCAAATATATGTGGATTTTAAGTATAATGATGGAAGCATACTAGCTGATGGGGTCTTAGAATTTCCATCTAATGACTGCAGCCAGTTTAAGATGGATTTAGTGGGTGAAAATGGGCGTATTAGAGTCCGAGTGAGTTGGGGCCTGGGGGTAATGAATATGAGCAGTGTTACAGAGGAAGTGATTTGAAACACTGTTTGAATGAAGAGAGCAAGCTTGGTTTTTTTGTTTTTTTTGTTCAGGAAAGATAATTGGTCCGAAGACCAACCCTTGCAAGGCTACTAGCCTGTAGGGCACACCAGCTCATTGGCTGGGTAGTGGGGATTTATACCCACAAGCAAACATTTTTATACAAACTCCCCAAATTAGGGAGTGATGAGAGTCGAACACCCGACCTTGCGGTTGGGAGGTGGGAGCACCAACCATTGGGCTCCCACGAGGACCTCAGAGAGCAAGCTTGATGAACTGGTTAAAAGGCAGCAGGTATTTATTTTGTTTGTTGTATTGTATTTTTTCATGGGATATTGCCTTTATTTTCCTACGTACTTTTAATGGGATACTGGTTTATTGTCTCATCTTACATTTGATGAGTTAAGCATAAAAGACACCCCTAAACTTTGACAAAAATTGGAGTTTACTCACCCAACTTTCAAAAGTTGGACTTTGCTCACTCAAAGTACAACTCTGTTAACTTTTCTGTTAACTTCGAATTTAATATACAAAAAAACCTGTTTGGCACAAAAAACTATAATGGAAGTTATTTTTTACAGGGAACAAAATAAATTCCCAACGGTAACTTAATCTGGCTATTTAAGGCTCCCAAAAAATGTGATATTTCTCCAAAAGTCTCCAATTAACGCCCACTTCTTCTTCTTGTTGTGCTCTGAAGCTTCCCAAAAAAAATCCAGTAGTTCCAGGTATGAACTGCAGTGATAAAAAGTCAACCTTGTTAATGTTTATTATCCAGCAAAAATTATTTATTAAAAGAATATTTTTTACGCTTTTTTGCAGAAAAATGTCAAGGAAAAGGATTCTCCCAACCCCAAAGCATTGTTACTGTGGATTCACATGTTTCAAACATAATCAGACAAAAACAAAAGATGCTTACTCATCCTTTTGATGATCTCATACAAAAAAGAACAAGAAAACAAACCACACTTTACAACAACAACACTTTCCGAAAAAAGAAAGGAATCTAAGGAGTGCATAAAAGTAGATAAAAATGTACCTTGGGGAGGAGAAAGATTTGGAATTTTCCTTCTTAATGAGCTTTCCCACGCCATTTTTGTCTTCAACTAAATAAAGCGAAATAAATGAAACCTTTGAGGAAGAAGCTTCTTTTCCAGTTTCAGAGAATATATTAAGGGTTGAAGTGGAGTGGGCGCCAAAAATACCACCCCTTCATTGCTTCTCCTCGATTCTTGCGTCAGTTCCATTTTTTTATTTAAAAAACAGAAACTTAGTGGGCCATGTTAGCAGAGTTCTTTCTTGAGTGAGTAAACTGCAACTTTTGAAAGTTGGGTGAGTAAACTCCAATTTTTGTCAAAGTTCAAGGGTGTCTTTTATGCTTAACTCTACATTTGATGTTTGTTATCTCTGCAGCTTCTTGCTGATCCACAACCCTCAGCATTCTTCTTGTGTGATGATTGGTAGGTTGCTATCTCTTATTTGATGCTCTTATGCCACTGGCCCACTAGTGTATTTTTATAGATTAGGTCAATTGGTTAGAGCATCCTCCCGATTCCTGGAGATTTTGGAATCGATTCTCATCACTCGCCCTTGTGGCTTTTTAAACACCAAAAAAAAATTAGATTAGCCATATCAATTTTTTAGACACTATTACCCTTATTGTTTGGTGACAAAATGAAGAGAAGTAAGAGTGTGGAGGAGATGGTGATTGAGGGAGGATCGGAGGAGGAATGGGTGATGGATTCTTATTCTTCAAATAATAAAACCATATTATTATTATTATTATTATTCAGAAACTACTGCCTTTTATTTTATACTCCATTACCTTTAATTTTATTTCTCTATTCCAAGCATGCTCTAGATGTGTTTTGAACTAGAAAAAGCATGCTCGCCTTCCTTTAGGTTCTCTATTTCTTAGTGGAGTGGTTTAATCTGTATGCAGTACTAAATTCTTAATCGGATCCAGGATTTCACCCACGTGGGGTTCGGAACCAATGAGTAACGAAAAAAAGACCATATTAAATTGATCAAAAAATACGATACATCAATTAAAGTACGGAATTAAAACTGATAACTGCGGAAACGGCGCCACGTGGTGCTCTCCTTAATAGCGTTTTACTTTATGTAATCCATGTACAATAAAAAAAATTAGAATTTGCATAATTTAGGCTTTGATCCCGTGACCTCAAGTTTATATACTAAAGTCTTAACTACTAAACCAAGTGGTATTAGTGTTATCATTTTAAGTACAATATTAATAAATGAAAATTTTCCTTACCTGGGATATAACCATGCCCTAATAACTAGTTAAAGCATCAAAAATAGTTTCTTTAGTCTACAAGGTTAATAACGTGGTTTAAATTAAACTTTCAATAACCATCTATAACAAACTCAAATGAACATTAGCACAAGCAATACTACTTACTAACAAATATTTATTCATTTATGGTCCACCTAATCAATCTCATGACAATTTAATAATTTCAATTTATCAAGCATCAATCTAATTTATTATAAAAAAGTTACTTACCCGCTTTAAATGTTGCAACCTCACAACAAGACTCAAGTACACAAGGAAGGGGGAAAGTAATTTTAAAACCTAACTAAGTTGCTGTGAAGAAGCAATAGAAACCAGACAAAAAAAAGCTCCTATTGCCTGCTGGAAAATTGGGGGAAACATAAAAAAGAAAAAATTAAAATGTTCCACGTTATCCTCGAACATGCGTCGGAACAGCTGGAGAGGTGCTTTACCTCACACGCGGAGCGGACCACTGAGCCAAACTCTATCAAACTGAAGTCACAGCACGCGGGATTGGTTTATTACAAATTGTTTTTTTAGATTTTTGCAGATTATTTTTTTTTTTTTTAAAATTTCGTGAATCCACGCTAGATCCGCCCCCTGATTCTTATTATCAGGTCTCCATTGGTTTTGCCGACATCACATGTGACGAGAGTCAAGAAACCCTTGCAAGTTGCAACTACTAGAAGTGTTAAGGCAAAACAATATTTTGGCAAAGCCCCGATAGAAATAATAGCATCTTGAGAGTAAGAAAATTTGGTTCAACTTAATCTATAAGGTAAGAGATAATGCATTATGCATGTAGGCAGTATCAAGTACGTTTCAGAATTTCATCACATCATAGTACTATCATTCAGCAGAGATATGTCTACATGGATAGATGGTTTAAGAAAAAAACAGCGTACCAATGAGCTTCCAGGTCCAAGATAACAGTCATATTCTTTAATCACCTCTGCTACATTTGGGCTCCAACCTAGCAAAAGTATGCTTTCATTTGGCCCTAGAGTCCAGTCTGATGCTTAGGACAAGAGCAAATGGAACCAACAGTTAAGGGCCCGTTCGTTATCGTTGTTTGTTTTCAGTTTTCAGTTTTTTTGAAAACTAAAAAAAATAATCAGGAAATCAAAAAAAGTGGTTTTCATTTTTGAGTTGTCAGTTTTCAAAATCATCATGTTTCTAATAAGTTTGACTAATTTTTTATCCATTATAGGACATATATCATATGACTTTTAAATACAAAAAACCAAAAAACTGAAAACCACAATGATACCGAACGAGCTAAGCTTCTTCTAATTCCCCTTGCATTTTCTGTAGAAAGTATCCAATCATGTTTCTGTTACAGCATACCGTAAAACGGCATTTTGAACGACGTTTTTGAGTATTTCCACGCCGCAATTTCTCTATTGCTGCCATATATTTGTCAGAGTCACCTTTATTTCCCAAGTCTTTTAAGTTGTGGATCTCCTTATTTACGTCTCCAACAATTGAGTAGGAAACTTGTGGTTTCATTCTTCCATAGTGAGGATCAATGAATAAAACCTTCATGATACAAGTATGAAGTATAAAAAAGGATGCCTGTCAAAGTCTAGAGAGATAGCAAGAGATGAAATTAAGTATACGTCGAAACGTATTTTTCCAGATTTTTTCCCATTTTCCCTCTATTTTCCGTTATTTTCTCTAATTTTCGCCATGTTTAGCCCATTTTCCACAAAAAAAATGATTTTTTTCCCAGAAAAAAAATACCTAAATTATCTACATGTCATATACAGTGGATTTATGCAAAAAAAACTAGGCACTATTATATCATTTTCGAAAATAAAGGCCATTGTGCTTCTACTGTCAAAAGTGTGTTCACTGGGAAAATAGGTCTTTTCACCCTTAAGCCTCTTTAGGGGTGTAACGCCCCGAAAAAAAAATACATATCCTTAATTGGCAATGGAATTATAGCTTAAGCATGTGGGTTATGGCCCACTAGTAAAATAATAGCCTAAAATGGTAATTCATCTATACATTTGCTCATCATAAATAAATTCTTGATTACCATTAACATAGAATATCCTAGATATCCCAAATCAAACATAATTTCCTCAACACATCTCTTTATAATATCGATACTGCAACTGTTCTTCCATACCTAAAACATAAAATAAAACGTCATGAGCCGAGGTTCAGTAACATTCTACCCTAACATCGTAAAAGCATTTCACATCATTTTGTTAGCAAACAGGGAGGAGAGAAATAGTAAAACCATTTCGTAAACATAACTATTAAATCATAATCATAAAACATTATTATCATTCTTTATCATGTTCATCATCACATATCTTTTACTTTGGTAACTTGGCTAGTACAACAGAAGGGATGTCTCCCCCAAAAACATACAGAAAGGCGGCCACAACATAGGTGACACTTTCGGTGCCCACATTTTTTAACAGAAGGGCGGTCACAACATAGGTGACACTTGCGATGCCCACAGAAAGGCGGTCACAACATAGGTGACTCTTGCGGTGCCCACAGGATACTGCCAAGAACCATCTTTCACTTTAACTTTATCATGTTTCGTTTCTTTTACGTATCATAATTACATTACATCATCGTAATCGTAATCATAAAACGTAATCTTAATCATAACGTAACTATAATTACATTACATCATCGTAATCATAATCATGAAACGTAATTGTAATCATTAAACGTAATCATAATCATATTTTCATAACATCAAAATCGCCATACTTCATAGCATTAAATCATTTAATAAACATCATTTACATAGCAAACATTTCATATCCCGCACTCCATATAAAACATAGCATAAACATTTCATAAAAGCATCATATGAAACATAGTTGGAAGGGGAGTGCGAGTGTTAGCAGTAGACGTTACTTGAAATCCTGCTTACCAACTTTGATAGCCGGGGGAGGCTTGTAATATCCTTTATCCTTTAATCTAATTAAGAATTGAATAATGAGATTCATTACTATTTAATTAGACTTGGACTTTTCTAAAATATTCTTTCATTGGGTGTCATAGTACTTATGTCATTACTCGAACAGGGTCTTTCTAAACCTAATATACTTAGTCGAGCATGATAATCGTAGTCTTGACTTATGAATCGTGTTATTATTCTTAACATCTTTTAAACATAAAAGCTACATTGAGCTGGTGATAATAAATAATCTTAGTTCATAATTCATGTTTAATGACTTGTAAATATGGTTTTCATATTCTTATTTCATTTTCTATATTTTAACTTAAGCACATATTTACTAAGTTATCAACCTTTAATAAAACTTACAATATTATTACTACTTATAATTGCTCGTCTAAAAATATTATATACGTATATACATGATTAATGATAAACTAAAGTCATTATAACTCTAATCCTTTATCATGTTACTAAGTGAACATATTTTAGGAAAACTTATAACAACATTATATTCTAACTTTAATTCGATTCACACTTTTAAACCAATGAGTGAAAGCTATCAAATTACTTGCTATAAGCTTAGCATGATTACTACTAAATTAGAGGAATTGTTATCATTAATCTAATTATCCAATACATTATCATTGATATACTACAATAGTTGTCTTTTAACTTATGAACTAATATAAAGTCATTTATACAAACTTAAGTGTTTCTAATGTTCAATAACAAATTTCAAATTATTACTAGAATTTGTTTAACATAACATACTTTAGTTTAATTCTTTGTACTAGATTAGCCCAACTAGTTAAAGCAACAAAACTGAACTAGGTGATTTAACTAGCAAAATCAGGTTTAGGCCCAACAATTAGGATTAATAATCAAATTACTAAGATGGTTTAATGAATCACCCAATCAGATTTAGGCCCAAATTATATCTAATTAATGATGGGTACATGGGTTTAATTTACAAGCTAGAAATCAGAAACAAGGACAAGAGGTATTGTTATACCTATGCTCACTAGGAGCATCGATGAAACGCTCGACAGGGGAGGGAGAGCAGGGCTCCGGCAGCGGCGGAGGAACGGCGTGAAGGCGGCAGCGCGGGGAGGCGGTGCGACGCCGAGCAAGCTGGTGGTCCTCAAGCTTCAGTGCAGCAGCGAACTGGAGCAGCAGCAAAGCACACAAAGCAGGGGGAAAAAGCGAAGGAGGAGAGCAGCTAGGGGGTTGCGTCGCGGCGGGGCTGCAGGGGTGCAGCACGGGTTTCTGGCGAGGTCCTTCGGTGGTCATAGGGAAGCGCTGCACCAGAGTGGTGCACATGTAGTGGTGATGTAGCACAGCAGGCCGAGCGGGAAAAAGCGTGAGATAGGAACAAAGGAGTAGAGAGAAAAGAAGGAACTTAATTTGTTGGTTTGTTGTTTTCATTTGAAGCTTAATCTCAATGGATTTTTATAGCTGAAGTTAAGGGAACAAAATGGAGGTGGAATAATGGTGATTGGGGGGGCAAAATTCTGCATTGTTGACTTAGAAGGAGTATGGGTGTGGGTTAGCAGCTTGGGGCAGAGAGAAAGCTGATGGAAGTTTGGCATGTTTGCTACGAGAGAGGGAGGAAGAAAGTCAGCTTATTGCATTTTATAATGTTTTCTTCATTTTCCTTTTGTTTATGAAATCAGAATAAGTTTTTATGTTATTAGTTCATTCACTCCAATTTTAAGTCTTTTCTAATTAGTTAAACAATAAAATAATATATTTTAGCATCTCATTATAATTAGTTAGTTAGTTAAGCATAGTTAAGTTTTTAGGATATTACAAGGGGGTAGTGATTGATGATGCTCTAGGCCTGCCCATGGGCCATGACTGCTTGGTGCTTGGTGCTTGCACGATGCTTTACGATGCACCGCGCCCCTGTGGTGCATGAAACGGTTGGGCCCCATTTGGTGCTTGGTGGCGCATGGTAGCTTGATTCTTCGTATTGCATGGTGTTCGATGGTGCACTGCACCCGCGAGGTGCATGGGATGGTTGGGCCCCATATAGTGCTTGTGCTTGGTGCTTGCACGGTGGTTTACGATGCATCGCACCCTTGTGCTGCATGAAACGGTTGGGCCTCATTTGGTGCTGGGTGGTGCATGGTAGCTGGGAACTCTGGTTCGTATAGACTGTGATTAGTATGCAAAACTCAAATTTATAGACTGTGATTAGTATGCAAAACTCAAATTTATAGAATGTGATTAGTATGCAAAACTCAAATTTATAGACTGTTATTTATTCATTTTGATTACACTTTTATTATTTGTATTCTGCAGCGTTAACAGACGCTTAAGTATTGGCGAATTTTACTTTCTAGATTGAATGGAATGTTATGGCTAACCATTTGTTAGAGTAAATGGAACACATGTCACTTGTGGTATCATGGTGTTGTCAATTGCATGATTATGTGCGAAAATGAAACACATGTCTTTTCTTCGCTGTTGGGAGATATACGTTGCAGAGGATAGATAGAAGCAATAAGCTATTTAGCAGGTTATGCTCTAGGCTCTAGCTATGAAACACCTAGCTCTCTACCTAGAATTTAGGTACATGAACAACATAGATTCCTACAGCGCTAGCTTACACCTACTGTGTGCCGTTTATATATTTTAACATTACATGATTAGTCATTGGTTGTGGACTAGTATTGTTGCTAAATTGAAAGTCGAAATCTGTGTGTTCAGATGATGTGAATGCACTGATGAA
Organism: Beta corolliflora; assembly: GCA_947648045.1. Taxonomy (NCBI): domain Eukaryota; kingdom Viridiplantae; phylum Streptophyta; class Magnoliopsida; order Caryophyllales; family Amaranthaceae; genus Beta; species Beta corolliflora. The sequence continues at coordinate 156,307 of CANSZD010000396.1, forward strand.
CCAATTTTTTTCCATTCGTGTTAATTTCACAAGTTTTTTTTTTCATTCGTGTTAATTTCACAAGTTTTTTTTATTCGTGTTAATTTCACAAGTTTTTTTTAAGAACTAGAAATGTGTTGGGAAAGTTCATAGTTCATGGGTGGTTTTGATGAGATATAATACAAATTTTTGAAGAATTAGGCATTGCAAATTAGAAAAAGTTTTATTTTTTGAAATTAAAATTTATTCGTTGATTTACAGTCATATGACATCTATAATAAAAGTCAACACTCTTTTTTTGAAGTTCCGTCAATAGATTTTCATTTTACTAACATCATGCACAAGAAAGCTCATAGATTGAAAGGGGTAGGATGAGGTCATACGTAGGTTCGCTCTTAGGTCTCACAAGAAAATGGTCTGGATCAAACAACTGTTTATTTTTCGGTCTGGACCGAAAAATCAAACATTTAAAAATCTTGGATCTAATTAGGGTCCTAATATGTAAGTTCGCCCTTAGGCCTCCAAAATCTCATAAACGGGGCTGCATTTGAATTAGTAAGTTATATGATAGACGTTAGACATTATATCCTTGTGGTTCTATTATATGAGATTTAATTGTTTATTAGCTGTATAATTTAGTGCATGATTAAAATGGATACTCATATTTGTGATTGTTTTAATAGTTGGTATCACATTACATGTTTATATACTGTTGTGTTTGAGTAGGTGTAACTTGTGACTTGTGAGGGTGTCAATTATGGTGTTTGTGTGTTATAGTTGTTGGGAACTCTAGTTCGTATATAATAAATAGTCTAGAGTTATTAATAGAGTCAATTTATCGGGTCAAGTCAATATACATTCTACAATTTAAGGCGAATTCAAATCGTGTTGGGTCAATAACAAATAGGACTACATTTAGATTATATAATATGAATTTTAGAAGGTGTATTTGCACTTGGCTATCAATATGTTATTGTATACATATGGTTTATGACATTGTTATCTCATTGTAAGCAAGAAATATGTGGTTTTATGCAATTTAGACTTAGTTATTTTATAATATTCTTAATGTGGGTTGATGCAATTTTTGAATATGCTATTGTATATTATTCTGATTGTTTTAATTTTATTACAGTATGACGGTCAGATTTACTCCTGAATTTATTGAAAACCTTATCATTGATCATCGGGTAGAGTTTAACATCGATAGGACTGAAACGGCAATTATTGGAAGTTGTATAAACATGATACATATGTGTAGACGTCTATGTGCTAGGAGGGAGGGAGCTGAGGTGGGAGTTGATACCATCAACACAATACCGACTACTGTAGTTGGAAACCCTCCGATTTTTACTATTCGCATAAGAGGGAACTTCGAGGAGTTTGATGTGAATCTCATTTTATTGGCGGGAAAGAAAGACGATTATCTCTATGCGGTTAGAGATAACACGGGATGAAGAGAAAGTGTAGGGCCTAAATTCTCGGTTGAAGGTGCAACACCATTTGGAGGTGATTATATAGGTTCATACACCATTTTAAGAAATGGTATATGGGGAACGCGAATCAATTTTGGTTTCCGGGCTCTTGTACGCGCCGCCATTGCTTTACAACGTAGGACCGTAGAAGATGCAACAAATTTCTTATGTGTTGTTACGAACGTATTTGAGGCAATTCGGTCCATTGCGATAGAAAATTATTTCATTCAACAAATGAGCAAGGAATTATGGGGCAATAGCGATTCAGTGAATTTATCACTAAATGCCAGACGACTAATACATTCTTGAGATTACATTAGTGAGAGAGTACTGAGGTACCGGATTGATGGAGTTTGGATATTTGTTTGGAGAGATTTTGAAGATGATGAAAACGAAGATTATCAAGATTTTGAGATAGCGGGAAACAATAAGCAATGTAGAATCACTCTTTCCATGGTACCCAAAATCATTGGACTATTGAATACTTGAAATTTATTTTTTGTTATGGTTTATTGTGTCCACAGCCCTCGTCAAGCTTTTCAAGTCTTCCATTTTTACTTATGGTGTTGGTTTCTATGGCTGTAATATGAGTTCTTTATCTTGAAATAGATTGATAGAGACCTCTATGACAACTTGATTTATGAGGATAGCAGTATAATGCTAATTTAGGTCAAAAGAAGTAATCTTCACTTTGGATCATGTTGAGGTAGTTCTTTTTCTACACTTTGCTTAGACTTGATAAATGAGTAAAAAAAGATTTGATAAGGAGGAGATCTTTAGTGTACAATTTTTGTTTATATTTTTAATTTGTTGTTCTGGTGATTTTAAACTTGAATCAATATTGGCTCTATAAAATAGAAATGTAGAAGAAAGATTATCAATTCTGAAACGTGTGATCTGGTTATGATCATATCCTAATTAGTTACGAATCTGGTTATGATCTCCAACAGTTTATTGTGATTTATTTTAATTTACCCTTTTTAAAAGTCAGCCCCGTTTCTGAGATTTTGGAGACCAAAGGGCGAACCTACATATTAGGGCCCTAATAAGATCCAAGATTTTTAAATGTTTGATTTTTCGGTCCAGACCGAAAAATAAACAGTTGTTTGGTCCAGACCATTTTCTTATGAGACCTAAGAGCGAACCTACGTATGACCTCATCCTACCTCTTTCGATCTATGAGCTTTCTTATGCATGATGTTAGTTTAACGAAGTTTTATTGACGAAACCTCAAAAAAAGAGGTGTATAGTTCGAACTTTGATTCAATCATGACTAGTTTGAAACGAAATGTCAGATTACTAGAATGTCGGGGTGTTTAAGAAGTAAGATCTTGCATTGAAACATAAGGACAATTCTTCCACCATCAGGAATGGACTTCGGCTTCTCATATTCTTTAGTGTTTCACATGCAAGCTCCATCAAGAATATATATGAAGGTCATAATTAAATATTACTTTAAATGACCGGCAACCAAGGTATTTCACAATGGTAATTATGTCTCTACTCTCTATTTAAGTTTGCTGGTAATCCAAGAGTTTCTTAATGTTACAAAAAAGAAACATCAGTGCTTTCGTCAAAAAAGAATGGGAAGGGTTGCGCTCATCAGCAAAGAAGGGACGTGATAATTGGGGTTCTAAAAAATACTCCAATAAATTAAACAATGATGATGATAGAAGGTCATCTGTCTACGGTGCAAAATCTATTATGTAGTCGAATATGCTTTTCCAATACCCCTAAACAAGGATTATGATAGAGGGTCACTTCAAGAAAAAATGTTGACTCCATCTTTAATGTTGTTATAAAATGGATTTAGGCATATGATCTTATACGATATTGTTAACACATACAGAATATTAATATAAAATTATACTAAATTTTTTCAATATTTGGAGCTTAAAACAAAAGTGAAAGGACATTCTAAAGAAGGAATAATTACTTTTTACATATTACCATCAATGTTATTGACTATAGTTAATGCTTTTAGACTTTGAGAACTCCATGAAAACAACTCTATCTTAATTTAATTCAAAACTAATAACTTTATATTTTATGATCTTGTATTGAGAAAATTTAAAATTGGTTTATAATCTGTACTTTATACAGTTATAATTTTCGTAAAATGGAATTGATATCTTATCACTAGTGGAAAAAAGCTCAAATGCTCCGATTAAAAAGCCCACAAATGCTCCGTATTTTACGTGTAGTAAACGTCATACGAGCATTTGAGCATTTTACAATGTGTCTCAAATGCTCCGGTTGTTTAGAAAACCGAAGGATATGACTATTAAATGCTCCGGTTATTAAGGGAAAACCGGAGCATTAGTACAAATGCTCCGGTTTTCCCTTAACAACCGGACAATTTGCCAATTATATTTTTTTTATAAAAAAGTAGAGCTTACTGATGTTGTACAGCAACAGCAAGCGTCAAGCTATACAACAGCAAGCGTCAAGCTATACAGCAGCAAGCAGAATACATTAATAAAAAAAATGTTATCTTTGTATTTTAAACAACAACATCACTAGTAAAACTAACCAAAGTATTATCCCTAATATCATCTATCATATCTTGTTCCCAATCATGTAACTTGAGTACTTTTTAAAGAGTTCTCAATAGGATGAGTAAAAAACCATCCTTCTTAATGGAATTACCCAGACCTATTAGAAGTTAAAATAGTCATGAATAAAAAAAGAGCCAAAAAAATTATTATTTCCCACCATCCAGTGAGGAAATATCGGTGAACCTCCTTATTGTTAACACTTTTGAATTAGGCAATATGAAGTACTTTTTACATATTACAATCAATATCATTAACTATAGTTAATGGTTTTAGAATTTGAGAACTCCATGAGAACAATATTATCTAAATTTCAAAACTAATAACTTGTGATTTAAATTCTATGATCTTGTATAGAGAATAATTAAAAATGGCTTATAACCCATACGATGGGTTTAGTAAAATAGAATTGATATCTGAAAATTTTGTTCAATACTAATATGAAATATTTATTACATATTACTATCAATAATCAATGTTTTAATTAGGCTTGAGAACTCTATGAGAACAATTCTATCTAAATTTCAAAACTAATAACTTGTGATTTAAATTTTATGATCTTGTATTGACAATAATCAAAACTGGACGGAAAAGTTTTTGTTTCCATAAATTTAAGATTTTAGGAAGTTTTTCCCAAAAGAATTGTGTGAATATTAACGTGTGATTAAAAGTTATATAATCATGTTTTAAGATTGTTTTAAAATTGGCTTATGACCTGTACGTTCGGTGGCTCATGGGGTCAATGTCATAGTGGATCACGTGACCCGACATTTTATTTAAAACAAAGTTGATTAAAAAAGTTTTTACTCTACATACGGCTTCCCTTAGATGCTCAAATAAAATCACAATTCGCACCACCATTGGCATTCACCCATACACCCGCTTCCTCTTCCGCTCCCTTTGGCAGACCCGCTTCCTCTTCCGCTCCCTCTTTTGGCAATCACGCTCACGCTTAACAAGCCACCACTATTTGCACTGAGAATTTTGGCATCCGTTATCAATATAGAAAATTTTGGCAGATTCTACGATTTAAAGGAGTGATTGTCTAAATGAAATCAGTAGTTAAATGATTTAAAATTTTATGATGTTGTATTGAGAATAATTTTTATTTTGGCTTACGACCCGTATGTTGCACGATTATGAATTATGCCCTATCTATAATAATTAGTAGTATCCGTTTTTTCTCTAGAATTGAAACTAATATAAAAACATGCATTAGTAGTACATAAATTCTGGTTATAATCAATCGCTCCTTTCTTTAGCCAACTAAGATTTTAAAGATAGAAAAAAATATTGGTTGATGGAAACATAGCGCTTTTAGGGTACATAATCATCATCGTTGTGATTGATATTACTTTTCTTCAATAACATATCCAAATCAATCTGTGAACATACATAAATTTGATTTTATTTTCTCTTGATTATATTTTAAGAGTATTTACATAGTAACAATATTTTCTCTGTCTCTAAATTCTTTGCTATATATTTTATCGTTGGAGAAACTTTGAATTGGTTTTGAGGTTATCAATATATAAACACTTATCTCTTTCATGTGAAAACTTTAATTCTAAGAGAAGTATTTCACTTATTTCAAAACAGAGGGAGTATGTGTGTGTGTGTGTGTGTGTGTGTGTGTGTGTGTGTGTGTGTGTGTGTGTGTGTGTGTGTGTGTGTGTGTGTGTGTGTGTGTGTGTGTGTGTGTGTGTGTGTGTGTGTGTGTGTGTGTGTGTGTGTGTGTGTGTGTGTGTGTGTGTGTGTGTATATAGCGAATTTACCAACCAATTTACACACTTGCTTTTTAAGTAGAACAAAAGTAATATTTTCAATCTTGTCATAAATAATAACTTACACTCTAAATATGTAAAAATGACCAAAGTACCCTAATACATTTACCTATTTTGAGATTTATAATTTTACTAATTATTAATCACGTAAAATTTTCCTTCCTTTTCCCTTCCCAACTGCATATTTGCAAATACTGATTGTCTAAATGACAAAATCCACTTTTAAACTGATAGCAACAAATAATTAACTGTTTTTTGTTTATTCAAGAAACCGTCTTTTAGCCATATTTACCTATTTTGTGATTGATAATCTTACTAATTAATCATATATATTGCTTTACATTATTGATTAAAATATTGTAGATTATTAGATTGAATTATAATATAAGCATAAGCACATAAAATTTGAGCTTTTTGACATTGTTACTGGAAGTAGCATTGTTTATAACTTGAGTATTACTATTATCTACTAACCATTTTTCTAATATTGTTGAAAAGTTACAACATGTCTTTAAATCATCTTTCCCAATGAATTAAAAACTAGCCTAATTATAGAATACAAGGTTGACAAGATTTGTGATTTACAAATTCTTTTCGGGAATTGATTTCAAATAAATATATTTCTCCATGATCAATTTTTCGGCAATATGATGTGATTTATTTTAAATTCGGCAAGTAATCAATCTCAATTCCATGATTTGTTAATTTTTCTTTATTGAGTAAATTTATATCTAATAAACAAATTACATGTCTAATAAATTTTTTTACCGAATTATTATAATGTATGTAATTGGTGGAATTTGTGATTTAAATATTTTGTTAGCAACTGATTTCAAATCTATATATCTCTCCATAATTAATAATTATTCATATCACATAAAATTCATCAATATTCGTATCACATAACATAAATTAAATTTTGAAATAATGATTACTTTTATTTGGTGATGATCCAATATTTAATTGTATGTTTATCCATAATCATTCATTTTATTAATGCAGAGACAAATAATCCTTAGTTTAATCCAAATTTTTATTGATCATACGATCTATTAATTTTATTCTAACCTATGCACTTTAGCTATTTAGCATAACAAAACTGATGTATATGATATAATCAATTAAAAATATAATTCTCATAATAGATATCTAGGAGATTGGGAGGAAGATGGAATTATTATCATATATAAAATTAGATATTAATATATTGATTAAAGAAATAAGCTCTAGAGGAGGTCGTGACTGACTTCAATTGCGCTGTATACACTATCCCAAATCCGAAAAAGGTGGAAGGTTGTTCTATAAGACTATAACTACGAAGAAAAGATTAATCTAAATCCAAAATAACAGCCATAATGTATAACAATTTTTTTGTAATGGTAAGAAAAAATAACATTAGGAAACCATCCGCTCCCGCTCGAGGCCAGAAAAACTTATAATGAATGTGTGTTTTAAGACTTGAATCCATTACATCTCATTTGAAATATAAATACATTAATCAACTACTCTACAATCTCATGTTCCTTAATATATTAATAAATAGGATAGTCTAAATGAAAATGCTACTCTACAATCTAATATTAATTGTCACATTATTTTTATCTTATGGTTTTTCAATTTTCGTTCTTGGGCTTTTTCAGTCAAAAACTCCATACATTTCGTATTTTCTCTCTCCTCTTCCTCTTCCTCTTCCTCGTGGGCTGCAGTTGGGTTGCTTATACGCAAATTCCGAGGCTCGAATTGCAGAATCTCGTTCCAGGTTCTTCTTTTGTTCCTTAGATTAATCTACTTGTTCAGACGACTTTTGTTATTGTTGCGAATTTTGGTGTCAAATTGCGATTTTTAGATCTACTTCACGTGACTATTCATGCCATTGTTTTTATGCGGTTGTTATTGTTAGTTTCATGAATTCAACTTATTTTTTCTTTATCTCATATACTTGGTTATTTCATGTTTTTATGATTTGAATTTCTGGTATAACTTCTTAATTCATGTTTGTTTCATGGAACTAAATGATAACAAAATTTATGTTACAATTTGTAGATGGGCATATTTTCGTGCCATTGTTCACTTGTTCTTGATTATTTCAGCAGATCAATTTTTCAAGTGTTGTCATCCCTGGGCCCTGGGCGGCCGCCCCTCCTGCCCTCGCTCAGGGACGGGCCTGTTCAAATGCATGAAAATGTAAGGCAGATGATACCCTTCATGAAATTTTCGCGGTCAAACAATTTTCTGTCCTCGGTAAATGCTTGTACTGGAAGCACAAAAATAACCTACAAACAGTGAAATAAATAATTGAAGTTGATGAAATATGAAAATTACTATCAAATGCTAAAAGTAAAAATATATATGCTTCCCACACACATTTCTAATTTTTTTTTTGAGTCACATTATATAAATTAATCTGGCACCCAATATGGCATTTTTCTATCTTGTTTTAAAGAATGTAAACAAAACCCATAAATGAATTAAAGTAATAAATCAAATTACAAAATACTCACGCACATTATATTAAGAATATTATAGTACTCTAAAACATTCAGAATATTATACAATAGCATAGTCTAAAATTGCATAAACCCACATTAAGAATATTAGAAAATAACTTAGTCTTTGCTCTAAATTGCATAAAGCCACGGACTTGTTGCAATGAGATAACCATATGGTTTAACGTCATAAACCATATATAACATATTCAAATAAGAGATAACCAAGAGCAAATACACCTTCTAAAATTCATATTATATAGTTTGAATTCAGCCCTATATGTTATTGACCCAACACAATTTTAACTCGCCTTAAATTCTAGACTATCTATTGACTCGATCCAATAAATTGATTATGTTAATAACTCTAAACTGTTTATTATATACGAACTAGAGTTCCCAGCAAATATAACACACAAACACCATAATTGACACCCTCACAAGTCACAAGTCACACCTACTCAAATACAACATTATGTATATTGACATGTAATACCAACTATTAAAGCAATTACAAGTATGCGTATCCATTTTAATCATGCACTAAATTATACAACTAATAAACAATTAATTCTCATATAGTAGAACCACAAGGATATAATGCCTAATGTCTAACATATAACTTGCTTATTATTCAAATGCCAGAAAATGTAAGGCAGATGATATGATACCTTTTGTGCAATTTTTGCTGTCTAATTATCTTATCTCGGTAACATTAAAAATTAAAGTTGATGAAATATGAAAATTACTTTCAAATGCTATAAGTAAAAAAATATATGCTTCAATTCATACTCAGCCCACACACATTTTACGGAACATAAATTAATCTGGCACCTATATGGCATTTTTTCATCTTGTTTTGATGAATAGTGTAAAAACTCATAATGAACTAAAAGTAATGAATCAAATTACAAAATACCCACATTAAGATTATAGTCTATAATATTCAGAATATTATACAATAGCAGCATAGTCTAAAATTGCATAAATAACCCACGTTAAGAATATTAGAAAATAACTTAGTCTAAGACTCTAAGCTCTAAATTGCATAAAGCCACAGAATTCTTGCAATGATGTAATATTACTAGATAAATAAATAGCAGAGAAAATTTACTTATTTGGCTACGCTATTAGTTAAAAGTAAAGGAGGAGAAAGAATGATAAGAGGGAGTTTGTGTTTACCCCTGCTGGCTGGCTGTAGTGGCAGTGCTTTGGACGGTTTCAGGGTAGCTACGACGGTTCCGGCGGCGGAGCTTCGGTCTTTACACCGGAAAACAAAGCAAAACAAAATCAAAAACAACAAATTAAAAGCCGAGAAATTGTGAAATTGTAGGAAAAACTAAAACCCCAGCAAAACCCATGTAACAAAATGAGTAAAAGCTCAGATTTTTTTAAAAAAAACTTACCGTTGTCATGAGAAATGGGGAGTTGAAAGAAAGAGATGGTGACGAGAAAATGAAGAGAATATTGATAAAAATGGAGTAATGTATTCTTTCTTTCTTTTTTTTTTCCTTGAAATGAGGAGTAATGGATTCTTGAAAGTTGAAAAACAGAAAGAGAAGAGAATGAGAAGGTTGTATTGGATGGTTACTTAGGAGAATGAGAAGGTTGTGCAGTGATGGCCATATATATAAGGAGTAGCAGAGACTGAGTTGGTCCTTTTCTCATGCAAATTCCTTTGTTTTGGAGTGATATGATGTGGCAGTGAATCAGGAATGTCACTTTTTTTTTTGGTGAACAAGGATAATTTCAAGATAAATTAGGATGCATTCTCCTCACCTTAATAAATTAAGTTTCAGATCCAATCAGTTTAGTTCAGTTCAGATAAGTTCAGTTCAGTTCAGATAAGTTTCAATCAGGTCCAATCAGGGCAATAAGTTCCAATCAGGTCTAATAAGGTCCAATAAGTTCCAATTAGGTGCAATAAGTTCCAATCATGTCTAATCAAGTCCAATAAGTTCCAATAAGATCCAAATAGTCAATGATCAATAAACATTTGTATTATTGTCGATTATTTTATTATTCATATTACTATTAGCTGATTATGTTATTATTAGAAATTTTAATTAAAGTGCCACAATGATTATATCGTATTATACTTGTATTATTGTCTATTATTTTATTAAATATTTGTATTATTGTCTATTATTTTATTATTCATATTACTATTAGCTGATTATGTTATTATTAAAATTTTTAATTAAAGTACCACAATGTATAGTATTATACTTGTATTATTGTCTATTATTTTATTATTCATATTACTATTAGCTGATTATATTATTATTAAAAAATATTATAATCATGGTCAAATAAGGTTAACAATAATCATCATCATAATTACAATATTTTACAATTCGTCTTTAAATAACTGGAGATAACATGTTTTCGTTACAATATTTTTTTTGTTAAATTGTTAATCATAAGAGATAATTAATAATAATTATTTTTTTAAAGGGCAAATTTTAATCATTATTATTTCATAATAAATTTTGAGGGGTAGTATTTATGTTAGGGGTAATAGTTATGTTATTACTCATCAATTTTTTTGCTAAATAAGGTCAAATAAGTTCCAATCAGGTTCAATAAGGTCTAATAAGTTCCAATCAGTTCCAATCAGGTCAATAAGTTTCAATCAGGTCCAATAAGTTCCAATCAGGTTCAATCAGGTCCAATAAGTTGAATCAGGTCCAATCAGGTCCAATAAGTTCAGTTCAGATAAGTTCAGTTCAGTTCAGGTCCAATAAGTTGAAGAGAACGCACCCTTAGAGCTGATCAACGCAGCCCGACCCGATTTTTGGGCGGGTTTGGGCAGCTTTTTTTGGCCCGCGGCCCGGCCCGGTTTTTTTTTGGACGGGCTCTGGGCAAGCCAAAAAAGACTTTTCAGTCCATTTTTTTTGGCCCGGCCCGATTTTGACCCGAAAAGCCCGCTAGACCCGACCCGAAATAACGGGCTTTGGGCACAATTTTTTGGGCCGGATTTGGGCCTGGCCCGGTCAATGGGCAAATTTTTTTTTTGGCGCGGCCCGTCCCGAACCCGGCCCGGCCCATGAACACCTCTAAGATAAATTAAGTGTTTTGGCCAAAGAGCCTAATACAATCCGAAGCGATAAAGTTTTGACAATAATTAGGGGGAGGGGGAAAATGCCTAATTACATTAAGGGTGTTCGACCCATGCCTACATTCTTTAGCTAATACATGATATACATCCGCTACTTGGTTATCTTGTCTTCTAACGAGCTTGAGATCCATGTCCACAAAGTAATGCCGCAGCTCCCTGCAATCATTTATAATATCACAATATAAATCCTCATAACTATCTTTAGAGTTGACAAGATCAATAGCTTTTTTGCGATCCGAGTGGACAACAATGTGGGTGAAATTGGCGTTGCTGGCTATTTGTAGTCCCTGTCGAAGGGCAAGACATTCTGCATGGAGAGCATTAGTAGCATATAATAAACAATCTGAACCCGTGATAATCAGGAATGTCACTGTCTAGTGCTTATTACTCTCTATTGGTTTTCAATTTTTTTTAAGAGATTATTATATGTTCGACTAGTTTTGATTTGAGGCTGCGGGTTAAATTTTACGTACGTACGTTTATAGTTTACATATACTCCGTAATTGGTTTTCATGTTTTAGAGAGATAATTTTATGTTCGGTGGGTTTTGATTTGAGGTCGCGATTTAAATTTTACATACGTTCAAAGTTCACATGTATAAGATCGATATAAACGAGTTATAATTTGATATATATAAAGCAAACAAAATTAAGGAATTTTCCAAGTTTGGATCAGACAGAACCAAAAATCTTGAATAGGGATTTTTGGCGGACCGAGTCCGAACCTGAATTTACAGCCCGATCCGGTCACGTTCTGATTCCGGCCCGTTCGGTTCCTAATTTAAGTCCTACCCTGATCTTTGCACATCCTTAGTTCCAAACACATGCTTGCCTCCGACTCTGTATGTTTTTGTTCAATTACGTACGACGAAATTTTGATAATTTATATAATTGTGTTCAAGTAACCTGGAAAATGTTTTCTTTTTCGTTGTTTTTCTTTCCGAAGAAGTGACGACTTGGATATGGACAATCCTCTATACAAAGGACAAAGGGCAACAAACAACTAATGTTGGAAGCGATAAATATACCAGTTGTTGACCCACATATACGGAAGCAAGTAAATGAAGAACACGGGTAACTGTTCAATAGTTTGTTTTTTATTTTGAAAACATTTATTGTAAAGTTCTAATTTGGGATGTTCTGAGGTGTAAAAAGTTCATTATGTTCTTATTACATGATGTTCATTTCAGAGTTGTTGATGTTCTGTGATGTTTTTTGGGTACTGATGGTCACTAACAACTTGTGTAATTTAGCTGTTCATTTATGGATCTATTAATGTTCACTAATGGCGTGCTTTATATTGTTTGATTTTCAAAAAGATAACTAGTTGTTGGCTCGGACGATGCTCCTAATCATTTATCAATGTGAATTTGAAGTCTTAAATCAAACACTTGAGAAAAGTGGAAAAAAAAGAGTTATAGGCATTGGATTGTGCTTAGGAAATTAAATGATCTTCGAGTTCTTTTTAAATTTTCTACATAGTAAATTATAACATGAATTATTCATCAATATAACCTCGGTTTTAAGAGAGTACATATATAAATAAATATATAATTACTTATAAAAAATATAATGCAATCTTTTTTTTAACGTAGGTTGATGTATAAGAATACAATTGATGCAATGAAATGGTGTAGTAGTGTTAATTACAGAGGTTATAAGAATTTGAAGAGCTTTTGTGTTTTTTATTATAAGATTACTAAAAGGGTAGGACGTGTTATTATTAACATTAGCTTAATGAGTATTAATATATACATTTGTATTTAATTGTCTTAAAAATAGGAAATTATATTATCTTTAAATATATATTTTTCCCCATAAATATCAACATGAGATTGTAGAGTAGTTGGTTAGTGCACTTATATCTTAAATGAGAGGTCATGGGTTCGAGGCACATAACACACATTTTTATTGTTTAATATGTCATTTTATTGCGTGGGGGAGGGGGGAGTACATGTGGCAGCATGACATGTTTTTGCATTGGGTTAATTTCACAAGTTTTTTTTATTCGTGTTAATTTCACAAGTTTTCTTTTAAGAACTAGAAATGTGTTGGGAAAGTTCATAGTTCATGGGTGGTTTTGATGAGATATAATACAAATTTTTGAAGAATTAGGCATTGCAAATTAGAAAAAGTTTTATTTTTTGAAATTAAAATTTATTCGTTGATTTACAGTCATAGTTCATTTATAATAAAAGTCAAAACTCTTTTTTTGAAGTTCCGTCAATAGATTTTCGTTTTACTAACATCATGCACAAGAAAACTCATAGATTGAAAGGGGTAGGATGAGGTCATACGTAGGTTCGCTCTTAGGTCTCACAAGAAAATGGTCTGGACCAAACAACTGTTTATTTTTCGGTCTGGACCGAAAAATCAAACATTTAAAAATCCTGGACCTAATTAGGGTCCTAATATGTAGGTTCGCCCTTATGCCTCCAAAATCTCATAAACGGGGCTGCATTTGAATTAGTAAGTTATATGATAGACGTTAGACATTATATCCTTGTGGTTTTATTATATGAGATTTAATTGTTTATTAGCTGTATAATTTAGTGCATGATTAAAATGGATACTCATATTTGTGATTGTTTTAATAGTTTGTATCACATTACATGTTTATATACTGTTGTGTTTGAGTAGGTGTAACTTGTGACTTGTGAGGGTGTCAATTATGGTGTTTGTGTGTTATAGTTGTTGGGAACTCTAGTTCGTATATAATAAATAGTCTAGAGTTATTAATAGAGTCAATTTATCGGGTCAAGTCAATATACATTCTACAATTTAAGGCGAATTCAAATCGTGTTGGGTCAATAACAAATAGGACTACATTTAGATTATATAATATGAATTTTAGAAGGTGTATTTGCACTTGGCTATCAATATGTTATTGTATACATATGGTTTATGACATTGTTATCTCATTGTAAGCAAGAAATATGTGGTTTTATGCAATTTAGACTTAGTTATTTTATAATATTCTTAATGTGGGTTGATGCAATTTTTGAATATGCTATTGTATATTATTCTGATTGTTTTAATTTTATTACAGTATGACGGTCAGATTTACTCCTGAATTTATTGAAAACCTTATCATTGATCATCGGGTAGAGTTTAACATCGATAGGACTGAAACGACAATTATTGGAAGTTGTATAAACATGATACATATGTGTAGACGTCTATGTGCTAGGAGGGAGGGAGCTGAGGTGGGAGTTGATACCATCAACACAATACCGACTACTGTAGTTGGAAACCCTCCGATTTTTACTATTCGCATAAGAGGGAACTTCGAGGAGTTTGATGTGAATCTCATTTTATTGGCGGGAAAGAAAGACGATTATCTCTATGCGGTTAGAGATAACACGGGATGAAGAGAAAGTGTAGGGCCTAAATTCTCGGTTGAAGGTGCAACACCATTTGGAGGTGATTATATAGGTTCGTACACCATTTTAAGAAATGGTATATGGGGAACGCGAATCAATTTTGGTTTCCGGGCTCTTGTACGCGCCGCCATTGCTTTACAACGTAGGACCGTAGAAGATGCAACAAATTTCTTATGTGTTGTTGCGAACGTATTTGAGGCAATTCAGTCCATTGCGATAGAAAATTATTTCATTCAACAAATGAGCAAGGAATTATGGGGCAATAGCGATTCAGTGAATTTATCACTAAATGCCAGACGACTAATACATTCTTGGGATTACATTAGTGAGAGAGTACTGAGGTACCAGATTGATGGAGTTTGGATATTTGTTTGGAGAGATTTTGAAGATGATGAAAACGAAGATTATCAAGATTTTGAGATAGTGGGAAACAATAAGCAATGTAGAATCACTCTTTCCATGGTACCCAAAATCATTGGACTATTGAATAATCTTTACTTTGGATCATGTTGAGGTAGTTCTTTTTCTACACTTTGCTTAGACTTGATAAATGAGTAAAAAAAGTTTTGATAAAGAGGAGATCTTTAGTGTACAATTTTTGTTTATATTTTTAATTTGTTGTTCTGGTGATTTTAAACTTGAATCAATATTGACTCTATAAAATAGAAATGTAGAAGAAAGATTATCAATTCTGAAACGTGTGATCTGGTTATGATCATAACCTAATTAGTTACGAATCTGGTTATGATCTCCAACAGTTTATTGTGATTTATTTTAATTTACCCTTTTTAAAAGTCAACCCCGTTTCTGAGATTTTGGAGGCCTAAGGGCGAACCTACATATTAGGGCCCTAATTAGATCCACGATTTTTAAATGTTTGATTTTTCGATCCAGACCGAAAAATAAACAGTTGTTTGGTCCAGACCATTTTCTTATGAGACCTAAGAGCGAACCTACGTATGACCTCATCCTACCTCTTTCGATCTATGAGCTTTCTTGTGCATGATGTTAGTTTAACGAAGTTTTATTGACGAAACTTCAAAAAAAGAGGTGTATAGTTCGAACTTTGATTCAATCATGACTAGTTTGAAACGAAATGTCAGATTACTAAAATGTCGGGGTGTTTAAGAAGTAAGATCTTGCATTGAAACATAAGGACAATTCTTCCACCATCAGGAATGGACTTCGGCTTCTCATATTCTTTAGTGTTTCACATGCAAGCTCCATCAAGAATATATATGAAGGTCATAATTAAATATCACTTTAAATGACCGGCAACCAAGGTATTTCACAATGGTTATTATGTCTCTACTCTCTATATAAGTTTGCTGGTAATCCAAGAGTTTCTTAATATTACAAAAAAGAAACATCAGTGCTTTCGTCAAAAAAGAATGGGAAGGGTTGCGCTCATCAGCAATGAAGGGACGTGATAATTGGGGTTCTAAAAAATACTCCAATAAATTAAACAAGGATGATGATAGAAGGTCATCTGTCTACGGTGCAAAATCTATTATGTAGTCGAATATGCTTTTCCAATACCCCTAAACAAGGATTATGATAGAGGGTCACTTCAAGAAAAAATGTTGACTCCATCTTTAATGTTGTTATAAAATGGATTTAGGCATATGATCTTATACGATATTGTTAATACATACAGAATATTAATATAAAATTATATTAAATTTTTTCAATATTTGGAGATTAAAACAATAGTGAAAGGACATTCTAAAGATGGAATAATTACTTTTTACATATTACCATCAATGTTATTAATCTGGCACCTAATATGGCATTTTTTCATCTTGTTTTGATGAATAGTGTAAAAACCCATAATGAACTAAAAGTAATGAATCAAATTACAAAATACCCACATTAAGATTATAGTCTATAATATTCAGAATATTATACAATAGCAGCATCGTCTAAAATTGCATAAACCCACGTTAAGAATATTAGAAAATAACTTAGTCTAAGACTCTAAGCTCTAAATTGCATAAAGCCACAGAATTCTTGCAATGATGTAATATTACTAGATAAATAAATAGCAGAGAAAATTTACTTATTTGGCTACGCTATTAGTTAAAAGTAAAGGAGGAGAAAGAATGATAAGAGGGAGTTTGTGTTTACCCCTGCTGGCTGGCTGTAGTGGCAGTGCTTTGGACGGTTTCAGGGTAGCTACGACGGTTCCGGCGGCGGAGCTTCGGTCTTTACACCGGAAAACAAAGTAAAACAAAATCAAAAACAACAAATTATAAGCCGAGAAATTGTGAAATTGTAGGAAAAACTAAAACCCCAGCAAAACCCATGTAACAAAATGAGTAAAAGCTCAGATTTTTTTTTAAAAAACTTATCGTTGTCATGAGAAATGGGGAGTTGAAAGAAAGAGAAGGTGACGAGAAAATGATGAGAATATTGATAAAAATGGAGTAATGTATTCTTTCTTTCTTTTTTTTTTTCCTTGAAATGAGGAGTAATGGATTCTTGAAAGTTGAAAGACAGAAAGAGAAGAGAATGAGAAGGTTGTATTGGATGGTTACTTAGGAGAATGAGAAGGTTGTGCAGTGATGGCCATATATATAAGGAGTAGCAGAGACTGAGTTGGTCCTTCTCATGCAAATTCCTTTGTTTTGGACTGATATGATGTGGCAGTGAATCAGGAATGTCACTTTTTTTTGGTGAACAAGGATAATTTCAAGATAAATTAGGATGCGTTCTCCTCACCATAATAAATTAAGTTTCAGGTCCAATCAGTTTAGTTCAGTTCAGATAAGTTCAGTTCAGTTCAGATAAGTTTCAATCAGGTCCAATCAGGGCAATAAGTTCCAATCAGGTCTAATAAGGTCCAATAAGTTCCAATCATGTCTAATCAGGTCCAATAAGTTCCAATAAGATCCAAATAGTCAATGATCAATAAACATTTGTATTATTGTCGATTATTTTATTATTCATATTACTATTAGCTGATTATGTTATTATTAGAAATTTTAATTAAAGTACCACAATGATTATATCGTATTATACTTGTATTATTGTCTATTATTTTATTAAATATATGTATTATTGTCTATTATTTTATTATTCATATTACTATTAGCTGATTATGTTATTATTAAAATTTTTAATTAAAGTACCACAATGTATAGTATTATACTTGTATTATTGTCTATTATTTTATTATTCATATTACTATTAGCTGATTATATTATTATTAAAAAATATTATAATCATGGTCAAATAAGGTTAACAATAATCATCATCATAATTACAATATTTTACAATTCGTCTTTAAATAACTAGAGATAACATGTTTTCGTTACAATATTTTTTTTGTTAAATTGTTAATCATAAGAGATAATTAATAATAATTATTTTTTTAAAGGGCAAATTTTAATCATTATTATTTCATAATAAATTTTGAGGGGTAGTATTTATGTTAGGGGTAATAGTTATGTTATTACTCATCAAATTTTTTGCTAAATAAGGTCAAATAAGTTCCAATCAGGTTCAATAAGGTCTAATAAGTTCCAATCAGGTCTAATAAGTTCCAATCAGGTCAATAAGTTTCAATCAGGTCCAATAAGTTCCAATCAGGTTCAATCAGGTCCAATAAGTTGAATCAGGTCCAATCAGGTCCAATAAGTTCAGTTCAGGTCCAATAAGTTCAGTTCAGATAAGTTCAGTTCAGTTCAGGTCCAATAAGTTCACTAGTAGAATAATTGTTTATTGCTGCGGTGGTATTGCTGCGGTTTTACCCATACGCAGCAATAAATCGCGTGAAAAGAAAAGATAAAATATAAAATATACCTATTGCTGCGGTTTCTACCGGAAACCGCAGCAATAGATTTCAACGGAAAAATTTTCAAAATTAAGTTGACTGATTTGACCAGATCTATTGCTGCGGTTTACACAAAAAACCGCAGCAATATATTAAAATATTATTTTTTTAATTATATTTTAATCTATTGCTGCGGTTCCTAGGACAAACCGCAGCAATAGACTTTCAAAATTAATAATAAAAGGTGCCAATTAGGGCTCCTTGTCGTTCCTCTAGCCGCTTTTATTTTCACACTCAGTCTCTCACTCATTCGTTCGTTCTTTCTCACTCTTCTCTCTCACTCATTCATTCTTCTCCCTCCTCTCTCTTACTCATTCGTTCTTCTCTCTCACTCTTCATCATCATCATTTTCTCTTTTTTTTTTATAAATCTGGAAATTCCGTTTTCAGATCTCGAGGAGTAGCGTCGTCGTGGAGAAGTAGCGTCGTCGTGGAGAAGTAGCGTGGTTTTACCACGCTTGTCATCATCATCATCTTCAGATCTGCAGCTCTAGTTGCTGCACGTGTCATCATCATGAATGAATGTGATGTGTCATCTTCAGATCGAACAATTACCGCCGTCTGATCAATGAAGTTACCAAGTAGCGTGGTTTGCAGGAGTTCTTTTTTTTTCTTCGGCTTTTTGTATTTCTTTAAATTTATTTTGTGGTGTTTCTTGCTTTTCACGACATTTGTATGACGACATATGAGGTAGAGTTCAGATAATTTTGAACTGTTGGACTCCGTATTCTTTGTTAAATATGATGTTAGGTTTTAGTTTTTTTTCTTCTTAGATCTGATTTTCATCATTTTTTCCCTTGTAAGTTGGTTATAGTTTTGACTTAGATTTTTATTAGGAGATTTTACTTAGATCTAATGTTAAGAGTTTCGATTTTTTCATTTGTTTTTTAGAATGAACGTGATGCCATGTTCAGTTTGAGTTGCGATATTTTCATATCTTTTGTTTTCTTTACTTTTTGTTTTTTCACTTAAATTTTATAGTTAAATTTTATAGAGGTTGATATTTTCGTTTGTTCAGTGTAGTGTAATTCTTGTTTCTTGTAATTCTTCTATATCTCAGATTTTTTTTCTTCATTAGTTTCATTTTTGTTTTTTTTGTTCAGTTTTCTTATTGTTGTTTTTTACTTTGTTCAGTTTTCTTATTGTTATTTTTTTCTTTGTTAGTTTCATTTCATTTTATGGTGGAAGTTTCTGATTTTTTGCTATTTTTCTGAATTTTTTTTATCTTTCGAATTTAATGGCAAAATGCAAATTTTTTTTTTTTCTTACACATGTACCTATTGCTGCGGTTTTTCCAAGAAACCGCAGCAATATGCCTATTTTTTATTATTAAATTCAGCATATTGCTGCGGTTTTCCCTAGAAACCGCAGCAATATACTTTTTGAATCTGATATAAAATATATATATTGCTGCGGTTTTACCCAGAAACCGCAGCAATATGTTCAAATATTGCTGCGGTTTAAAACCGCAGCAATATATTTATTACCTATTGCTGCCCTCTTTATTGCTGCGCGGCCAAAACCGCCGCAATAGGCTACTTAATGACCGCAGCAATAAGCATTTATTCTACTAGTGGTTGAAGAGAACGCACCCTTAGAGCTGATCAACGCAGCCCGGCCCGATTTTTGGGTGGGTTTGGGCAACTTTTTTTGGCCCGCGGCCCGGCCCAGTTCTTTTTTTGGGCGGGCTCTGGGCAAGCCAAAAAAGACTTTTTAGTCCAATTTTTGGCCCGCCCGATTTTGGCTCGAAAAGGCCGCTAGGCCCGGCCCGAAATAACGGGCTTTGGGCACAATTTTTTGGGCCGGATTTGGGCCTGGCCCGGTCAATGGACATTTTTTTTTGGCGCGGCCCGGCCCAAACCCGGCCCGGCCCATGATCACCTCTAAGATAAATTAAGTGTTGTGGCCAAAGAGCCTAATACAATCCGAGGCGATAAAGTTTTGACAATAATTAGGGGAAAGGGGAAAATGCCTAATTACATTAAGGGTGTTCGACCCATGCCTACATTCTTTAGGTAATACATGATATACATCCGCTACTTGGTTATCTTGTCTTCTAACGAGCTTGAGATCCATGTCCACAAAGTAATGTCGCAGCTCCCTGCAATCATTTATAATATCACAATATAAATCCTCATAAGATCAATAGCTTTTTTGCGATCTGAGTGGACAACAATGTGCGTGAAATTGGCGTTGCTGGCTATTTGTATTCCCTGTCGAAGGGCAAGACATTCTGCATGGAGAGCATTAGTAGCATATAATAAACAATCTGAACCCGTGATAATTAGGAATGTCATTGTCTAGTGCTTATTACTCTCTATTGGTTTTCAATTTTTTTTAAGAGATTATTATATGTTCGACTAGTTTTGATTTGAGGCTGCGGGTTAAATTTTACGTACGTACATTTATAGTTTACATATACTCCGTAATTGGTTTTCATGTTTTAGAAAGATAATTTTATGTTCGGTGGGTTTTGATTTGAGGTCGCGATTTAAATTTTACATACGTTCAAAGTTCACATGTATAAGATCGATATAAACGAGTTATAATTTGATATATATAAAGCAAACAAAATTAAGGAATTTTCCAAGTTTGGATCAGACAGAACCAAAAATCTTGAATAGGGATTTTTGGCGGACCGAGTCCGAACCTGAATTTACAGCCCGATCCGGTCCCGTTCGGATTCCGGCCCGTTCGGTTCCTAATTTAAGTCCTACCCTGATCTTTGCACATCCTTAGTTCGAAACACATGCTTGCCTCCGACTCCGTATGTTTTTGTTCAATTACGTACGACGAAATTTTGATAATTTATATAATTGTGTTCAAGTAACCTGGAAAATGTTTTCTTTTTCGTTGTTTTTCTTTCCGAAGAAGTGACGACTTGGATATGGACAATCCTCTATACAAAGGACAAAGGGCAACAAACAACTAATGTTGGAAGCGATAAATATACCAGTTGTTGACCCACATATACGGAAGCAAGTAAATGAAGAACACGGGTAACTGTTCAATAGTTTGTTTTTTATTTTGAAAACATTTATTGTAAAGTTCTAATTTGGGATGTTCTGAGGTGTAAAAAGTTCATTATGTTCTTATTACATGATGTTCATTTCAGAGTTGTTGATGTTCTGTGATGTTTTTTGGGTACTGATGGTCACTAACAACTTGTGTAATTTAGCTGTTCATTTATGGATCTATTAATGTTCACTAATGGCGTGCTTTATATTGTTTGATTTTCAAAAAGATAACTAGTTGTTGGCTCGGACGATGCCCCTAATCATTTATCAATGTGAATTTGAAGTCTTAAATCAAACACTTGAGAAAAGTGGAAAAAAAAGAGTTATAGGCATTGGATTGTGCTTAGGAAATTAAATGATCTTCGAGTTCTTTTTAAATTTTTTACAAAGTAAATTATAACATGAATTATTCATCAATATAACCTCGGTTTCAAGAGAGTACATATATATATATAAATATATAATTACTTATAAAAAATATAATGCAATCTTTTTTTTAACGTAGGTTGATGTGTAAGAATACAATTGATGCAATGAAATGGTGTAGTAGTGTTAATTACAGAGGTTATAAGAATTTGAAGAACTTTTGTTTTTTTATTATAAGATTACTAAAAGGGTAGGACGTGTTATTATTAATATTAGCTTAATGAGTATTAATATATACATTTGTATTTAATTGTCTTAAAAATAGGAAATTATATTATCTTTAAATATATATTTTTCCCCATAAATATCAACATGAGATTGTAGAGTAGTTGGTTAGTGCACTTATATCTTAAATGAGAGGTCATGTGTTCGAGGCATATAACACACATTTTTATTGTTTAATATGTCATTTTATTGCGTGGGGGAGGGGGGAGTACAGGTGGCAGCATGACATGTTTTTGCTTTGGGTTTTAAATATATATATAGATGTCCAAAGACTGATGTTGAGATGATGTTCTTCATGAGTCATAGCTGATGTTATTGTTGTTCATTATGCATCTGTTCATGTTGTTATTTGATGTTCAATAACGTTATGTAATGGATTGATGTCATTTTATTTTCGATGTTCATTGTGGGCCAGTTATGTTCATTAGGACCAGTGTTGTTTTCTGTAGTAGTTTATATGCATAATGAATATGTTCATATTCGTTAGTTGTCCGTAGGGGTGAAAGTTATTCGGATAAAATCCATAATCCAAAATCCAATCCGAATTAGTAATTCGGATCAGATTCGAACTGTGTTCGGATTGGATTCGAATTGAGATTTTTTTGAAAAAATGGATTCCGGATCGGATTGGATTGAGGGTAGTTGGATCCAAAAATCCAATATAACCGAATAGTAATATGCCTTGCATTATGTATCTGGATTGAGCTTAAGTGCTTAACTTTTTTTTTTTTAAAAGCCTAGTCCATAGCCTAGTAGGCGTAGCACTTCAAACCTTCCCCTAAAACCCTAACAACACTTAATTCCTCATTTCCTAAATCTACTAGGCTGCTGTTGTGCTTAATTTATTTCATCGAAAAACTAGAGTTTTAAAAAAAATCGGATTTTCAGATCGGATCCAATTTAGAGTATGAAAATTCGGATTGGATTGGATCGGATTCAAACTCTAATTGGTTTGGATTCGGATTGGAAAATTAAAATCCAAAATTTGTTCGGATCGGATTGGATTAGGCCCTAATCCAAACCGTACACCGAACTTTCACCCCTAGTTGTCCGCATGATGTTCTTTAATGGGCATTCAAGTTATGTTGTGGACTAATATCACATGATGGTCACGTGAGTTCATTAAAACTAACAAAAACTCAATTTCAACCCTAAAATAATCCAATACAAATATAAGATCATGACTCACGTGAGTTTTAATGAACTCACGTGACCAACATGTGATGGTCAAAGGAGCGGTTAACGGTCAAAATTAGCGGATGTTGTCAATTGGTGGTCGTTTGAAACAGGTTTTGTTTTATAAGCTAGTTTTTTGAAGAAAAAAAATTTATAAGATAGTTTTTTGAAAATTTTTTGTTATAAAATGTAGTTCCATGAAATTTATCCTATATATATATATATATTGTAAGAATCATGTGTTGGGTTTGGCCTTTTAAGTTTCTTATGCATTCTTTTTTAGCTGTTAAACGGCTGAGAACACCTGAAAATGATATTGCTTGGGTTATGAAACTAATATGGCGGCTAAGCTTTTTTGTTTGTTTTTGGCGACAAAAAGTAGAAATTTAATAAATTAGATAAATTTTTTTAATGGCAGAACATGAGTTTAGAGGGTATTGTGGGTAAGGTACCCCAAAATCTACATTTTAAAACATGAAAATCACCCCCAGATGATTATTTGTATAAACAGTCACCCTTGTCTCACATACATGATACAACAAATAATAAATATTCTTTCCTTTTATAAAATTTTAAAGATTTGAGTTAAAATAGCATAGATTTCATATTTTATGTCTTTACTCTTTACTATTTTTTCTTAAAATTATTTGCAAGTTTTACTTTTAGAAAAATTCTAAAGTGACCTATTTTTGGACGGTCTATAAGAGGGGAAAAAAATGTGGCATGGAGACTAGAGTAGTATAACTAGTTGATTTTTTTTTTGTCCTAAAGATTGGATTTTTTTTTTCTTTTTTGGACAGCTGATAGATTGGATTTTGTCATTTTGATATGTTTGAGTTTTGATCATTGATTTATTGTTATTGTGGAGTGTGGACCGTGGTACAAACTACAAAGGGAGAAAAGTAATAAGCTCATTTGCTGTGGTACATAAAATTCTTAAAAATAATCTCAGGGCAGAATTGTAGTTTCATACTTTTGATTATCTTCATTTTTTTCATTTTTATATTACCAATTTATGCCCTTAGTATTAAAAAAAACTTGAATGGATCGGTTTAACAATAACTTATTGTGCACCGAAAATAATTTGATATGTTCATTTTTTGTTTGATAGTCAGTTTTTGTATGGTATAATCACATTTAATATAGTAAGTTTTTGTATAATAGTCATTTTTATAATATAGTCACTTTATGTGTAATAAAGTCACTTGGAGTGCGCAATGAATTATTGTAAACCCGGTCCACTCAGAATGTTTAGGGAAAGCCTCCGTGCATTTGGTACCAAATAAAAAAAAATGTTTTTATTTTATTTTCTAAAAACCGCCTATTAGTACCCAAACATCCTCTAAGTGGTACCTTCTAACCATTTAGGAAAGTTTGGGGTACCATTAAGTAATTTTTATTTTAATTCTGACGTTCTTTTTGGGTACCAAATATAAGAGCTTTTGGTACCAATATGAAGAGAACTTGATATCAAAGGGTGTGTCTGATACCATGCGGCATTGACCAGTTTGATGCCTATCCAAGCTCTTTCCTTTATGGGGTGTTGGACTCGGTATTTTCGGAATCCTTAAGTAAAGACTTGCAAAAAAATTCTTTCAATAAAAATGCGAATTAGGAAGGATTGGTCCACAAAATATGAACCGGCGGTTGAACCTCAATATGCCCCAAAATATGAACCATGAAGTTCCACTTGTAGCTTATTATCTCTTATGCACATATTCAGTTGTTAAAATTTGCTAGGAGCCCATGAAATTCGTATTGTTGGGGTCTTTCTATATATTACAAAAAGCTTTCATATTTTGGTGTGATACATGCTGGATCAAAACAGCTCTGCCCGCCTGAGCGAGAGAATTAGCTTTCCATTTTGCTAACTGCTTTATGGATTTATCAACCACCACCAAAGGTATTTTTTGTAACACGAGAATCAATAATTGGGCAGCCTAAATAACTTTCTAAGGAGAACGCACAATCCATAGCCAAAATATCCTTAAAAGCTTTGCAATCATCATCACTAACATTCTTTGTACATTGAAAAGCCGATTTATGAAAATTGATTAACTGACCTGACATAGCACAATATTTATCTAGAATAGCTTTAATAGCTTGACAACTATCAAGGGAAGCTCTAGCAAAGATCATAGTATCATCAGCAAACGTAAGAAAGGGGACTTTAATCCCCGATCTACCCAACTTAACACCCACAAGCTTACCATGGCCAAAGCTATGATCATGAATTTGCCGAACAAGTAATTCCGCACACAAAATGAACAGATAAGGAGAAAATGGATCACCTTGACGTAACCCTCTTAAGGGAAAAATCTTTCACCAGGAATCCCATTTACTAGAACAAAAAAAGAAAATGATGTAATACAAACTTCAATCATCTAACTTTTGCACTTTAAATTTGACAATAACTTTTTTATAGTTTAAAATAAAAATGGAGTATTAAATAAGATATTGAATAGTCTCGATATGTATAATTAGTGGTCAAATATATGTATTGACAAGCGTAAAATTCAAACGATTATGAGTATCGTTAAACGGTAGAAGTATTATTTTTTTATTTTTTTGGTGAAAGAAGTATTATTTTTAAAAATTGCGCATCTCCCTTTCTAAACCATCTCCCCCATCACTCTTCACTCTTCACTCTTCACTCTTCAGTCTTCACTTCCTTTCCTGCTCTACTCTTTACAGCATCAATGGCTTCAACAACTTGAAATTCAAAATATAACTGTAATCCTTAAAATTCGGTGATTATTATAAATCACTGTTAATTTCCCTAAATAATTAGTCTGCTTAAAAGAAATCCCATAGAAATATATTCTGAAAACACTACTCATACCCTAGAATTCTCTGATTTTTACACTCCTTAAAGAAGACGACGAAAAAATTCGCTCAACAAGGTAATGATCTGGCACTATTGCTTTATAAATTCTTTTTTTTGAACTCTTAAACTCTTCTGGCCCATTTAGAGTACGGATGTTACATTATGATAATCATAATGAGTTTGTGTATACTCTTTGAAAATTCTAGGTTTATCTCAAAGATAAGTAAAAGAAGCATATATATACAGTTGAATTCCCTCAAAAAAAGAAAGATATACAGTTGAATATTTAATTGAATGCTTATATCATTGTGTGCACTCAAACTTTTACTCTTCTTAATTTGTGATGTTGAGTGTTGACACCCTCGTTTTCAAATTTTGTTACTATAATACTTCCTCCGTTTTTTATGAGTTAACCCCTTTGCTTTTTCACGATCTCGAATATGTCCATTTGATGGTTAATATCTTGAATCATGCATTAATAAAATTATGGAAAAATTGACAGGAATAATCCCAATTTTCACCAGTCTTCTCAAAATAATCTCAACTTTGAATTATCTTAGAATAATCCCAACTTTAGAGGATACATTCTCAAAATAATCCGAACTATTGATTTTCAATATATTATAGACCTAAAATAGATTAGTGTAGGCAAGAAACAGATAGTTTGGCTTATTTTAAGGAGGTCCCCTCAAATGTTGGGATTATTGTGGAATAATCCAAAGCTGGGATTATTTTGAGAAGACGGGAGAAAGTTAAAATTATTCATGTCAATTGTTTTCTAAAATTTATAAAAATTTATAACTTAAATCTACATTTTGAAGATACTACATGATGATGTATTATTGTTCAAATTGGGCCAAAGTTAATGAAGTTAACTTTGAAAAAACAAAGGAGCAAACTAATAGAAGAAAAGGAGGGAGTATAAATTGCATAGCTTTTGATGTAAAATGATTTTAACACGGTTTATAAATTGTTTACTACTACTATATGGGTTGTTAGTAAGGGCTTGCACCATGTTTAAATTTTATAAATTTGCAAATTAGACAAACTTTATACTTTCAAGAAACTCTAACAGATCATATTTCATTAGGTGTAAATGCAACAGGTAGATTTTGCTATATTGTCATATTTCAGTATGATGTTACTTCTGGCATAATATAAGTACCAGTCATATTCTGTTAGGTGTCAAGTGTTGTGACATATTCCTTGTTTCGGAGAAGCCTAATGGAGTACAGATCATGTGAAGAACCTGACATTGCTCATAATGAGATTGAGGAGCATTCAGAGAAAGTATATCAAGCCTTTCAAATTGGGACTTACATAGTGCAGAACCCAGATGGTAACCTTAGATGCCCATTTTGTCCAGATAAGAAGAAGCAAGCGTGTAGCTACAAAACCCTGTGCCAGCATGCCTCAGGTGTTGCCAGAGGTTCTGCTCGACGAAGAGCCGATCAGAAAGCCCGCCATCTTGCTTTGGCTCGATATTTGGAGGTCGACTTAGGCTTCAGGTCTGCTGAAATTAGCTGCCAACTTGTGCCAGAACCCAAATCTAGTGAGATCGATGAGGGGGGTCAGAACTCGGATGAGACGCTATCCAGGGGACTTAATGAAGAAACTATGTCTTTGAGTCGGATGCTTGAAGAGAAGTGGGAGCAAGCATTTTATGATGCAGGTCAGTTTCTCTTTCCTTATAAAGCATTATTTGCTCTCTTGTGGCAGTATTGTTAGGTTTCAAGTGGGAGCAAGCATTTTATGATGCTTGTGCTTAAAGAGAAGTGGGAGCAAGGATTTTTTATGATGACGAAACGAAGTCAAGAGCTTTCTGTTTATAGCTTAAAGTATGTTGTTCCTGCTAGTTGCTATTACCAATTGGTTTTGGGATGACGTCTTATTATGCAATGGACTTATTTCGTTTGTTATTCCTCTTTTATTCTTAATAACTATGTCTTTTTAGTTGATTCCCCTGCACGTTAGTGCATGTTTGTTTCATTGTATTTTATGCACAAGTTCAATATGTACTGCGTGCAGAGATCTTCTCCCCACATGGTTTATCAACTGTTTTCTTAATCTGGAATTGCTTATCTTGCATGAGTGGTAGATCTAACTAGCATGAGCCTAGTCTAGCTCTCTGTTGTTACCAGCTTTCTTTCGCTCTTGCAGTAGACAAATTGGGTCTCTGACCTATTCACCTATCAATATATTGGCAAAAGAACATCTGTTGTGCTTATTGTGTCTTAGTGGAGTAATGAGTACATCTCATTAGTTTGTTTGGGCACTTGTCTCGGTGCACATCTTGACTTTGATAGTTTCTCGAAAGACATTATACCCCTTCCCCCACACACCACGACAAAGACCATATATTGCAAAGTCTAAAATGGTTGTTACCGGTTGTAATTGCTTCATAGATTGTCAAGCCTGATAATTTTTCATGTTTGATTTGAAATAGAAAAAATGTTGCGAACCCAGAAGATGCAGTGCATTGCCCAGGATCATGTTACTAGGATCTTACAAGAGCAAAAGAAGATATATCACGAAGTAGAAGATAAAAAAAGACGACTTGATGGATTTACCTGGGAATTAAGCAAGCACAAGGTCTTATCTGAGGATGAATTGCAAAAACTGGAGAAGGAGAAGCAGCAGGTCAGTTTCTTTTGTGTGTTTGCACTTGTTAATGCTATCTAAAAATTGGTTCTCCCTCCCCCATGTCAGAGGCCATCTTTTTATTTTAAATGTCCCTAAAACTGTTTTCCAAATTTAGTAAATACTAGTGGCTGGCCCAAGCTTAGCTCGACATATGTTTTATGTGTTTATTAATAAAAAAATATTCTTAATCAATTCATCACTTTAACTAAATTAGTTTATAGAATATAATTTAAAAATATTATCTTATATTTCTTGTGAAAAGAAGATAGCTTCTCTTTAGTAGAATATTTTTTCCCCAAAATATCTCACAAAAGATTTAAATGGGAATTTTATTACTGAGAGAGTGACATCACTTTTGGTTTTTGCTTTAGATTTCAAACTTTCTCATCACTCTTATTATTACCTTTAACATAATCTAAGAGAAGACAGGCGGAAATGTATTACCTTTGTTCTTTTTTTGTTCCCATTTGCTCTATGGATTTGGTAACCTATATACAAGGAAGAATACAGTCATGTGGTGGTCTTGTTAGTTTTGTTTCAACCTGTATATTTAATAAGTCAATTGGTCAGAATATTTACTAATATGTGCAGTGGGGAATATGCACATTTCAAAGAGGACTAACAAAAAAAGAGGAATTAAAGAATATTAAAAGTAAAAGATAGTTATATTATCTTAAGTCGATTCTCAATTTATCGTGTCTCGTATACCTTTTTTGTGGCATCTATGTCGCATAGGGGTTTCAAAAAATTGTTGAGGGTTGTTGAAGTCCATACAATTGATTTTTCTTTATCTTGGTGAATGTCAACTAGTTGATGTATTTATGGTATTTCAGAATGTTGAAAGAATCAATTCGCTATACATGGCTTCCATGGAGCTGAAGAAAGCACATGAAAATGTATTGAGAATTACTGAAGAACAAAAGGTGAGTGCTAACTAGAATGTGTCTTCGAAGCATGTATAGCTCTTGCTTAATAAGATATGAATATGCAGAAAACAATAGAAGAACCCCTGAAAAAGATTTTTCAGCTGGAAGCTAGGCATAAGTTGCAGTTGGAGATTGAAGAATTAAAAGGAAATTTGGAAGTCTTGAAGCATCTGGGAGATGGTAACAGTGCTGCAATCTTCCAGAGGAAGATGAAGGAGATGACTGAAGAGTTGAATTAGAAAATTGGAAGTTTGAACCTTTTGGAAGTCTCAACTGAAACATCTTTTCAGTTAGATACGGATCTGGATGCTAGGAGGAAATTGCAAGATATGCAATTGAAGATTGAGGAGTTAAGTGGAAAATTAGAAGACTTGAAGCTTCTGAGAGATGCTGATTACGCTGCTATGCAAATGAAGATGGATAAAAAGGAGGAAGAATTGAATCAGAAGATAGAAGATATGATCCATATGGAAGAAATGAATAACACACTTGTGATCAAACTGCAACAGAACAATGACGAATTGCTAGATGCTCGGACAGCGTCAATCACAGTATGTCTTTACCAGTCTTTTTGTTGCTGGATACTTGTACTTCCTTTGTTCACAATGATTTGATATGCATATCATATACGTCACTGTTTTAGTTTGGATATCAATATTAACATCTTATGATCTTATCAACATCTCTGTAAATTGTTGTCCAAGGCAAGGTAAGGCTGTAAGGGAGTTAAATATGCATAAACTATTCATAATAGACTAAAGTAGTCAGTTTTATTAGATACGGAGCATTCAGCATTATCATTTAACAGATGAATTTTAAATATTAGATATAACCCCAGGGAGACTAACCCAGACCCATGAACGTGGAATGGTGGAAGTAAGGGAAAAAAGGGAGTGAACTGGTTTTGTGGGTCATGACTTGCAGTTGATGGTTGAAGTTCATAAACTTAGTCAAATGACAGTGTTAATTGGACAAAACTATCTTGTAAGGTAATTACTTTTCTTTTAAAGCAGAAGTATTAGGTAATTCTCTGTAAATGTGGTATACGATAATGGACTTCCCTTCGATTTTGAATTATCACGATTCACAAAAACACCCTATTTATGAGATGGAGAATTTACATTGTACCATCATTTATAGTTATTATATGCATTTGGTGCAGGCATGCATTATCTTCTTTTGCCTATACTTGGACGAAAAATCTGTTTCAATTGCTTGTTTTTCTACCTAAGCTCTTGTTCAGTTCAAATTATTAATAAAATGATGTATTTTGCTACAAAATGAGGGAAATTCGATAACGATGGGTATGCAAGGTTCCATGATAGATAACTTGCTTGTTTTTTGGTTACCTCTAGATGATAAGTAGAATTGGGTATATATAGAAGTTTAGAGACTGTGATATGTTGGTCCACCGACATTCTCTGTGTAAATGTTTCTACTTTGGTAAATAACACCTTTTGCTAGAAATTTCTGAAATATGGATTACTAGATTTTTAGTGCCTAAAGGTCTACTCACTGATACCTAGGGCCTAGGATATATAATTTGGCTTTTTAGTAAAATTTCTAGATTAAGTTACTTCTAACGTTATTCTTATTGTTCAAACTTCAAATTGCTTCATTAGCTGGGTGTTAGAAACATCTGACTTTTGAGATGGTCTTATCTCTGTTTTTGTCGCTGCTATTTGGGTTCTTTGGGATTTACTTCTACACCATACGGTCATAATATATTAATTTATTTGTCTGTGATATTAGGGTCTGTTGGAGACTTTTCCAGGTAATCGCGCGCACATTGGTGTAAAAAGAATGGGAGAAATTGATTTGACGGCCTTTATTAGAGAGTGCAAGAAAAGATTTCCGGTGACTGTAGCCTTTACAAAGGCAGGAATAGAATGCTCGTGGTGGCAGAACAAATTATTGGATCCAGCTTGGCACCCATTCAAAATTATTGATATACATGGAAATATTAAGGTGATTTTCTTTTTCTTGCTTAAGTCTCGGATTCAAGTCTTCCATATATCATGCAGGACTTGTGAGATTTCATTTTAACACAAATTGATGATAAGAAAGTTACATACCTAAGCGGCTAAGCCAACCCAAATCAATCTTTAATATCACTGTTAAACACTTAAACTGAAATAAGATTATGAATTCATTAGCAAACTGCTAACAACTCAATTAACTTTAAATACTGAAAGGGAGAAGGAATTCTGAATGATGAGAGAGACCAGTGGAGTATTTCTCGAGTTTTTTCTTTCGAGCTAGATATATGATAAATAGCTTAATTGAAATTGTATTAGAACGTTGACAGCAGTACAGCACTCTCATGCTCTCCGATGAACAGATCATTTTCCTTTCTGATATAATTTTTTGCGTTATAAGCTCAGTTGGGGCTGGCAATGTCAAATTGCTATCATCCCCCCACCTTTGAAAGTTGTCGCTTTTGCTATATGCGTGTTGAACTCAGTGGTTATATGTGGTAGTATAAATAGATGTCATGGTGTATGTAGTCAATAGTGGCTTGATGTTTGCTCAGCCATGAGATGAAGTTTGAGAGCTCGAGATGAAACTAGAGAGCAATGCTTGTTAAAGAATGTGTGATGTTAAAGTAGTGTTACCGAGTTTGTTGTAAAAGACTACTGTTCCACAATAGTGATAAAACTATTTTACATTGATCTCCTGTGATTACTCATTTACACCCTCTGTTGTCTTTTGTTGTTGAATTTGTTTTTTCACAATTTACCTTACCCATTTTTTTAATCATCAATATGTTCAATTATCTATTAACAAACATTGTTTCAAGTTATATTTCACAACTAAACTTAAAATGAATCTAACAAGATCCGACATGATGATATTTTTTCATATATATGGTGCATAATTTATGGTCAAGTGTAGGCACGGTGACTATGATATCCCTTATCTGGACATTAATAGAGAACAGACGCAGTAGTTTTTTCTGTGGCAATTTGCTTTGTTTTGGCAACGTGCACTACTAATTTGCTTTTTCTTAGTGCTTCCATGTAACTCCAAAAACATCCTATAGGGTTGATAGTTATATTGCTACAGAAAGATCTGACCTTACAAGCTGGATATTACCATCATTGGAACTCTGATGAGTTTTAACTGAAAAAACTCATCCTACTTCTATCGTCGAATTTTGGTACATAAAAATAGATGAATATTCTGCATTGGTATGTAAATAATGGTTGGAATACTGAAAGGTAGGCAAGTATTTTAAAATATTTAGATGTACTTGATATCGTTGCTATTTCTACAGATCAGAATATCTTTCTTTCTTGTACTAAATTACTGATCTACTAAATTTTAATTGAATATTGGCACTAAATTATATATTGACTCATGCGACCATGACAGTCTACTATAATTGCAAGTCCTACATTCGACCTTAGAATGGATTCATGATGCAGGAAGTCATCAATGAAGAAGATGAGGAGCTGAAGATTCTCAGGCTGCAGTGGGGTTATGAAGTCTACGAAGCAGTTGCAACGGCCTTGCAAGAGCTGAATGAGTACAACCCAAGCGGGAGATACGTGGTCAATGAGCTCTGGAATTACAACGAAGGACGAGCGGCTACTGTAAAGGAAGTCGTAAACTATGTTTTCCAAAATTTGAAGAAACTACATTTAAAGCGCAAGAGGTGAAGTTATCTGAATTCAGATTTTAAGATACTCTCTCGTCTCAAAGATTCCAGGCAGAGCTAAAAAGCCTACTCATAGAAGGGAGCTAAGAAGAACACAAGTGATAAGTTTGCATATGTATGGAATACTCATAGAAGGGAGGGAAAGAACTTTGTTTAGGGATAGTCTGTGACGCGGATTTTACTGTGTCTTAGTCCTTAACTGATTTTTGCAGGAATGATTTGAACAGGAACTTGAGTGAAAAGTCTTAAAGACTTTGGACATGAGAAGTTATAATTTTGTTTGTCCAGGCTACTTTTGTGCTTGTTTTTGATGGATAATGGAATCGTTGGTTGTTGCGACCTAAAGTGGCTGATGACTTGGTACATATTGCTTATAATCTTATCACTTATGGGTCCTTTAAGTTCAGATTAACAAAAATTTAAGTGATTAGAACCAATCCTAAATATGGTACGGGTGACTAGATAGCCATGCACTAATGGATCTATATAGGTGATGTCGACTCCATAAAACCCCTATATGTGTTATGGTTAGTTTTGTTAGCAAATTGTAATAATTGAGAAGCAACTTATGCTTTTAACTATGAATATAAAATATCCTCTAAAAAATATATGAATGTAAAAATCAAGGTAAATATCAAAAGAGGGTTATCTCCTAGTTTTTTCAGTTTCTTACTCTATTGTCACACGAGGCTTTACTCTTTTTAGGGTTTAACCTCTATCAAAATGAATTTTCCTCTGTATTAGTGAGTTTGTGTGGTTAAATTTGATCAACTTAGACTTTGAATTTTTTTGGAGAAAACGAATAGGGTGAAAGGAAGTGAGTGGGACATATATAAATTTCATTTACTTATTGTAGTTAGCTAAATATGAGATACCAATGGTTAAAACTTCGTAAAAATGTAAAGATACCAAAATACCTCTACTAGCCTTATAAGACATTTAAAACTCTAATTCCCCTCGCCATCCTTCCATCATTCCCGTTGCTTCTGTTCCGCCACCTCCATCCTTTTTCAAGCTGAACTTTGACGGGTCGGTTTCCCACAACTCTGCGGCTTTAGACACTAAAAATTTATTAGTGTTTTACAAATTAAAATAAA
Source organism: Beta corolliflora (assembly GCA_947648045.1). NCBI lineage: Eukaryota > Viridiplantae > Streptophyta > Magnoliopsida > Caryophyllales > Amaranthaceae > Beta > Beta corolliflora. The sequence continues at coordinate 190,921 of CANSZD010000396.1, forward strand.
TTGATTATTATTGAGCTAAAATAAATATAATTAGCCCACTTTAATTAATTTAGCCCACCTAAATAAAATATCCAAATTAAATCAAATAAATATAATTTGGGTTGTCAACTATTTGGGCAAGTCCATATCTAGTCCAAATAATTAAGATGGTCAAATGGCAAAGGTAAGAAAAGACTTCCAAGTCATAAACGGGCCCAAGCCCATAAACTACCAAGTCCATAAGGGATCTTCATTCCCTTATAAATAGACCTCACCTCTCTCAGTTGAGGGGACCAGAAAATCATTATTCTCAAGAGCTCATAAAACTCTCTTGGAATTCTCTCTGCAAATAGTCAACAAGCACATCAAATCTGTGCCGACTGTTCAGATACACTCAAACACATTCGATTGAGATTCAAGCTTTTGACAGCCCTCATTCGAATACACTCAAACAAAACTCAAACTCAAGTCCACGTCGACATCAACACGTGTCACTCTCAAGCTACGAAACAGAATCAGAGGACTTAGTTTATTTTTGTTATAAACTGTTTACAGAGATTGTACTCAATACATCTATTGAAATATAATTTCTTTGTTACTTTGTTTCCTGTCTTATTTATTTTGACTCGAAATTTGTGTATACAAATTTTGGCACGCTCGGTGGGACCATCTCTGCCTCTCATCTCTGTTTCGTCATCATCAACAAAGCTGAGAAATGGCCTCAAGCAAGAACATCTCTCAATCTTCTGAAAACTCTGCCGACACCCTACGAAAATCTGTAACGTTGGGTGACTTTATGGATGACATGACTCTTGGTTTTCGCACTAGAGGAATGAAAAAGGCTGTTGTTGCTGCCGCTGCTGCTAAGCTTCGAGCTGCAAATGTTCCTACCAGGCAGAGAAAACTCTTTAAGCCTGCTACTGCTGAATCATCCATCATGTCTGATTCACACAAGGAGCGTGAAACCCCCGTGTTTGGCTCAACTGCTTTGGCTGAACACGAGCCATCATTCATTGCTTCTCAAATATGGAAGCAACTCTCATCTGATAAGTCGGACAGGCTGACCGTTCACACTAGCCCTCTCTTTGATCCACTCAATGTAGAGAGTGACAATGAAACAAGTGATGATATTGTTGTCTCATCATCTCTAACGATTTTCGACTTAGAGGAACCCTTGTTGTCTTCACAATCGAACACCGTCTTGTCGTTATGGTGACCTCGGCTAAGACAGGTTGAGGAACAACTTCTTTGAAATGAATAGCCTACTCCAAAAATTAATGAAGGATGGAGAAGAAAAAGATACTCAAATTCAACTCCAAAATGAGCAAATCGCTGCCCTCAACAAGAAACTGGAGGAAGGCGACGCAGCATCAAGACAAGGTGATGAAAGTGAAGGGGATAGTGGTGAAGACTTTCGCCGCCCACCTACAGCACGCCAACTTGAGTTATTGATAGCTCACGCTGTCAAAAATCAACTTGGAGAAAGTTCTCATGGCAGTCATCGCTATGTGAAGCCATATACCAAAAGGATCGATAAGCTGCAGATGCCTTTTGGCTATCAACCCCCCAAGTTTCAGCAATTCGATGGGAAAGGAAATCCTAAGCAACACATTGCTCACTTTGTGGAAACATGCAACAATGTTGGTACCACAAATGATTTCCTGGTCAAACAATTTGTTCGTTCCCTTAAAGGCATGGCCTTTGACTGGGACACAGATTTGCCCTCACAATCTATTGACAGTTGGGATCAAATGGAGGAGGAATTCCTGAACAGGTTCTATAGCACTCGACGTATTGTCAGTATGGTGAACCGACTAAGACTCACCGGTGGAAGGATGAGCCAGTCATCGATTACATCAATCGTTGGCGCGCATTGAGTCTAGAGTGTAAAGATCGCCTAACTGAAGTCTCTGCTGTTGAGATGTGCATTCAAGGAATGGATTGGGACTTGCTTTATATCTTGCAAGGTATAAAACCTAGGACTTTTCAAGAATTGGCCACGCGAGCTCATGACATGGAGCTTACTATTGCCAACAATAGAGGCAAAAGCAACACTTCTTCAGAATACAAGAAAGAGAAGAAGGATTTTAAAAAGACTGACAGGACTGCCAAAAGTTCGACTAAGGAGTCAATGTCAATCACGTCCTCCTCGCCTGTCAAGATCTCTAGCAAGGCTGGCACTGAAAAGATAAGGGTTCATCTTCTCAAGAACCTAGAAAAAATAGGCCAACCTTGAAAGAACTCCAAGCAAAGAAATATCCATTTCCAGACTCGGATTTGTCAGGGATGTTAGATGATTTACTTGAAAACAAAGTCATTGAGTTGCCCGAAGCTAAGCGTCCTGCAGAGGTCGGTAAGACTTCCGATCCTAACTATTGTCGGTATCACAGGTTGATTAGTCATCCCATAGAAAAGTGTATAACACTTAAGGAGAGAATTATGCAACTTGCAAAGGATGGGAAAATTATACTGGATTTTGATGAAGTTCTTTGAAGCTAATCACGCCTCCGCGATGTTAGATTCTTATTGGGAGGCTCAAACTCTGCAGTTTGGGAGTTTGGAGCCGTAATTGTACATGTCTTTGCGACCAGGTTCTCCAAGTTGATGATGTGCCATCCGGTTGAGCACGGTGTTCCAACCGGCAACCAACATGGAGAGGATGAAGAAGGGTGGACGTTGGTCACTAGAAGGAGGCCTAGACGACAGTCGAAGCCTCAACCAAAGTCTGTTTGTCGTAAGAAGAAGCATCAAAAAAGAAAGGGCTCAAAACGCTCGAAAGGAAAGAAAAAGTCAAAAAAGCATACTAAACAGCAAGTAGTGCCAATTGACTTGCTTGAACAGGATTCACTTACCCCTGTAACCTTAGAAGAATTCTTTCCTGAAGATTACTTCACTACGGTTACTGTTAATGCTACCTCATTTGTTGAGGATGAAGAAGAAAAAGAAGAGGAGGAGGACCAAGAGCCTGTTAGAGAAAATGAAATCTCCGTCAAAGTAACTGTCCAACATTTAGGGACGGAGATAGATCCAAAGATATTGGCTATCTTGGAAGCTCTTCCTACACGCATGGGATGGAGGCAGATCTTTCATTTGCCTCGAGAAATGTGTCGACAAGTGGCTCTTGCACTTCAGCACCCAGAACTATACCTTGACAAAGTGAAGGATGCTGGAGAGCCAATAGAAAGTTCGGCTAAATGCGCGTCATGTAATTTTGCCTTAGCCTTCACTGATGAAGACTTATTGTTGGGCTCAAAACCTCACAATCGACCCTTGTTCGTTTCTGGTTATATTTTCGGCAAGAGAGTGAATCGTATCTTAGTGGATGGAGGTTCAGCTGTGAACATCATGCCAAAATCCACCATGACTGATTTAGGGATCACTATGGAAGATCTCTCTGATAGTCGTCTAATGATCCAAGGATTCAACTTGAACAGTCAACGTGCCATAGGCATAATACGTCTTGACCTTGTGATGGGAGAGTTAACATCATCTACTCTCTTCCATGTCATAGATACAAAGACGTCGTATAAAATGTTGCTTGGACGACCTTGGTTGCATGAAAATGGGGTAGTCGCATCAACCCTCCATCAATGTCTGAAATTTTATCGTGGAGGCGAGAAGAAAATAAATGGGGATGTCAAACCCTTTAGCACGGCAGATTCGTACTTTGCAGATGCTAAGTTCTTCGAAGATGGGGAACCCTCAAGTGAGATGTTGCCATCTAAAATTCCTTCAACAGGGAAAAGGGGTACAAATAAAAATGGTGATATTCCCTCGTCTTCAAGCTCTAGCGAGTCAGCCACCACTGAGACGCAACAACAAAAATGCAAGGAAAAGGTAAAAGAAGAAGTTGTTGCTCAATCCACTAAAGCAACGAAGAAGGCAGTAACGACTCCAGTCTTGCGATACATCCCTAAATCACGTCGTAAGGAAGGGGAGTCACCTTTTGCAGGGTGTCAGGTTATGAAAGTAGAGCCAAAGAAAGAAAAAGGAGTAGATGAGACTACTCTTCAATGTTTAAGGCAAGAAGTGGTTGTTCCTTTACCTAGAGCCAATCACAATCAAATTGCTAAGCCTCCAACCTCGCAATATGTTGATCAATCTAGGAGAAAATGGCTTAACAAGGGTAGGTTTGACCCAAATGCTTATAAACTCTTGGCGAAGTCTGGTTATGACTTCGAGAATCCAGCGCCTATGGGCAATGTCATTGAGGTTGATCCTCATGGAATTAATGACACACAAAAGAAATTGCAAGAGTATGGCGTTGAGGTACATCCGACTAAAGTAGGTTTGGGATTTGAAACCCCAACACCCATCAAAATTTCTGCACGGCGTAGAGGGACAACCTCTTCTTCGCAGTATATTACTGCGGAGGAAGTTGAAGAAAATGAAGATGAAAATAATGTGTCTCAGCCAAAAATATCGGTCTTTGATCGACTGCAGTCTCCTGTCGTAAAGGACCATACATCGGTTTTTAACAGACTTGGTGGACACGAGCTAAATGAAGGTGTGAAGTCAAAAATACAAACACCCATGCAAAATCTTCGATCTTCTAAGAAAAAAGCATCTGTCTTTAAACGTCTTGGTGCATCGACCTCAATTGATAAACAACAAAGACGGTCAGTACTAAGTCGCATCACAAGAGAGAAAAATGAAGTCAAAGGCGAGGACGCACCTCAAAGCGTTATCCCATCTCGCATGAGGCGTACACAGGTGGTAGACATCATTGGACATGCACCCTTGAAAGCCAAAGGTCGTGTCATAGTGTTAACAAACCAAAGGAGTTCGTCTAGTCAAGAAAAAGAAAAAGATGTTGAATTTGTTTCTTCAAACCATATCACAGGGCATGAGGCTCCTGAAAGTGACGAGGAGATGGAAACAGATGAGGCTCCTAAAACTCTTGAAGATGGGGGGCAAGCCACCGTCGATGAGTTAAAAGAGTTAAACCTTGGAACTCAAGAAGAGCCACGCCCTGTCTACGTGAGCGCTTTTCTTACCCAACAGGAAGAACAAAAATATTCCAAGTTACTCTCTGACTACAAAGACGTATTTGCATGGAGTTATAAGGAGATGCCAGGACTCGACCCAAAAGTCACTGTCCATCGCTTAGCCATCAAAAAAGGTGTCAGTCCAAAGAAGCAATCCCAAAGACGCTTCAGGCCAGAATTAATTCCTGAAATTGAGGTAGAAGTAAACAAGCTCATCGATGCAGGATTTATTCGCGAAGTCAAGTATCCTACTTGGATAGCAAACATTGTGCCAGTACGAAAGAAAAATGGACAGTTACGAGTTTGTGTGGACTTCCGCGACTTGAACGAGGCGTGTCCGAAGGATGACTTTTCACTCCCAGTAACGGAAATCATGATTGATGCCACCACTTGGTCATCGAGCTTTGTCATTCATGGATTGTACACTGGATACAACCAAATTCACATGGCTCCTGAAGATCAAGAAGCAACTGCATTTCGTACCCCTAAAGGGATATTTTGTTACAAAGTCATGCCTTTCGGCTTGAAAAATGCCGGAGCTACGTATCAGCGTGCAATGCAGAATTTTTTTGAAGATATGATGCATAAAATCGTGGAGTGCTACGTAGATGACTTGGTGGTAAAGTCTAAGAAGAAGGAGAATCATCTGCATGACCTCCGTAAAGTCTTTGAAAGACTACGAAAATGTCAATTAAAAATGAACCCCCTCAAATGCGCATTTGGCGTCACCTCAGGAAAGTTTCTAGGCTTCATTGTCAGACACAGGGGTATTGAAATTGACCAAGCAAAGATCAAGGCCATCCAAGAGATGCCTGAACCTAAGAACCTTAAGGAGTTATGTGGCCTCCAAGGGCGTCTTGCTTACATTCGAAGGTTTATTTCTAATCTAGCAGGAAGATGTCAACCCTTCAGCCATCTCATGAAAAAGGATGCCCCATTCAAATGGGATGACTCATGTAAAAAAGCCTTCGAAAGTATAAAGAAGTATTTGTCTTCTCCCCCTGTCTTGGGGGCACCAATAAAAGGGAAACCACTCATCCTTTATATCGCAGCACAAGAGCGATCTCTGGGGGCAATGTGCGCTCAAGAGCAAGAAGACCGTAAGGAGACAGCTCTTTACTACTTGAGCCGAACTTTGGTGGGTGCTGAATTGAATTACTCACCTATTGAAAAATTTTGCCTTGCTTTGATTTTTGCGATCCAAAAATTAAGACATTACATGCAGAGCTCATACGGTTCATGTCATCTCGAGGGTCGACCCGATAAAATACATTCTCTCAAGGCCCGTGTTGTCCGGGGACTTGCAAAGTGGGCTATGCTTTTAAAACAATATGACATTGTGTATGTCCCGCAAAAGGCCGTCAAGGGGCAAGCAATAGCGGACTTTTTCGCGAGACCACCCGGTCCCTGCGAGAATGGGAGCTTTCCGACGATCCGCCGGTGAAGATGTGTTTTTCATTGAAATACTCCCGCCTTGGAAAATGTACTTTGACGGCGCCGCTCGTCATGACGGTGCAGGAGCTGGAGTTGTCTTCATTTCTCCAGAAAAGCATATACTGCCATACTCTTTTGTGCTAACTCAACTATGTTCCAATAATATGGCTGAGTACCAAGCACTCATAATAGGCCTCCAAATGGCAATTGAAATGGGACTTAGAGACTTAGACATTCACGGGGACTCCCAATTGGTCCTAAAACAACTGTCGGGTGAATACGAAGTCAAAAAGAATGATCTAATCCCTTATCAAAGGCAAGCATCACGATTGCTTGACAAACTTAATACCATCAAGTTAGAACATGTTCCAAGGAGTGCCAAAAAGATGGCTGACGCGCTCGCTGGGCTTGCAGTCACTTTGGCACTGGGGGCAGAAGAAACAATGTATGTACCCGTTTGCAAACGATGGGTTGTCGCTCCTGATGACGATGATGTTGACGAATATGCTGAAGAAGTCGACATGATCTCTGTCTATCAAATTGACAAAGAAGATTAGCGTCAACCAGTTATTGATTATTTGGAACATAAAAAATTGCCAAGTGATCCAAAACATAAAACAGAGATTCGTCGTCGAGCCTCACGGTTCATATATTATAAGGGGACTCTTTATCGACGATCCTTCCATGGTCTTTGGTTAAGATGCCTCGGAGATGAAGAAGAAAAGCAAACCATGGAGGAATCTCACTCTGGAGTTTGTGGCGCTCATCAGTCAGGTCCAAAACTGCATGACCGTATTAAAAGAATGGGTTACTATTGGCCAACCATGGTACAAGACAGCATGGACTATGCAAAGAAATATGAAGCTTGCCAATTTCATGCTAACTTCATTCATCAACCTCCAGAGCCATTACACCCCACAGTCGCATCCTGGCCATTCGAAGCGTGGGGACTTGACGTAGTTGGCCCAATTACACTAAAGTCATCTGCTGGACAAGCATATATTTTGGCAAGACCGATTATTTTTCCAAATGGGCGTAAGCCATCCCCCTACGTGAAGTGAAAAAAGAGAATGTTGTTGACTTCATTCGTACTCACATCATCTACAGATATGGTGTACCCCGAAGAATTGTCACTGACAATGGGACACCATTTTACAATAAATTGATGAAAAGTTTATGTGAGAAGTTTAAATTCACCCAACATAGATCGTCAATGTACAATGCACCAAAGAAACGATCTAGCTGAAGCGTTCAACAAGACACTTTGTAGTTTGTTGAGCAAAGTGGTTGCCAAGTCCAAACGTGATTGGCATGAAAGAATAGGGGAAGCTCTATGGGCATACATGACGACATATAAATCAGCAACACAATCAACTCCATACTCGTTGGTGTATGGCGTTGAGGCCGTTCTCCCCTTGGAGCTTCAAATTCCATCATTGTGCATTGCCATACAGGAAGGCTTGACTTCTGAAGAAAATGATAAACTCCGACTTGCTGAGTTGGAGGCGCTTGACGAAAAAAGACTCCAAGCACAACAAAAATCTGAGTGCTACCAAGCTCGTCTGTCACGCGCTTTCAATAAGAAAGTTCGACCTCGCTCCTTTCAAGTTGGAGACATGGTCCTAGCCATTAAAAGACCCATCATTATTTCTCGTAAGACAGGAAGTAAATTCAGTTCTAAATGGGATGGTCCATACGTTGTCAAAGAGGTATACACTAATGGGGCGTATAAAATTGTTGACGCCGAAGGATTACGTATAGGGCCTATCAATGGCAAGTTTTTGAAGTGCTACTACTCATGAAAATTGAGAGCATTGTTCAACTCCTAAGCAAGAGGATAAACTGCATATGTTGAAAGAAAATATATGTAAACTTGAACTACGTTGGCTTGATCTTGTAAAAGTGATTCGATAATTCTTTTGCAAGTACGTAGGCAGCTTGGGTAACAAAAAAAAATACTCAAGTGCAGCCACACCAAAAAACAAATATTGCAATCATTGTAATACTCATGGCCCGCAAGAGTATAAACTGTGAACGGCGAAACAAAAAAAATTTGCAATCATTGTAATACTCCTGGCCCGCAAGAGTATAAACTGTGAACGGTTAAAAAATTATTAAACGAAGAGTGTGTCCATCTTATTGCAAATATGAATAAAAAAAAACATAAATTGTTGGTGCACACTATCTATAAAATTAAAATAAAAAAAAAAAACACATGAAAAAAAAGGAATCATTCTATGTCTATGTATTCTGGGTGGGTGAGTGACGACTGGAGCTCCAATAACCGTCTCTTGCCCTCATCAAGGTCGCGGATCTTATCAGTACTTAAAACAGGAGTAGCTGCTAGCTCACTCAAGACTTTCTTGTGGTCTTCCACCTTCGCTGCAAGTGATGTTAAAGTGATCCCCTTGGCCTCCAAGCTATTTGTCAAGTGGTTTGCCTTGTCACGCTCTTTCTCCAGTTCAGTTTCAAGTTCCATGATCCTGAGCTTGTTGGAAGATTGCTCTCTTAGAAGTACCAGACGCTCTGTCTCGATCTCATCATAATCAAGCTCAGCCTTCTTAAGCGCTTCTGTCCGGAGAATGATCTTCTCTTTTACTTGTTCGGATCGTTGACACTTTGAGGCAGCCTCTTCTAAAGCAAGATGATCTTTGACCGCACTAACATAGGATTCTATCTTGCACTTCAAGGGGTTGGGATTTCCTTTTAGATTTTCAATACCCACGTATAGCACCAAGGCTTCCTCATGTTTCTTCGCAACCTCGTTAAAGGATGCTGCTCTTAGTGTTTCCAAATATTGCATACCCATGTCTCGAATCGCCTTAGCAAAGATATTTCTCATCAAGGACCCAGATGGGGGCATAGAGGTCGAGGCACTAGAGACATGAACTCCAGGTGCCTCAATGACAAGAGCTTCTGCAGCTTTGGCATGAACATCCGACGCGATCTTAGCCCCTCAACGGATTGATGATTGTGAATAGGAGAGGAACTCTTAGCAGATCCGTCTATACTCTTGCAAACCAAATTCCTTGCAAATCTCAATTCCTTCCCCCTTCTAGAAGTTGCTTTCGAGGGAAGCACCATTGTGGGATGTCCTGAGTTGTCGGGAATATCCATATCCATTTCAAGGTTGAAGTCATCTCCCTAAATAACAAAAGCAATAAAGATTGATTAAAAACAAAAAAAAACAAACAAAAAAAAAAGTGTAAGGGAGAAAAGGTCTACCAAGGGGAGATCCGCAACAGCATGAGATGATTCAGGCACTCCATCAAAAAAACTATCACAATTCAACCCATGCTCCTCAAGCACACAATTAGGAGATTTTCTTTTCCCCCGGCGTTGATGTTTGAAGTCCACATCTGACTCTGCGTCGCTGGTGCTCCTCCCATTGCTGGGATTTGGACTCATTGCCTGTCTAGATCCTCCTGCCCTATGTAAGGTATCATTGTCAAGGTAGTCGCAGGTACCTTCAGGATTTGAGTTATTCTTTGAAGTTGGATTTTCTACAAGCTGATGTTCGCTCCTGTTAGGCTTAGAAGAACTAGATCCAACACTCGAACACAATATGTTAACCTTATTCCTTAGGTCTTTAATAGACACCCTGGGCCACCAATCACGGAATTCTAAGGTCTTCAACCGACGCCGCCTAATGAGCAGCGAGGACGAAAAGTCCGGATCGACTACCCCGAAACAATAACAACCTCCAGGTATCTCAAAGCTTCATAATAAGTTACGCTTCGAGATTCAACATCGCGACGGGCGTGCCGGGGACATCTTGAACAAAGCCAAACTGTCTCGCTAAATCGATAGGGGAAATAAGGCTCAACGTGAAAAGAATCACCCCGACGTATGGCTAGATAGGCGTAACAAAGATAGACCGGTAATAAACCGGAGACGTCAAGTTCACCATCGTCAAAATATAAGCTATTTTTGTTTTTGTTCAAGATGGTGCACCCCACTTTCGCCTTCCTTCCATCATGGATGAGTTCTCGAGCATCAACTTCTTTGAAACATTTAGCTCCTTGAGTCCCCGAAAATACGGTCATTAAAGGACCTGGTGGGGAAGGGTCTACATCATGGTTGGTGCTGAAGTAGTACGCTAGCCAACTATATAAGTATTGTGTAGGGAAGAAAGATCCGAGAATAGGCGGGCTTTGAAGATGCGTAAATTGCATTCAAACCTCTCGTAGATACCGGCAAGTACGGAAAAAGAAGACTAAAAGTCGTACCCCGAGCCATCGAGTAGCAACTTCAAAGGTATCGGGCCTAATGATTATATCTTCACTTTCGAGAAGCACAAAAACACACAACCAACAAGCCAAGAAAGCCGCAGAATATAGGTAGTCCGTCTTCCGACATCACCAGAGACACCAAGAAAATCAAGCATGGCAGATTCTTCTGTTGTCCATTCAGTCGATCGAGCTCTAAGCTCACCAGTGGGATTATGAGTAGACTTCGGACGAGAATCAGAGTATCTGCGTCTCTTCACGGGTGCTGCATAAGTGATTTTTCTCTTGTACCAAAATTGTATCCACTGTTGAGCAGAAACTCTATTCCTTGATTCAAGTTGCTTGTTCAGATGATGATAAGCATTAAGTAGGTGTTCGTAAGCTTTAGAGATAAGACGATCGCCATCCTCGCCTCGCGCCCTTATGATGTTCAGATGAGGGATGGCTTCATCATAAATCTCTCCGACAATGGGCAATCCACCGAGTCGGTGGAGGTCCCACAAGGAAATAGACAGCTCACCTGCCACGGTATGAAGCGTGTTGGTAGTAGGACACCAACTCTCACAGAAAGCACGCAGGATGCTAGTATCCCTATCATAGGAGTAGAGTGAAGCGTAGACGGTGTTATAAACGCCGCAATAGTCAAGAGCTTCGTGAAAACGAAATAAGACATCTTCAGTCCATTCCCAATACCCAGGAATGAAAGAGAAATCTCCAATGATTCTAACAACTTGGGATCCCCATTTCACAGAGCCAGAAAGAATAGAGCGACCGAGCAAGGGAAGGCAATCATCAAGCAGTGTGCTTGTCTTTTAAAATGCTATGAAGCTTATAAACGATTGACGCGTTGTGTGCACCAAGAGGAAGCTTGACAGACATCTCACTCAGGAAATTATTCTTACACACTAAAGTTTGAATGCCCTCAGGGCGACGCAGTGAGCGACGGATGACCATATTAGTGCCTGATCTGGGATCATCTCTTTCACGATCAACAAGAGCAATGTTGGAATGTTTATCATCATTGAATTCTTTAATGAACACCATCCTATAAAAAAAAAGGAATGAGTAATAGAGAATACAAAAAAAAAGAGGGGGCAGATGTCTCAGCTACATGATCGTCGCCATTGATTGTCTTTGAACACACTCCAAAAGCGTCATCTTTAGTTGCTAGGATAAGCACAATTAAACAACTGGCCTAACAACTCCGATGGATCATCGGTGACCCATCACGATGAACACTCAAGTAGTGGGCTTGATTGTCTTCGAACACACTCCAAAAGCGTCATCTTTAGTTGCTAGGATAAGCACAATTAAGCAACTGGCCTAACAACTCCGATGGATCATCGCTGACCCATTGCGATGAACACTCAAGTAGTGGGCTTGATTGTCTTCGAACACCCTCCAAAAGCGTCATCTTTAGTTGCTAGGATAAGCACAATTAAGCAACTGGCCTAACAACTTCGATGGATCATCGCTGACCCATCGCGATGAACACTCAAGTAGTGGGCTTGATTGTCTTCGAACACACTCCAAAAGCGTCATCTTTAGTTGCTAGGATAAGCACAATTAAGCAACTGGCCTAACAACTCCGATGGATCATCGCTGACCCATCGCGATGAACACTCAAGTAGTGGGCTTGATTGTCTTCGAACACACTCCAAAAGCGTCATCTTTAGTTGCTAGGATAAGCACAATGAAGCAACTGGCCTAACAACTCCGATGGATCATCACTGACCCATCGCGATGAACACTTAAGTAGTGGACTTGATTGTCTTCCGATGGCAAGTGTCAAAAAAAAAAATGTCACCTGCAAGACATTACAAACAACACGTGCACAACAAAAAAAAATATTGAAAAAAAAAGAGACTCAAGGGGGTGTAAATAAGAATCATCACCTTACTAGTCTAGACCTTCTGCGGTTACTCAAAAGATAGCCTAGCAGTTCAGTATCTTAAAAAAAATATGATATACTGCAAGTAAAAAAAAAAGTGTCAAAGTTCTAATTGTTGGTAAAAAAAAAAGTGAAATAAAAGAGACGAAAAAATTCAATCCCAGCGCTTGTTTCATTAGCAAATCGATTATTGCATTTAGTTATTAATTGTTGGGCATGAATGATTGATGATAATCAACACGATGAGACAAGCAATAAAAAAAACATTCAGCCAACAATCACCGCATGGGAATAAGGTACATCATCAAGTTTAATATTCAAAGATGAAGAATCACAAGAATTCAAGCGTGTCATAAGACTCATGGCGGCAAAGTAATTAAGAAAACAAGAAGAATAGAGCAATACAGGCGTTGTATGAATATCAAAATTTCATCAAGAAAAAAAAAAGAAGATAAAGCGGGAGGTATATATTAGGGTGTGACTTATGAGAGAACAAAGATAAAGTCAAAGATCAGGCATTGCTGCACCAACATGAATTGCACATGGAGTCTGTTATAATTCTACAATAAACATAAAGCATCCATGAATCAGATTAAAAAAAATATACATAATAAAGTGCAAAGCATGAAGCCTAGCTATTACAAGGCGTGAATTGATAAAAGGATTTTACCTTTTGATGATTAGTGATGATGACGCTGATCAGGGGGCTTTGGCACTATATGAGTACTTACCTGTACAAACAAACAATCACAGTTATCATCAACTGCACACAAGTGTCGAAAATTTTGAAAAGAAAGGATGATAAACACATGGCAGTAATGAGAAGCCAAATTCATTATTTTGTATGACTTTGAGAGAAGATGTTGATGAGGAATCGTACAGAAGACAAATAATCAAAAGACAAAAAAAAAATCATGCTTCTTACTGCAAATCAACCGAAAGTTAATGGAGAAGAGGAAAGAAAAAAAATTCTATGGCTAATAAACAGATAATATCAACAACCCTATATTCCTACGTGATGAAAAGAATAACGGCTTACTGGTGAATGTGAGCTTGCGAACGTTAGAGCAAGTTGAATACAAAGTCCGGTGAAATTACTTGTAATCTACTAATATGCAGGACGAGAGGAAGATTAATTACGTGTATATTTATACACTTTGGTGAAGAAAAAAATATGAAACCTAATACTTATTTGATTAGGATTATTTTTCCAAGTCCAAGACTTAATAGAGTTATAGGTGGTTCATCACTCTCGACAACAAATCCTAGCAGCACAGTGATTGTCACCTTGTTACCAGCCATTTCAAATTTGTCGAGACCTCGTCATACCAAAACACAACAAGTCGTGTTCATGACATGGTCTCGGGGGGCAATTTGTAGACACTAAAAATTTATTAGTGTTTTACAAATTAAAATAAATTGATTATTATTGAGCTAAAATAAATATAATTAGCCCACTTTAATTAATTTAGCCCACCTAAATAAAATATCTTAATTTAATCAAATAAATATAATTTGGGTTGTCAACTATTTGGGCAAGTCCATATCTAGTCCAAATAATTAAGATGGTCAAATGGCAAAGGTAAGAAAAGACTTCCAAGTCATAAACGGGCCCAAGCCCATAAACTAACTACCAAGTCCATAAGGGATCTTCATTCCCTTATAAATAGACCTCACCTCTCTCAGTTGAGGGGACCAGAAAATCATTATTCTCAAGAGCTCATAAAACTCTCTTGGAATTCTCTCTGCAAATAGTCAACAAGCACATCAAATCTGTGCCGACTGTTCAGATACACTCAAACACATTCGATTGAGATTCAAGCTTTTGACAGCCCTCATTCGAATACACTCAAACAAAACTCAAACTCAAGTCCACATCGACATCAACACGTGTCACTCTCAAGCTACGAAACAGAATCAGAGGACTTAGTTTATTTTTGTTATAAACTGTTTACAAAGATTGTACTCAATACATCTATTGAAATATAATTTCTTTGTTACTTTGTTTCCTGTCTTATTTATTTTGACTCGAGATTTGTGTATACAGCGGCTGCTGGTATAATCATTCGTAACAACCAAGGGGATCTCATAACTGCATAAGCTTATAATTTAGGAATTGCCCCAGTTTTTGTTGCTGAGGCCACGACTCTTCAAAAGGGCCTTCTTCTAGCTTTACAGCGTGGTATCCAGTACATTCACACCGAAGGTGATAATCTGTTAGTAATCAATGCGGTCAAGAATATTTGGAAAGCTCCTTGGCAAATTCAACTCATCATAGAAGATATTAAATCCCTTCTACATCACTTCATGTCTTATCGCATTCAACACGTATATCGAGAAGCAAACAAGGCAGCTGATTGGATAGCTAACGTCGGTCATTTAGTTCAGTGTTCTTTCAAAATTGATTATTGTACTACTTCTGAGCTCCTTAAAATCCTTGTAAATGACATATTAGGTGTTCCCCTCGCGAGGAGGGTCTCCTTTTTTCACCAGATACCCCCGAGTTTTCAAAAAATTCACCAGGTACCCCCTATGTTTTCAAAATTCACTTGGTAATACATCCACATGCCCTTAATGAGTAACGACGGTTAACGTCGTTAGTCTTAAACCTCATTAAACCCTAATTAGGCCTAATTAACCTAACTAAAACCTAACATCTAACTTCTAACCCTACCCTAACCCTAACCCCTAATTTCAAACCCTAACCCCACTACCACCCAACCACCACCCCATCCCACCCCCTACAGCCCCCCACCCCCACCGCAGCCCACCCACCCTCCCTCGCCTCCCCCACCCCTCCCCCACCTCGCGCCCCCCACCCCTTCGATTTTCAGAAGAGCCCCCAACCCTCGGTTTCGATTTTCGCAAAAAGTTCACCCGAGTTGGAGAGTCGAGGAGCAAAGACAAATTCACCAGCCGAAAATCGAAGGGGTGAAATGTTCCGAAATCGAAGAGCGGCTCAAATTTCGAAATCGAAGGGGTGAAATTTTCCTTCCTAACCCTAACCATAAAACTAAACTGGGTTTGGGGCCGCGAGCGACGCGGGGGGGGGGGGGTAGGGAACTAGGTTTGGGCCGCGGGCGGTGCGGGGGTGGGGGTTGGGGTAGGGGCTGCATTGGTGGTGTGAGGGTAGGGGGCTGCAGGGGGGGGGGGAGGGTGGGGGTGGGTTAAGGTTAGGTCTATGGTTTAGGGTTTGGGTTAGGGGTTAGGTTTATGGTTAGGGTTAGGGTTAGGGGCTAGGGTTAGGGTTAGTGGTTAATTAGGGTTTAAAAAAGAAAATTAAGGTTAATGACTAACGGCGGTTAACGCCGTTAGTCATTAAGGGTATTTGGGTGTATTATTATTAAACTTAGGGGTACCCCGTGAATTTTGAAAACATGGGGGGTACCTGGTGAATTTTTTGAAAACTTGGGGTATCTGGTGAAAAAACCGTAAAATTTATTTGCCTTACCTTATTAAAAAAAATATAAAAAAATAAATTTATTAACTCTATTATTTGCTCCTCTTTTTTTTTTTTTTTTTTTGAGTCAAAGTTTATTAATTTTGTTCAATATTTCATCACTACAACGACAAGTCCTTGCATCCCTTAGCACTACAGCAGCAACCATCATACGGTTCATCCCCAACTCCTCGTCGTGCGACGCCGGTAAGAAGCCCTCATCCCTCGCGCGTTTCCGTCGACAATCTAAAGCACATAGACGTTCGGCCGAATTGATTGATAAGGAGGACTAAGAGTTCTGGTCCTTGCTGCACGTCGCCGACATCACACCATCGAGTGAGTCTCCATCTTCTCCTTCGTTGTTTTCCTTTTTTTCTTGTTATTAAATTTTAGGGTTTTCTATTAAAAACCCCACTGTTTCTCAGTTTCTCTAAATCATTGCATTTTTTTATTGTTTTTGGATATCAGTTTTTGGCACAATATGAGTTCTAAATCATTACATTTTAATCGTTTTTGGATTTCATCTTGAACGTTTTTATGTGTTAACTATTTTAAGAGCTTCTTGGCACCCCATAACATATATGGCTGGACGATTTGAGATAGTGGAAAATAGTATCACAACTTCAATGAACAAGGGAAATTACGATCAAGCCAAAAAGATACTTGATAGAGAAATCGTCAAGACAGATGCTTACCCTGCTGCTGACCTTGCGGCCCTCTACGAATTGCTTGCATGGGCATACGCTGGTGTTAATGATGATGTAATGGGTAAGTCCCAATTTTGCTTTCATTTGTGTTAAGTTACGACTTTTTTTATATTGTAAGGCGTTAAAAGTTATCTGAAGCGCCCCTTGAAATAGAAAAGTTATTGGGGTTTTATGATAAACTATTGTTAGTATATGATTTATGTGTTTTTTCATTTGGTTAGAGGCATTTGATGCTGTGACTAAATCTAACGTCATTCGAGACTCTACTCAATTCAGATATTTCCGTACCTACTTTATAATGGGGTAATTATCCCTTTTACTCTTAATAATTGGGTAATAGTAATTATTATCGTTGTTATTATTATTTCAAGTTTAGACTATCCAATGCCTTCAAAATTTTCAGATGCGTGCTTCGCAAACAATCTTCGTTAGATGAAGCGATAGCACTTTCGCAAGAAGGTCTAGAGCGTGCAAAAGCTGCTGGCGAGAAAGATTGGATACACAAATACAAGAAACTGATCGAGTCCTTAAAGATGAGAAGATTGATTTAGAGAAAGGTAACATTTTAGGTTCCTTAAATATGCTTATGGTGGCTAATTTTCACTAAGAAATGTTGGTTAAGATGTTCTTGTTATAACAAGATTTTACTACTCTAGATTATTCTATTTGCTAAGTTTATCCATGAGCATGCCAAAGTCAAAGTCTGGCTAATTTGATTTTGTATAGTGTAGATATTTTCATGATCACATTACTATGCTGTAGATTTTTCTAAATTTATCTACCATGCCCATAGTGTAGAGTACTCCAGAAAAATTTATAGAATGGTCAGTGGGAACTTGTAGTTGTATATATATTTTGGCACTGGAATTTCAATATCGAATTGTGGCACTTGGTTTTTGTTGGGGAGCATACTTGGGCAATCATTTAGGTGAAAGAGACTTTGGGTTCTGCGGATACATGCTTATTACATAAAGAATGAAGATTTACTAGACCCATGACTCCATGAGTTCAAGATTTCAGCTTCTTGGATTGTGAAGATGAAGGATTTTGTCCTCGATCAAGTGTAACAAACTAAATGTATATGGACAAATTATAAAGATAATATATTCAATAATATTAGGTGACCGCAACGTTTTGCTAGAAGCTAATTGCGGTTGGTTGGGCTAATATATTTAGGCCAACTACTAATATGTATTGGGTCCTATGAGGTCACACAATGTGACAACCCTTGGATATTACCCAAAACCATTTGTGAAATGGGTTGGGCGGTTTTATGGGATGGAAGAGTTGTAACTCATGAGATTATTATGCTCATAATGTATGACATTATGAGGCAAAATAAAGCCTCATGAAAGCACCTCTTTGTAACCACCTTATATATTGATATGGGAGTTACAAAGGAGTGTGATCATTACATCATTCTTTGTGAAGAAAATCTGATTTTCTTTGCTCCTCTCTTTCTCCTCATTTTCGGCCATCACACCTCAAAAGCAAGAGAATTATTCTCTCTTCCGTACTAGCATACGTGGTGATCTAAGGGTTGTTCGTGGACCAACACTAGAGGAACGGCGTTTGACGTTCTAAAGGATCTCCACTAGAAGGCTCGTAGTGGAAGTGGAATTCACGCATCAAGAGGTATATTCTACACTCTTAGTTGATTCATGTTAATTTATGCAAAGATCTTGGTGTTAGATGTTTGAGTATGTGATACTCGTTTTCCGCATTTAGCATCTAAATTCCTACAGTGGTATCAGAGCCAGGTTGTGTTTCTCACATTACTTCGAATGTGCAGGGACTAAGAAGGAGTAGAACCTTGGCTAAAGGGGAGGTAGAACTGCGCGTTGGAAATGGTGCAAGGGTTGCGGCCGTTGCAGTTGGGACTTATAGTCTACCTTTGCCTTCTGGTTTTATATTAGAGCTTAATAACTGTTATTATGTTCCTGCTATTACCAAAAACATTATTTCTATTCCTGTTTTGGATAATGAAGGGTTTTCATTTACAATTGAGAAAGGTTGTTTCTCTGTTTATTTGAATTCAATGTTTTATGCCACTGCTAAAAGGTCTAATGGTCTATATTTCCTAGACTTAGACAAAGATGTCCTTAACATAGACAGCAAAAAACATAGATCAAGCGATACTAATCCTACTTACTTATGGCATTGTCGTTTAGGACATATAAACGCGAAACGCATTCAGAAGTTACATAAAGATGGACTTCTAACATCCTTTGACTTTGAGCCATTTGATGTATGTGAATCATGTTTAATGGGTAAAATGACGAAGTCACCTTTTACTGGAAAGGGTGAAAGGGCCAGTGATCTATTGGGTCTAATACATACTGATGTATGTGGACCAATGAGCACAAAATCTAGGGGAGGGTTTGGGTACTTCATTACTTTTACGGACGATTTAAGTAGATATGGATATGTCTATTTAATGAAGCATAAGTCGGAATCATTTGAAAAGTTCAAAGAATTCCGTAATGAAGTCCAAAACCGACTTGGCAAAACAATTAAAGCACTACGATCCGATCGTGGTGGTGAATATTTGAGCCAAGAGTTTAGTGATCACTTGAAGAATTGTGGAATTCTTTCACAACTCACTCCGCCCCGGAACACCTCAATTGAATGGTGTATCCAGAAAGGAGGAACCGAACTCTACTTGATATGGTTCGGTCTATGATGAGTTTTCTTCGATCTTCCCATTTCCTTTTGGGGATATGCTCTCGAAACCGCTACTTTCACACTTAATAGAACTCCATCAAAGGCAGTAGAAAAAACACCATATGAGATGTGGAGTGGAAAAACTCCAAGTTTGTCTTTTCTACGTATTTGGGGTTGTGAGGTTTATGTAAAACGTTTACTTTCAGATAAACTCGCCCCTAAATCAGATAAGTGTTTCTTTGTGGGTTATCCCAAAGAGACCAAGGGCTATTACTTCTACCATCAGACTGAGGGCAAAGTGTTTGTTGCTCGTCGTGGTGTCTTTTTGGAAAAAGATTTTATTTCCAAAAAGGCAAGTGGGAGTAATATATTT
This sequence comes from Beta corolliflora, assembly GCA_947648045.1. Lineage (NCBI taxonomy): Eukaryota > Viridiplantae > Streptophyta > Magnoliopsida > Caryophyllales > Amaranthaceae > Beta > Beta corolliflora. The sequence goes on from CANSZD010000396.1 coordinate 210,625, forward strand.
CTCGAAGAGGTTCGAGAAAAGCAACAAATGGACATAGTTCAACCTATGTTAGAGTCAGAAACACAAGTGCCAGCTGTGGAGCTTGAAATAATTCCTCCTTTAGAGGAATCTTCTCCCATAATCGACCAAGTGTTGGAGGATGTGCATCCCGTACACGAACCTCCTACTGTCCCACTCGAATCTAATTCGTGCGAAAATTCTCAAATTGTTGAGAAGAAAATTTCTCCTGTTGCAGCCCCTCGTAGGACTAGTAGATCAAGAATACCAAACAAAAGGTTTGTTGATTTCTTGTTAACTGAAAGTTCTGAGATAATGATCTTAGAATTTGAAGAACCTACTACCTACAAGCAAGCTTTGATGAGTGAAAACTCCGAAAAATGGCTTGAAACCATGAGGTCCGAAATGGCATCTATGTCTGAAAATCAAGTATGGGACTTGATGGATTTGCCCGATGGGGTTACACCTATTGGTTGCAAATGGGTTTTCAAAGTGAAAACAGCACAAGGATGGTAACGTTCGGGTTTACAAAGCAAGATTGGTTGCAAAAGGGTTCAAGCAAGTTCATGGTATAGACTATGACGAAACCTTTTCACCAAGTAGCAATGCTTAAATCCATTCGGATACTCCTAGCGATCTCGCCTTTTATGATTATGAGATTTGGCAAATGGATGTCAAAACCGCTTTCTTGAATGGGTTCTTGAAAGAGGATGTGTATATGACACAACCGGAAGGTTTTGTGGATCCGAATATCCTAGGAGGGTATGTAAGCTTCAAAAGTCCATTTATGGATTGAAGCAAGCATCCCGGAGTTGGAATCTTCGTTTTGATGAGGCAATCAAACTGTTTGGTTTTCTCAAAAACGGAGAAGAGTCTTGTGTTTACAAGAAGGAAAGTGGGAGTAACATAGTTTTCTTGGTCTTATATGTAGATGACATACTTCTCATAGGAAACGACATTCCCATGCTTCGAGTCGGCCAAGGAATGGTTGAAGAGTTGTTTCTCTATGAAAGACCTTGGAAACACCGAGTACATTTTGGGGATCAAGATCTATAGGGATAGGTCTAAGAGGATGATTGGACTTAGCCAACGAACTTATATAGATAAGATCGTTACTAAGTTCAATATGGAAAATTCTAAGAGATGTTTTCTACCCATGCAACATGGTGTTTCGCTTAGCAAGACTCAGTGTCCTTCTGGACCTGATGAGATTAAGCGAATGAGTAATGTTCCTTATGCATCGCCTATAGGGTCCATTATGTACTCCATGATTTGTACTCGCCCGGATGTTTCATATGCCTTGAGCATGTGTAGCGATTCCAATCAAATCCAGGTGATGCACACTTTGAGTGCGGCTAAGAATATCCTAAAGTACTTACGAAGGACTAAGGATAATTTCTTAGTGTATGGAGGTGGAAGTGAGTTAATTGTTGAGGGTTACACGGATGCGAAGCTTCCAAACCGACAAAGATGATTTCCGATCCCAATCTGGTTTCATCTTTTGTCTAAATGGAGGGGCAAAGAGTTGGAAAAGTTCAAAGTAAAGTACTCGTCGCCGATTCTACAACAGAAAGCCGAGTACATTCTTTGCGGCGAGATGCAAAGAAAGGAAGCCGTTTGGATGAAGAAGTTCATTCTGGAGCTAGGAGTAGTGCCTAGTGTTGGAAATGGTATTGTTTTACATTGTGATAACAATGGTGCCATAGCTTCGACCTAAGGAACCAAGATCACATCAAAGGTGTAAACATGTACTTAGGAAGTTTCATCTCATTCGAGAAATCGTTGAGAGAAAAGATGTAATAGTTAGCAAAGTTCATACGGATAGCAATGTCGCTGATCCTTTGACTAAACCATTGCCTCAGCCTAAGCATGAGAGTCATACTAGGGCTATAGGACTTAAGCATATAGGAGAATGGCTTTGATTGTGTACTATTTACTTTTAATTAGTTCACAGTTATAGTTACTCTTGTGATATGTTTGGTTATGTTTATCAATAAAAGGTTATGATCTTATTTAATCTTGGTTTAGTATTAAATAAAATGTTCAAAGTATTTTATAACGTTTGATAGGATTGTCAAATATGTGATTTGACGAATGAAACCCTATCCAGTGAACATGAGTTATAATTTACCTTTGTCCCTAGTTCGAATCATTAAAGTTGAACGTAAATGATTATGTTTCATGGACTAGATTGCAAGATTGATTGATAGCGCAGTTTCATGGGCTATGGGGACATAGAGATGTCTAGTCATTTGCATAGGCGTGTATAGTTGATACACGTTGGGCAGACCTAGTGGGAGTTCTCTAAAAAAGTTTATGAGAATCTCATTAATATATTTAGTGGATTCCTAGACATGAGTATAACACTATTCTTACTTAAGGATTAGTATGTTTTTGACACTGCAAAACGTCGTGCCGTAAAAGGAGGCTATAAAAGCAGTGATCGGAACTACTACGAATTGAGTGGGAGTTTTGGTTATACAAGACTGGATAAAGTCCTCCTAAGAGTTAGGATTGGTGTCTTGGCCTCTTGAAGAGCGAGAACTGAAAATGCATGGCCGTGCTCAAATGGATTAAGGAGTTAATCATTTGTTTCGACAGTTCGAACTTGGATTTCAAGAAACAACTTGAATATTGGTATGGTCTACATACGATGTTACCATGTCATCAAGTTAGACATTAAGCGACTTAAGGAGTTTGAAGGTTACACACTTGTTCTTAGACAAGTGGGAGATTGAAGGATTTTGTCCTCGATCAAGTGTAACAAACTAAATGTATATGGACAAATTATAAAGATAATATATTCAATAATATTAGGTGACCGCAACGTTTTGCTAGAAGCTAATTGCGGTTGGTTGGGCTAGTATATTTAGGCCAACTACTAATATGTATTGGGTCCTATGAGGTCACACAATGTGACAACCCTTGGATATTACCCAAAACCATTTGTGAAATGGGTTGGGCGGTTTTATGGGATGGAAGAGTTGTAACTCATGAGATTATTATGCTCATAATGTATGACATTATGAGGTAAAATAAAGCCTCATGAAAGCACCTCTTTGTAACCACCTTATATATTGATATGGGAGTTACAAAGGAGTGTGATCATTACATCATTCTTTGTGAAGAAAATCTGATTTTCTTTGCTCCTCTCTTTCTCCTCATTTTCGGCCATCACACCTCAAAAGCAAGAGAATTATTCTCTCTTCCGTACTAGCATACGTGGTGATCTAAGGGTTGTTCGTGGACCAACACTAGAGGAACGGCGTTTGACGTTCTAAAGGATCACCACTAGAAGGCTCGTAGTGGAAGTGGAATTCACGCATCAAGAGGTATATTCTACACTCTTAGTTGATTCATGTTAATTTATGCAAAGATCTTGGTGTTAGATGTTTGAGTATGTGATACTCGTTTTCCGCATTAAGCATCTAAATTCCTACAGAAGACTCTTTGTAAGAAGACGGTACAGAGTCTAGTCATGGGTGCATCAGGCAGTATGTTGAGAAAGTGCAGAGCATACTTCAAGATGATTTTCGTAATTGAAAATTAAGTGAAATTCCATATTAGGAAGAAACTGATCATCTTCACGACACAAGATTCGGTGACTAGCCTGTTATAGTTAGAAGAGTCATTCAGAGTAGAAGCGGATCTGGAAAAATTAATTAGTGGGGTCACACCGTAATTATTAAATATTTATTGGGGTTAAATGCTCAATTTTCAAAATAAATTAAGTTTTGGAAAGGAAATTTCATATTTTTATCAATTCAAGTGGGCTCAAGTGACTCCAGCTCTTATATTGTGGATCTGCCACTGAGTGTACGTACTAGAGCTAGATGCAATCAAAACAAGGGGTTTGTTTGATTGGTGAAATATTTTGATTATATTCCTAGATTTCTGATTGTATTTTTTTTTCTGATTGTATTGTATTGTATTGTTGAGTCAGTTGGGAGTGTTATATGTGTTATATGTATTGATCAGTGTAGTTTTTTTTAATATTGTTTTGAACCTCTTTTCCTTGCATTTCTCCTACATTCTTGAGTGCACGCACTAATCTTCCAACAATATGTTAAGGTTTTTATTTGTTTGGAACTTTTGTAATTTGCAGAAGCAAGAAAAACGGAGCTCGTGAAGAAAAGGGAAAATCAAAAGGGGAATTTGAAAAAAGAACAAAAAAAGTAGCGAGAGATATAAATTGTGGAAGATGCTGTGGAAACCATATGACATGGAGTACTTGTGAGTTGTGACTTTGTGAGTGAAGTAGTTTATTTCCAAGATGATGACTTTTGATTTAGAATTTGCGAAGCTCTTCCAATATGAGTCATTCAATAATTTGTGAAACTAGTTCCTTCGTTTTTTATTTAGTTGACTTTTGCACTACTCGATCACTTAACCCGGTTTTTTTATTGATACATTAATTTTTTTGTTTATTAATTATTAGAAGTATATTGCAGTTCAGTGTAAATGTTATAGAATTGTATTGTATTTTTGTGATGCAAATAAGTAGTAAAAAATGAAAAAAAAACCCGCTTTACTAAGCTATTAGTAATGAAGTGGTGGTCTCAAGTGATGGGTAATAAAGAATCAAGATTGGCCTATTTGATTTATTGCGTTATACTCTATACAAATTAATTACCTTTATGTTATTCTTCTGTGATTGCTAGATGTCAAGTTGTCAATGCAAATAAAGGTTAATGTTATTTGGTTTACATGCCTCTTACAAGAGCAATCACTTTCTCCCTAAGTTGTTGTTTTGATAGGTATCATCGGTGTACTTTCTCCCTTTTTTATACTTGCTAGGAGAAGTAACATAAAGGTAGAGAGAAAGAAGTAGACAACAAGAGAGAAGGTAAAATCCCATGTCCTCACTACATAATTTAACATTAAATAATAAGTAATTGTATTCAAAAGTAGTATGTAGCAAGTAATATAATATTTTTCATTTTGAAAAAGTGTAACAAGTAAAAAGAAATGGAGAAAGCATAAAATGTCTGGACTACATAGTTACTTCTAATCATTGCCTTAATTTTTAAAAATGGTACGGAGAAGAACAATGTCCAAATTAAACCTTAACACGCACGATGTCTTGGTTTAGCATTTGCGGGCTTGGCACTTGAGAGGTGGGGGGAGTGAAAGGTAAGGAGAATCTCTACCTCTAAGTACAACAATTGGGAGGATTTGACCTTATGACCTTGAGGTTACACAGTGATTCCCCAACCAACTAAACCAAGTAAGCTTAGAATTCATTGCCTAATACGGGTTGTATGAAAAGGGTACCGTATTGAGGAGTATAGGCTTGAAAAAAACTTAAACGATGTTGTACTATTTCAACTTAATGTTGCTACTAATATATAAAATCAAATATTATTCCTTTGTTCCCAAATAAGTGTTACGTTGAGTAAATCGACATTATTCATCAACTAACTTTGACCCTATTTTCTCGCTATTATATAAAGAAAAAATATAGTCAATTGAGATCTTGTTAGATTTGTCTCAACATATACTTTCAAAATATCAACTTTTTATAATTTTTACTTGTGAGCAAATAAAGATATTATCTATCAAAGAAGCACATTGCGTTACATGAGAAAGTTGAATGCAACACTTATTAGAAACAAAGGAAATATTATATAAGATAAGCTGGATTTGATCTCAATGTATATATGTAATTTTAACTTTCATATGAATGGTCAAATTTTAAAAGTTGGCAAATGAGATGGCCAAAATGGAATAACTAGATAAAAAGAGAGGAAAACAACTTAAAAGGTTTTGGACTAATGTTGGTAGTGCTGGAACTTGGAAGTGGCAATTCGTTACCCATACTGCTTAGGCAACATAGCCCAGATGGCCCACGTAGCCATCAACATGCAGCCTTGCACTAATATTCTGCATATGATCAAGCCCTCACCACAACACACACCTTGCCCAATAGCAACTAGTTTTTAGGCCCGGGCTATGCCCCGGGTGACGGTACTTATATTTTTCATCTATTAATAATTTTATTTTAAAATGATTACACCATATATCAGTTGGTGCACTGGTAAATGTATCTTAATTCTTATTAATAGGTCATTTGCTCGATTCAAGACATCATTATATTTTTTTCCAAAAAATATGATGACCAGTCTATTGTTGGTTAATTGCACACGCGATAAAATGCTAGTGCAAGAGGAAAGGTTCCACATGGCACATAAAAGCACAACTGAATTAAATTATATATGCAATCAAGGAATTTGTGCTATGATTAACAATTTCACTGACCTTCTTTATGGGCGTTGCCCTCTGACCTTTGAACTCCCTCTCGATTCGTATTCTCAAACAACAACAATAAGATTTGATTAGCATCAAGAATAATTTGTAACGCCACCCCATTAGTTACGAAGTAGAGGACTCAAACATTCATGGTGAATTTCGAAAGGAGAGATGGAGCAAGGGAATGACTGCAAAAAAGAAATCAAATAAGAAAATAAAACTTTATGGCTGGAAGTAGGCATTGACTGCCACATTACTATTACAACGCATATCTATAATTTATTTGATCAAATTTGATACGTATTTGTTAGTTTGATTCTTTTGTGAGTGTTATAATATGTCTTTAAATAAATTAATTAATTTCAATTGAAAGAAAAAATATTTTTTTTTTGACAGGAAAAGAAAAAAAAAACAAACTTGTCGTAACATATTTTTGAAAATTTCAACTTTTTTTTTTGGAAAATTCCCAAAAACATTAATAGTCAACCATTTGTATTGGAAATCATGAAAAACAAAAAAAATAGGATTTTTTAACTGGAATAATACAAACTTTGGCCCGTTCTCTCGCAATAATACAAACTTTTGATTATTTTTTAATAATACAAACTTTATGTCAAAATTCCTCCAGTAGGTCATGACCGGTTCCTAACTTGTTGGTGCAGGTAAAATTCATACATGACACTCCCTAAGACACGTGTCGCTTGCTTATTGGTTGATTTTTTTAATTTTTATTTAAATTTGAAAAACAAAAAAAAAACCTTTTTTTTTCTTTCTCCTTCACCCACCCCACCCCACCATGCCCAGCCTTCGGCCTTTCCCTCAGCCTCTCTGTCTCTCTTCGTCCTCCCCCCCACCCCGTCGAGTCCAGAACCCCACGCCCGTCGCGAGCCCGTAACCCCACGCCCGTCGCGAGCCCGGAACCCCACCCTTCCCCAACCCCGTCGGCTCGAGCCCCGGAACCCCACGCCCCGTCTTCTCTCTCACTCTCTCTCCTCATTTTTCTGTTCTGAGAAAAACCCACTTCAATTTTGAAGATAACTTTTCTGGGTTTCTATTTTTACACTTAAAGACCTTATCTTTGCCTTAGTTTTTCAGTTTTTCTTCATCCCATTTGAGTTTATGTGGAAGTAATAGAAATGGGTTGTTGATTTTTCCTTTTTTTGGGTTAATTTTAGTGGTGGGGGTTGTTTTTGGACCCACTTGATTGAGCTTGCAAGTTTAATCCTTTAATGGAAGTAAAGAAGGGCTGTGGAAGTTGTTTACATATTTTGATTGGATTTGGTGGGTGGGGTTCATGGTGGTTGTGGTTGGATTTTGTATATTTCGGGGTGAGGTGGCTTCGGTGGTGGTTGTGGGGTGGTTTCGGTGGTGGTTGTGGGGTGGGGGAGGGGGTGACCGGGTTTCGTGGTTTTCGAGGGTGGGGTCCGCGGGTTGTTTTCGGGGGGTGGTTGTGGGTTGGTTTCGGTGGTGGGCGTGGGGTGGGGGTGGGGGTGGGGGTTTCTTTGGGTTTGGCGGTTTTCGGTGGTGGGGACCGTGGGTTAGTTTCGGTGGGTGGTTGTGGGTTGGTTTCGGTGGTGGTTGTGGGGTGGGGGAGGGGGTGGGGGAGGGAGTGGTGGTGTGGGTTGGTTTCGGGGTGGTGGTTGTGGGGTGGGGGGAGGGGCTGAGGTGGTTCAGGTGGGTGGGGGGTTGGCGGAGGAGGGAGAAAGAAGAAATATCATTTTGTAATTTTTTTTTACCTGTTTTACAGGCTACAAGTCAACTTGACCTATTGGGGGAATTTTGGCCTAAAGTTTGTATTATTAAAAAATAATCAAAAGTTTGTATTATTGCGAGAGAACGGGCCAAAGTTTGTATTATTGTGGTTAAAAAATCCCAAAAAATAAGCAAAAATTAGAAAGAAGGAAGTAGCTAGAGATGGCCAACAGTGCGGGCCAATCCATCCCATCCAGCCCAGCCCACCTCGTGGGCCGTGTGGGTCAAGCCCATGAAAAGCCCGGTCCAGTCCACCTCGAACCGTGAAATTGGTGGATGGATCGTGGGCCGAATTTTCTAAGCCCAACCCACGAGAGCCCGCTACTAAAATCGTCCAGCCCGGCCCACAAAACCGGTCCAATCCGACCCATGAACCAGACCAGCCCAACTCAAGTAATTATTCAACCAAATTATGTATATTTTAATCAAATTGTATATATTTTAATCAAATTGCATATATTATAATTCAATCTAGTTCAAAAATAATGAAATTATTCATTAATATTTATAATTATATATATTGATTAATTTTAATGGTTTTATGTAACAATAATGAATAATTTCAATGAATCAATAATTTTGAAAAAACTAGAAATTTTCTCATGTCGGACCGCCAGCCCGATCCAGCCCCATAGGCCCACAAACCGCCAGAACCGCTTCCCTTAACCGTAATAACCGGTAACAGACCGGTGTGGGCCAAATTTTTTTTGTATTGATTTCAATTAATCAATTAATTTTTATATTGATTTTTTTATACAGTGACCCCTTTTTTTTCATAAATCACGTGAACTAACATTAGGTCCACACTAATTTTGTGTGGACCATGTCCATATAAGTTTTTTACTTCTTTGAATTAGTGGAATACATATCAACACATGATTATAAAAAGATGAGTTGATAATAATAATACTTCCTCCGTTCCAAATTAAACGCAACAATTTAGAGGGCACATACTCCTAGTTGAAATTTCTTAAGGGGTGATTAGAAAAAAGGGAGGGGCATGTGATTAGTTTAATTAAGCACCACCAACTCCCACCAGTCCACCACCACCAAATGCCACCACCACCTACTGCCACAACCTAATCCACCAAGGCACCACCACCACCGAGACTACCACCACCACCGAGGCACTGCCACCACCACCACCGAGGCACTGCCACCACCACCAAGACACTGCCACCACCACCACCAAGGCACGTGCAACACCACCGAAACGCCACCACCATCAAAACACTACCAACACCACCGAAATCCACCACCAAACCCCAATTTCACCACTAACACCACCGAAATCTATCAAAAAACACCCTAAAAACACCACCACAAGGTAAAACTACAACCTTAACCACCGAAATTCCAAACCCCCTTTTTAATTTCATCATACGCCATTCTTTGGGCTTCAAGACGCATCGTAGAGTTATTATCACAACGATCAGCGATGAATAAGATCCGTATGATCAGCGATGAAGATGTGATGGCGAGAGAAATAGATGGAAGAGAGAGAGAGATCTGCAGGAGATAAACATATCGCGAAGAGAGAGAATCGAGGAGAGAGAACGAAAGAAGATCGAAGGTGGAAATCGCGACTGATTGTTGTGGGTGTTGGTGGAAATCGTGACTGGTGGGTTGATTTCTGGGAGTGGTGAGGAGAGATAAGATGGTTGTGATGGTGGTGGTGCCCGAAATCGCGGAGGCCGGAGATAGGAGGATGGTGGCGGTATGAAGATGGTGGTGGTGGTGGTGGTGGTGGGTGATGGTGACGGTAGAGGAGAAACTTGAGGTGGTGGGATTGAGGAGAGAGAATCTTAAGGTGGGTGATGATGGAGGTTTAAATGATGATGATGAAGAAAAGTGGTGGTGGGTGAGAGTTGAGGAGATAGAAAGAGGAAGATGATTTGGATTTGTATTTATTTAAATAGTATGATAAGTTCTTGTTAAGGGTTTAATTAGTTTTCATTAGGTATAATTAAGTATGGTTTAATTTTTTAGTAAGGGTATTTTTGTAAATTCACACCTAAAAAACTTACTAAAAATAGAAAGTTTGGAATTGTTGCATTTAATTTGAAATTTTCCAAAATGGAAACTGTTGCGTTTAATTTGGAACGGAGGAAGTAATAATAATAATAATAATAATAATAAGGAAAAAAAAACTTGTTTCATTAAAAAAGCGGGTTTATACTTATTTTTTTTGGGCCCCTTTCGTGAACCCTGCGGTAAGATGAATTTCCTCTGTGCTGCCCTCGCATAGGGTCACTCACCCAAAGGCCCAACAAGCCCCAGCCCCCAACCACAATAATATTGTAAATTTTTGCTTTCACCAAGATTTGAACCTTGATTTCTTATATGGGAGATAAGAAGCCATATAATTGAAGTATTGAACCCAAGTGCTCTTGGTAAGCGGGTTTATACTTGCTCAACTGAAAGAATGTTACAACTTACCACTCGAATAAAAGTAGAACCCTAAATCTTAGGAGTATTTAAATACCCCATTGGTCACCAAAAAGTTGGTAAGAACTTGAAAGTTAAAATACCATCATTTTATACTGAAGTAGACGCTAGTCACGCTACTACTGGTACATAAAAAATTAAATCTTTGATTTTATGTGTCCGGTGTCCCTTCATCTTTCTTACTATTATTGCAACTTGTTTAAGGCAGTATCATCTATGATCTAACACCCTTTTTTTCACTGCTATTAATTCACTTTCATTTTGACAGCATCAAGAAGTTTTTACTGAAGAAAACCAACAGTGTTAGTAGTATTTTACAATTTTCTCTCTCCTCCAAAGTCATTCAAAAGGTATAAGAATCTTCTTTTTTTTTACCAACTTTTTTCTTACCGAACATTTTGCTCTCATCTGTAAACAATTTTTTATGCCATTTTCCTGGGTTAGTTGTGCTTCGGTACCAGTAAAATATCATATAAATGTGTAATGTGATTGAAAGTTGCAATTTTTAATAGACAAATGTATTTTTTTTATGTATATATATATATATGAAGTATATATTTTGTAAGAATCATGTGTTGGGTTTGACCTTTTAAATTTTTTATGCATTCTTTTTTAGCTGTTAAATGGCTGAGAACACCTGAAAATGATATTGCCTGGGTTATGAAACTAATATGGCGGCTAAGCTTTTTTTTTTTTTTTTTTTTGGTGACAAAAAGTAGAAATTTAATAAACTAGATGAATTTTTTAATGGCAGAACATGAGTTTAGAGGGTATTGTGGGTAAGGTACCCCAAAATCTACATTTTAAAACATGAAAATCAACCCCAGATGATTATTTGTATAAACAGTCACCCTTGTCTCACATACATGATACAACAAATAATAAATATTCTTTCCTTTTATAAAATTTTAAAGATTTGAGTTAAAATAGCATAGATTTCATTTTACTATTAAATACTCTTAAATTTTTTTTGCAAGTTTAACTTTTAGAAAAATTATAAGTGACCTATTTTTGGACGGTCTAAAGAATATAAAAAATGTGGCATAGAGTAGTATAGCGAGTTGAAAATTTATTTTTGTCCGAAGGATTGGATTTTGTCTTTTTTTTTGGACAGCTGATGGCTTGGATTTTGTCATTTTGATATGTTTGAACTTTGAATTTTGATAATTATTGTGGACTGTGGACCGTGGTACAAACTACAAAGGGAGAAAAGTAATAAGCTCATTTGGGGGTACATAAATTTTTAAAAATAATCTCAGGGGCAGAATTGTAATTTCATACTTTTGATTATCTTAATTATTTTTCTTTTTTATTACCCATTTATGCCCTTAGAATTAATGAATGCTTTTACACATTGGTAAGATGAACACATATGAATCGGGATTGGTTGAAGTAGTGAGTTTTCCCATCTTCACTAGTAAAGTCTAGGGTTTGATTGTGACTTCGCCAGCTAGAAAGAGAAAATATTAATTTATATTAAAGTTCAATGCGTGTGTCATGGAAAGTTAGTGTCATTCCAAAAATAGAAACAAAAGAAATGGGTAAACTAATAAGGGACATCCCAAAAAAGGAATACGGGTAAACTAATAAAAACCGGCGGAGGTAATATTTATTCCAGCTGCTTGCTGAAGTTTATGTGCTCAATTGCTCATTTGGATTGTGTTAATAAGGGTGTAGTATAAAAGTGAGGATGAAAGTGATGTTTCTACTTTCTAGCTTTATAGAAAATGTTCAAGACTATGAACGCTCTTGTGTGTTTGAAATCTGCTATTACTTGTTCTTAGTCCGGGATTCTTACTTTTTTACATAAATCATGAATTTCAGCTTTTATGTGAATCAATGCTGCCAAGCCTTGCATATAATAAAACTATATGTGGTGTTTGATGGAGTTGTATGGTCAAATTCTAACATGTTTAGACTAGACAATTAATATTTCCTTGATCAGAACTATAAAATGCAAATATGTTGCACTCAGGCATGTTATTTGAAGATTCAGTTGTAATTCTGAGAGCAAACTGCATGAATGTTGCTACTGGTATAACCATATTTAGGTCTCAGACAGATCATTTCAATTTTCTTTTCCAAGAGTTGTGACATTTCCCTCTCTTTTTTTCAAGGATTTTGATGGATTACAACTCAGATGAAAAATCTGACATCAGTGATTCTGAGATTGAGGAGTATGCAGAGATACCGTATGAAGCCTTGAGAACTGGAACATACAATGTATGGAGCATAAGAGGTGCCCTTAGGTGCCCATTTTGTGCAGGAAAGAAGAAGCAAGAATATGCCCTCAAAGACCTGCATCAGCACGCATCAGGTGTCGCCAAAGGTGCTGCCCATCGAAGTGCCATACAGAAGGCTACCCATTTTGCACTGGCTAGATATTTGGAAGTTGACCTAGGCTTTGGATCAGTTCAAGCTAGTCAACCAGCTGAGCCAAAGCCACAACCTGACGAACCAGAAGAGGAGGTCCTGTGCTGGCCATGGATAGGCATTATTGTGAACATTATGAATGATGCAGAGACTGGGAAGCAATTGGCTGACAGTGGATTTTGGATGAAGACTTTCTCGAAGTACAAGCCGCTGGGAGTTGAGGTTTTTCAGGATGAACAAGAACAAACTGCAAAAGCAATTGTGCAGTTTGATAAAGAATTGAATGGTCACAAGAATGCACATGACTTTGAGAAGTCATTTGAAGCTGATCGTCATAGCAAGAAGGATTGGATTGCAAATGGAGGGAATGTTGGTTCCCATATATATGGATGGCGTGCTCGTGCAGATGACTACAATGCAAAGGGGCAGATAGGAAAATACCTTCGCAAGAACACAGAACTCAAGACATTTTCTGAGATTATTCAGAAGGGGAAACAGGGTAGTGCAACTATTGTTGTCAACTTGGCAAATGAGATTGATATGCAAAATCAGAACCTGATTGAAATGCAATCCATGGTCAATGAAAAGTCTATGTCCTTGAATCGAATGCTTGAGGAAAAAGATGAGCTGCTGCAAGCATTTTATGTAGGTCAGTTTCCCATGGACAACCTGTGTTGCTTATAGTAATAGTAATGCTTCTGTTGTAAGAATATTGTTTAATTTCAGCCCATGTTACAGCTGGTTGTGTTCACTCTAATTGGTGCATATTTTTATTTTGCAATTTTTAGCATGGAAAAACAAACTTTTCCCTCCTGCCTTATCAACTTGTTTCCGACTGTAGAAAGGCTTGTATTGCATGAGTGTAAGGGCTAAACACTTCTCTATAACCCTGCAGTAAATATTTGGATCTTTGACCTTTCCACATGTTGTGCTTCCCTATCTTATCTGAGTACATTTTGAGATTGCTTAGGGCTTTCTGTCTTGTTTTGCGTACATGCATCCCATTTGATGTACTTATTATTTTCAAGGTCTTTCTGTAAGTGCCTCCTAAGCACCACGAGAAAAAGGTCAGATAGTGTCAAGATTAGAAGGTTTGTTTGCCTTGTCTGATTATTTTATGAAACTATCACATTACTTGACAATCTTGTCCTTGTTCGGTTCTCAACAGGAACCCAGGAGATGCAGCGAGTGGCTAAAGATAATGTTCAAAAGATGTTACAAGAGCGAGAAAAGATGTTCCACGATTTGGAGTCTAAGAGGAAAGAGCTTGATCAGCGTACCAGCGAATTAAGCAAGCGTGAGGCTTTAACTGAGCTTGAAAAGCAGAAACTTGAGGAGGAGAAGCTACAGGTGACTTCCTTATTCTCTCAAATAACAATGGTCTGGAAAATAGAGACATATTTGTACACACTTTGTGGTTGTTGCTTTCTTATATACTATGACAAACTTGAGTTTCAAAGTACTTGTAAACAAGATTTTGTTATTAGAAGTAGGATGCTCTTAGTTTAAGATCATTCAGGTCATGTATCAATGTATGCACTAGCCTTTAGGTAGTGGCAGGTTCTGATTGCATTTATAGAGGTGGTGTTTATATATTTTACAATAGTGATTTAAAGTTTGGTAGGTTTTAATTTATTTTTTAGTTTGGCCAGCTTTAAAGAAAAGAAAAATTTACCCATAATATCTGTCTCACTTGATCTAAATTAGCATGGGGGATCTGCCACTGATTACAGCCATGATTCAAGCTTCGGTAATCTCCACAGTCAGCTAGTCTCGCATAGTGTAGAGGTAGCATGGAGTAAGATCATAAGGTGGTTTTCAGTTGTAACTTTGAGCAGGATTAGGTATTTAGGTCTTTCAGTTCTTGGTAATTTCCACTTTGTTTTGTCTCTGCAATGTAATTCAGTAGAAACTATCTGTTTCAAGTTATAATTTCGAAGATTTGATTAATGGTAGAAACTAATGTCTTACCCCAGTTTAGTTTAAAGTTGTACTGTTTATTATTATTTTGTTTCTGGACTTGCATCTATATCTCATGTAAGTTTCAAGATATTGTGGAGGTTTATGAATTTGGCTCTCTATTATTGGTGAAAGTCAATGCACTGATCATCTTCTGATTTTCCAGAATGCTGAAAGAAATAATTCACTATACATGGCTTCCATGGAGCAGCAGATAGCAGATGAAAATGTATTGAGGCTTGTCAAACAACATAAGGTGAATGCTCATTTCTTGTGCATCAGAGCATGTTCATTTCATATATAGCTCACTGATAAAGTTCTGAAAGTGCAGAGGGAGGAGGAGGAAGCCTTGAAAAAGATTCTACAGTTGGAAAAGGAGCTGGATGAGAAGCAGAGGTTGCAGTTGGAGATCGAGGAGCTAAAAGGAAAATTAGAAGTCATGAAGCATCTGGGAGATGATAATGATGATGCAGTCAAGACGAAGATGAAGGACATGACTGAAGAGTTGAATGATAGGATCGATCAACTGAACGATTTGGAAGCTTTGAATCAAACTCTCATGGTAAAACAACGACAGAGCAACGATGAGTTACAGCCAGCTCGGGCTGAATTAATTGCAGTATGTCCTTGCAACATTCAATCTTTTGCAAGATATCCATACTCTTGGTTATTATCTTTCTTTCAGTTTTGATTTATGCCTCAGTTTAGTGTATTTTCTAGCTATAACGTTAACATCTACTTATTTGTGTTTCAGGGTCTGCTGGATATCCTGCAAAGTAATCGCACTAACTTTGGGGTCAAAAGAATGGGGGAAATTGATGAGAAGGCCTTTGTAATGGAGTGCAAGAAAAGATTTAAAGGAGATGAGGCTCTAATGAAGGCAAGTAAGGGATGCTCTTTGTGGCAGAAATACTTGGGAAATCCAGCATGGCATCCTTTCAAAATTATTGAGATTAATGGAAAGAATGAGGTGAATTGTGTTGCTTGTTTACATCAAAAGCTCCTAAGTTCAAGTCTTCCAGTTTGTCTATTGTTTACTACCATTGTTGAACCTTAAAATGGATTAATGATACAGGAAATAATCAATGAGGAAGACGAGAAACTGAAAAGGCTCAAGGCGCAGTGGGGTAATGAAGTCTATAGAGCAGTTACTGTTGCCCTGCATGAGCTCAATGAATACAATCCAAGTGGGAGATATGTGGTAAATGAGCTCTGGAACTATAAGGAAGGGCGAAAGGCTACAGTAAAAGAAGTTGTAAGTTATGTCTTTAAGAATCTGAAGGCTCTGAAGCGCAAGAAGTGAAGTTGCTATCTCGAACGAGTGTAGTGTAAGTACGACAGCCTAACTCGGTTTATGTTTTGCTGTGTTGCTGTATGTCATTCCCTGTGTGCAGCTTGCATGATATGGTTAAATTACTTGGAAGTAATTCTTCCTTCGGTGATCAGAAGCCTGATAAGTGCCTGATAAGCTGTGACATTGAAGAGCGCAAAAGGATGAACAGTCTAGAAATATGTATTTGCTTGCTGGCCATATTTCTGTTACCCGTTTCTCAGGATGTTGAACTGGCTGTAGAATGTGTCCACACTGATTAACATTGATAAAATTACCACGTTAATCAACCAATTCTTATTAATGCAACCATTCTTCTCGAATTGACTTGTCTGCTCATTTTTGCTTCTCCCTTTATCTTATGCTATTAGTGGCTGAAAATTTTGATACTGAATCACTTTTTACCTAATTCGAATCACTTCATAATCTTTTTTAATAGAAGTATGTAATTATGTAGGGGAACTGACCAGGCTGATTTTTTGGTTGATGATTCTGAAGTGTTACCGAGAAGATAACAAGGAATGGCGACAATGTTTAAGGCTTATGATGTGAGCATTTGAAATGCATACTCTTTTGGACAGGCGACAGTGTTTTGTGTTTGTAAATGATGGATAGATGGATGGTTGTTTTTTGGCCTTGGTGGCTAGCAAGTAGTACTCATAAATCTATCAACGTATATGTATACAAGTGGTTTGGGGAGAAGATTGACAACAACTCATTTATAATAGAGTACTTGATGATGCAAAAGATTTTTGTGGCATATTTAGTACCTAATTTTTTAAATGTTGCTGGTGCAACTGATCGAAATGAACTATTCATAATGTCGAGAAGAAACTCATTAAATAATCTTTCAATCCTCAAGATTAGAGATAGAAAATAAAGTAGGGAAATCCATAATGCCTACTAGATTAGAGCCTCTATCATATTTTGAATTTACCTGTCCATTTTGAATTTTTCAAAATGAGGTATGTTAATGAATTTACTACTTGAGGCACATCAAAAACTATAAAGATCTAAGTAATATGGCCATAATCATAGATGAAACACTATTTGACGAAAAATCTCCATTGAGTTTCACAAAGATATAAATCGTATTGAAATTCACAAATAATTGATAGCTCCACTACATGAAACGAAGCACCATTTGGCCGCAAAGTTTGCCAATCAAGTTTCATGTACTTACAATTAAGGGTGAAAGTTATTCGGATAAAATCCGAAATCCAATCCAATCCAATTCGAATTAGTAATTCGAAATGTGTTCGGATTGAGATTTTTTGAAAAATTGGATTTTCGAATCGGATTGGATTGAGGGTAATTGGATCCAAAAATCCAATATAACCGAATAGTAATATGCCTTGTATTATATATCCGGATCGGGCTTAAGTGCTTAACTGATTTTTTTTTTTTAAAAAGCCTAGTCCATAGCCCAGTAGGTGTAGCACTTCAACCCTTCCCCTGAAACCCTAACGGCACTTAATTTCCTCATTTCCTAAATCTACTAAAATTTCTTCATTGTCTTCAATTTATTTCATCGAAGAACTAGAGTTTTAAAAAAATCGGATTTTCGGATCGGATCCAATCTAGAGTATGAAAATTCGGATTGGATCGGATCAGATTCAAATTCAAATTGGTTTGGATTCGGATTGGAAAATTGAAATCCAAATTTTGTTCGGATCAGATTGGATTAAGCCCTAATCCAAACCGTACACCGAACTTTCACCCCTACTTACAATTAATGTATTGTTCACCTAAACTTCAATTTGAACTTTATTGAGTGATATGTCTAGAATCACAAACAAATAGTCGTCTATTAGTAAACCTTTAATAAAATAATATTATAATTTTGTTTATATCAAAAGCCTTATTAATGAAATATTAGGTCTACTAATGAAACTTATATTCACATTAGTAATAGTTTAAAGGTATTATGTAATAAATGATTCCAATATAAAGTCAGTTTATTAGTGAAGCTAATTATATAAGGAGCAGCGACGCACAATGAATGTGCTTCTTTGTGTATTATGATCATTGTATAAGAAGACTTATTTATATTACAATAGCATATAAACCATATATGTAATCTCTGAGTTACAAAGAGTGCAAATCCGATTCAACTCGTTTATGAGACACATTTATCTGACTTGCACATATATAAGCAAAACCAAATAAGATTGGTAACTCGATAAACAAACTTTCTCTTTTATAGAAATAAAGTCAAAATCAACCAAATATAACCCCAACAAAATAAAACTTATATTATAATTCCCTTCAAAAAAAAAAAAAAAACTTATATTATAATAAGAAAAAAAATTAAAATATTATACTATGTCATTGATAAAAATCAATCTACCAAGTACACGGGTTGTTGTATCAAATTTATGTTGAAATTTTAATCCTAATCCAACCCCTATAATGATGGGTCGTATTTGGTCAACTCGATTACTTAAATGAGTTTTGAAACTTGAAACTCTTAACCCAAATTAAATATGTCAATTTTTGCCAACTCTACCGGAAAGACTAAAATCCTTTGTAAAAAGCCAATATAATTATACAAATTGCCATGAGACAATGATAGCCTAAGAGTCTATAGGAGTACTATTTTCAAATCTCCATTGTTTAAAAATGTTTTGTCTACCCAGTTTCCCACGTACAAATAGATATTGATACAATGGTACTAACTAGAGGTGGCCACGATCCGATTTGAGCCGGTTCAAGGCTGGTTCCCCCGGGGGTGGTTCAGGCAGCCATGACACTGAACTGTCCGGTTAGGTGACCAGTCCGGCTCTGATTTCAGAGCTAGTAAATGTCAAACCTAAACCGGTTTACGAACGGTACAAAGCGGTTTCATGGGAGATTCTGTTCAGGGCCAGCCCACCAGTTCATTACTTAAAACCCTAATGTTCCCCAAATCAAGTAACACCAACAAAGAATCAAGCAACACCAACCGGTTCAAAGCGGTTCCATGCGCGGTCCGGTCCGATTCTCCTCCTCCACCACTGGACCCACGCCAGCCCTATCAAATACACGGTTCCGAGCCTTGAGTATTCATGGTAACCCTCGCTATAGCCATAATTTTGTAATTTTGTGATCTAAAGTTGAAACAAAAAATATGCCAAAAAGAGAAGGGCAAGGGATGGGGTAAAACGAAAGGCAGCATAATGCCATTGAAAGGTAACTAATAGAATAGTACCTCCAGATGAAAGCTTCACATAGGCTAGAAAAGATAGGTCCAAATACGTCAGACTCCTTGGACATCCTTAGTATAACTCTTCTTACGATCTCACCCAGATACATTCCAGATATCATATTCTCAAAACCCTGCAGCAAAAGAACACGTCTTCTAATCACTTATTCCTTCATAATCTATATTCTATCCTTTTACTGGAAGCGAGAGAAAGTGAACTCTACGAATTAGTTGCATGATGATGATGATGCCAACCTGGTCGTTGGGATTAGGGCTCTCCGCATCTAACTCAATGTCATAAGAAGTTCTTGGCAAATGGGACGACCAAAAGTTACCCCACTCCATATTGACAACCTAATTAATATTAGACAAAAAAATACATAAAACTTCACAAAATTTATCACAACAAGTGCTAACAAAAATGGTTGAAGAAATATACCATGCCTCCTGAAGATGTAGGGAGGCCTTGAGACTTAATGATCGCATCTGCCTGCTCAAAATAGCAGGCATTTGTTCCAGTCCAATGATCACTGCATCAACGGTGTCCTCGTCATTATAATGTCCAAGCGCCAATGTCCCCACAGTATCATTTACCTGATTAAGAACAAATAGAAAGCTTACTCTTCAATATGTGCACAACAAGTAACCGCACTGAATGGTGGTGCATTGACACTTAACAGAGAGCAAGGAAGATCCATGCTGTCACATAGTTTGGATAATGTGCTAATGAGTATATCAAGCATGCAAGGGTTGCTATCAGTTTGTAACATCATCATCGAAGCAAATGGTGTGAAAGTCGAAGGTCTCTACTCTACTGGGAAACGGGAAGTATGCATCTATGCATGAGCTAGTTCGCGAGAATCTTGACTATTGATTAACCTTATGGAACACACCAAAGTTCAACCAAAACTGAACAAAGATATTAGCCACAAAAGATAAGCTTACCAAGGCTGCAATATGCATATCTAGTCCCAGTCTAGACATTGCTTGGTGCAAGCGTTCACTAACATCGTTAGCTACCTGAAAGATAACAAGCAATTAAAAAAAAGTATCATAACCTGAACATTTCATAAACCGACAGACTAAAAAAGAAACATATCCATTTTAAAAGATTTAGCAAGAAGAGAAAATACAGTATGGACCTTCCAAAATTCTATCTGCTCATCAGTTTTACCAACAATAAGCTCTTTTAAGAAAGTAATGAATTAAAAAAAAGTTTGAAAAAATTTGCTTAACATGATTCAGCAAGTCAAGCTAAGCATAGCATGAAAATTAAGCAAAACTACATGAGTCCATCAACCTCAACTGATAGAAAAAACTGGGTAATTTAAACGCAAGCATTGCATGCTAACAAACTGACCATATCACGAACGGAAAACCCTTTTGTCCATTTCATCAAAATTCTGGAAGAAAATGACATTTGCTTTACAGGAAAAGAAAAGGTAAAACCAAGATTCTCTCTTGACACAGGAGAAAGATCTGGATCTTTGTCATTCTCTTGACCACAAAAGTCCTTTAGTGATGTCGCGATGAAATCCAACAAATACTGCAATGACAACAATCCATTTTTCTATAAACGAATGAATACCGAACAGCAAACATTACAAGACAGAATGTGAGCAACCTCACTGGTGCTAGTCATTAAATGCTTGAGAATGGGCTTCCTTTCAACATCATGTCTAACGATGCCGGATCTTAGTCCTCCTAGCTGAACCTGCAAGACCCTAAAATTAGTACCTCCAAGATCTAGTGCTGTAGTGCATAATATATTCCCTTCTCATTCCTAAAGAAAAAATGCTAGTAATCAATTGAGTGTATAAGAGACATAAACAAAAAGACAATTACAGGCTTTCACTTTTTGGCCAAGTAATATGCAGCTAGTAATCAACATTGTTATTAAAAAAAAGAGCTACAAGGTCCACAACCAATAACCTCCAAGAAGCTACCACATCTTATTAACAGAACAATAAGAAGGATAAAAGTATGGGAAAACCACAGTTTCTATTACACTGTATTAAGGTAAGATGACTCTTAAGAATGCCAATTTTTCCCTTTCACAGTGGTGATGTCCACATTCAATGGCAACAGGCTGTCAACTGTGACAGCTACAGAGATAAAAACCCACACATTCAACAAAAATATGACTGCCAACGTCCCCCCAAGAATTGATAAAAAAGAAAATATACAACTAAGTACTTAAAACAAAAACCAAAACGTTAAAGAAAGAAAAAGGTAAACAAGCTTAGTATCAAATTCAGTTTCTAGGGAACCAGATGATTAGTTAATGCTCCAAACACAATGGCCAACAAATTGCAATTTACACCGATTGTTTCGAAAAGAACCAAATGATTCATTAATTGACATCAACTATCAACCCCATTCATGAATGAGCCCTAATGACCGCGGCATCGCATATGCCGAGCTTAGAGCAAAAGGCAATGAAACATGAAACTTCAATAGTTCAACAAAAGATATTAAACTTCAATATTCAACAAAAGATATTAATGGACTCCATGATAAAGACAATTTACATTATTAATCAGAGAACAAACAGATTACATCACATTCAGAAAAACCATACATTTAAGAAGTAAACAAAACAAAATTCCACATACTGCTCCAACACTCCTTGTTTTCCTTTTCTTCTCCTCCACCTTCACCGCCACCACCATTGACGACAAAAAAAAGGATTTCACCTTTTCCTATCTGTCACACTTGATAGTGTAATAATAAAAATATAATCTAATACTACAATCACTAAAAAAGTTAAAAAGGCAGACAATAAATAGACAAATAACATACTTGTATCAGATAAAAAGAAGCAGCAGAATTAGACAGGAAATTTTCGTGAAAAAAATCAAAGTTGAACAAATTTTCATAGCAAAATTATCAGCCAATCTACTAATAACAAAAATTGAAGATGTTTGAAATTACCAAAAAAGATTCGTTGCGAAAGATTGTAGAAGGTGAGCGAGATTGAGAGAGAGCGGGTCAGGTTGATGCTGCTTGCAGAGATTGTAGAGTGACTCGGCTTGAGAACGCTGTCTAGGAACATATTGATGCATATAACGGAATTTTAGGAAACAAATTTCCTAACATCTATCACAAGATCGCATGCATAACATAAATATGAATCATATCATAAGGAAAATAATGTACAACCTTTGTAGCGTGTTTTCCACCGGATTGCAAATCTTTAGAGATCAAAGACAACGAATTGATGCCCCTCTACTTACCCACGAGCACCAATTGAAATCCCATTTTCTTAGAACGGAAGAGGATGAACGATTTCACTCTTCTTTACTTTTTAGGGAGGGTGGCCGGATTTTCCAAAGGAAATAATAGGGTTTTCTCTCTCTTTTCGGTTTGAAAGTTTCTACTATCAACGCTCTATTCCACCCTCTTATTATAACATTTTATAAAAGTAGGAGAATAGGTTTTTAGAGAGAGACCTAACCTAACCCTAATTTCTCCTATCGTAGGTTTCCTTACTTCAATTAGTTACTACAATGTGTGACCTCATAGGATTAGGTTAACTTAGTTGTAGGTTCAATCAATATTGTCCCACTAACCAACATTTATTCTCTAGCAAGTAAATGTGATTACTAAACTAACGTAATTAATTATCTCTATAATAATTCCTTTTATATTTAGTAATTACCGTGATGTCTAAGGACATATTCCTTCAATAACCCACTTGTCCGAAGACAAGAGCGCAATGTTAAATTCCTTAAGTCACTTAATGCCAAATTTGATAACACAATGTTATTCTCAAATTTATGTTCCTTGATCGCTGAGTTCGAACTGCTCAAATAAGGATTAACTCTTTAATCCTATTCCGCATGGCCATGCAATTTTCCAGTTCTCGCTCATAAAGAGGCCCAGACACCATTCCTATTTAATAGGAGGACTTATCCACTCTTGTATGACCATAACTCCCACTCAATTCTTAGCCCACCTGATCAGTGATCACTGCCTTTATAACCTCCTTTTACGGCACGGCGTTTAACAGTGTCAAAGTTAAACTAATTATATTGTGGTTATTAAGACATATCCATGTCTAAGGAATCCACTAAATATAGTAGTTTGATTCTACTTTTAGAATCTTATTAGGTCAAGTCTCAATGTATCAAATATACATCCATATAATCAATTAGACATCTCTATGTCTCCATAACCCATGGAACTGCGCTATCAATTAATTATACACTAGCCTTTTAAATAAATCACTTATGTCCAATTTAGTGATTTAGACTAGGGACTTTAAATAAATTGTGATTTCAGTTCACTTTATAGGGTTCCATTATCAAAATATTTTTGATAATCCTACTTGAAAACACAAATTATTTGGACATTTTAATTAATACTAAACCAAACAATTAAACAAGAACGAATTTTTATTGATAAACATTTCAAAGCATAATAAATGTCTTTACAATTGTAAACATGAAGTAAACAACCTAAAGCCATTCTCCCATATGCTTAAGCCCCATGGACCTAGTATGACACTCATGTTTAGGTTGAGCAAGCGGTTTAGTCAGAGGATCTGCTACGTTATCCTCAGTATGAACCTTGCTTACTTTCACATCCTCTCTACCAACGATTTCTCGAATGAGATGGAATTTCCTAAGCACATGTTTAGACCTTTGATGCGATCTAGGTTCCTTAGACTTAGCAATGGCACCATTGTTGTCACAATACAACTCAATGCCATTCTCAATGCTGGGAACTACACCAAGCTCACTAATGAACTTTTTGATCCAAACAGCTTCCTTTGTTGCATCTGCTGCTGTAATATACTCAGCCTCTGTTGTAGAATCCGCGATGGTACTCTGCTTAGAGCTCTTCCAGCTCACAGCTCCTCCATTGAGACAAAATATGAAACAAGATTGAGATCGGAAATCATTTTTGTCACTCTGGAAGCTTGCATCGGTGTATCCAGTAACAACCAACTCATCATCTCCACCATAAACCAAAAAATTATCCTTAGTCCTTCGCAAGTACTTAAGGATGTTTTCGCTGCAATCCAGTGCGCATCTCCTGGATTTGACTGGTATCTGATGCATATACTCAAAGCATATGCAACATCCGGTCGAGTGCATATCATGGCATAAATGATGGATCCTACTGCAGAAGCATAGGGAACATTACTCATACGCTTGACCTCATCAGGACTCGAAGGACACTGAGTCTTGCCAAGTGCAATGCCATGTTGCATGGGAATGAAACCTCTTTTGGAGTTTTCCAGCTTGAACCTTGCAAGAACCTTATCAATATAAGTTTCCCGACTGAGCCCAATTAGCCTTTTCGATCTATCTCTATAGATCTTTATTCCCAATATGTACTCTGCCTCTCCGAGGTCTTTCATAGAGAAATAATTTTTAAGCCATTCCATGACTGACTCAATCATGGTTTTATCATTTCCTATGAGAAGTATGTCATCCACATACAAGACAAGAAAAGTAATACTACTCCCACTTAACTTCTTGTATACACAAGATTCCTCTTCATTTCTAAGAAAGCCAAATTTCTTGACTGCCTCATCAAATATGAGGTTCCAACTCCTTGATGCTTGCTTTAGTCCATAAATGGACTTCTTCAGCTTGCATACCCTCCCTGGATTTTCTGGATCTTCAAAACCTTTAGGTTGTGTCATATACACATCCTCTTTCAAGAACCTATTCAAGAAAGCGGTTTTGACATCCATCTGCCATATTTCATAGTCATGAAATGCAACAATCGCAAGGATTATCCTAATGGACTTCAGCATGGCTACTGGTGAGAAGGTTTCATCATAGTCAATACCATGAATTTGTTTGAAACCTTTCGCCACCAACCTTGCTTTGAAAACACTAATGTTTCCATCCTTGTCTGTTTTCAACTTGAAAATCCATTTGCATCCAATGGGTTTTACCCCATCAGGCAAATCAACCAAGTCCCATACTTGATTTTCAGACATGGAATCCATTTCAGATTTCATGGCCTCAAGCCATCTTTCGGAGTCTTGACTCTCCAAAGCATCTTTGTAGCTAGTAGGTTCTTCTGATTCTAAAATCGTTATTTCAGAACTTTCAGTCAAAAGGAAATCAATATATCTCTTTGACGGAATGATGGTCCTACTAGACCTACGTTGGGGAACAACATAAGAAGTTTCTACCTCATTAGGTTAAGTGACTTCGCACAGAGTATCTCCAAGTGGGACGGTAGGAGGTACGTGAATTGAATGCACCGCCTCCTGAGCATTTTCATGTCGGGGCGCCTCTGATGAGGTGTTAACCTCATCCATTTGTTGTTCATCTCGAATTTCTTCGAGATATACATTTCTCCCACTTGTTTTTCTGGAAATAAACTCCTTTTCCAGAAAGACACCATTACGAGCAACAAACACTTTGTTTTCGCTTTGGTTGTAGAAGTAGTATCCCTTAGTCTCTTTTGGGTAACCCACAAAGAGACATTTATCGGATTTGGGTGAAAGCTTATCAGAAAGTAAACGTTTTACATAGGCTTCACAACCCCATATCCTTATAAAAGACAATTTTGGAACGTTTCCAGTCCACATTTCATATGGTGTCTTTTCTACTGCTTTGGATGGTGCTTTGTTAAGTGTGAATGTCGCTGTTTCAAGCGCCAATCCCCAGAATGAAATAGGAAGATCAGCAAGACTCGTCATGGATCGAACCATATCAAGTAGAGTTTGGTTCCTTCTTTCAGAAACGCCATTTAACTGTGGTGTTCTTGGTGGAGTCCATTGTGAAAGTATTCCACAATCCTTCAAATGATCACCAAATTCTTGAGATAAATATTCACCACCACGATCGGATCGCAATGCCTTAATTTTCTTCCCAAGTTGGTTTTGTACTTCATTCTGGAATTCCTTAAATTTTTCAAAGGATTCCGACTTATGCCGCATGAGGTAAATAAATCCAAATCTGATCACATCATCGGTAAAAGTAATGAAGTAACTGTACCCTCCCCTAGCCAACGTACTCATGGGTCCGCACACATCCGTATGTATGAGGACTAAAAGGTCATTGGCCCTTTCACTTGATCCTGTGAAAGGAGACTTTGTCATTTTCCCCATTAAGCAAAACTCACAAGTATCAAATGATTCGAAATCAAATGATTTGAGAATTCCATCTTTATGAAGCTTCTCAATACGCTTTGAACTTATGTGGCCTAATCGACAATGCCATAGGTATGTCGGGTTTGAATCATTTATTTTAGGTTTCTTGTTGTCTATGTTATAGATGTGAGTTTCTAAGTCTAGCACATATAAACCATTTGATAACTTAGCTGAGACATAGAATAAATCATTCAAATAAGCAGAACAACAATTATTCTTAATTTGAAATGAAAAACCTTCCGAATCCAAAATCGGAATCGAAACAATATTCTTGGTAATAGTTGGAACATAATAACAATTATAAAGTTCTAATACTAAACCAGAAGGTAAAAGTAGACTACAATCTCCCACAGCCAAAGCAGCAACTCGTGCTCCATTGCCCACGCGGAGGTCAACTTCTCCTTTGCTCAACGTTCTACTTCTTCTTAGTGCCTGCACATTACAAATAATGTGAGATCCACACGCAGTATCAAATACCCATGAAGTAGAAGTAGATACGTTAATCTCTATAACATAAATACCTGAAGTTGAAGCACCGCTCTTCTTATCCTCCAGATACTTGGGGCAGTTCCTCTTCCAGTGGCCAATCTTATGGCAGTGGAAGCACTCATGTAGTACTGCTACTTTTGCCTTAGGAGTGGCCTTTGGCTTAGAAGTATCATCAGTGGCAACAACCTTGCCTTTGTTCTTCTTCATAGGTGCCCCCTTTTTCTTGAATTGCTTGCCCTTCCTAACCATAAGAACATCCCTATGTTCAGGTTCAGCCGGCAAGCTCCTTTCAGCCTGAGTAAGCATACCATGCAACTCTTGCAAGGTAGCCTCCCCTCCTTGCATGTAAAAATTCAACTGAAAGTTTTGAAAATTTTCAGGCAAGGATTTGATCACAATATCAGTTGCCAGTTCCGGGGGATAAGGGAAGCCCAATTTTTCCATGATCTGAAAATGTCCAATCATATTAAACACATGCGGACCAACGGGTTTTCCTTTGCCCAACTTGCACTCCAGCAGCTTACAATGAGCTTCAAACCTCTCCAACCTAGCATTCTTCTGAAACATAGTTTTCAGCTGTTGGAGGATGGAGTAGGCATCGAGACCATTAAAACGCTTTTGAAAGTCTGGTTCCATGCAAGCAAGCATCAAATATGTAACTTGCACATAATTAGCCTCTTGAGTTTGCCTGGTTCGTCGTTCAGCTGCAGTTGCATTTTCTGGCAGGGGTCTAGGGAGAGGATTATCAAGAACACTTTCCCTTCCTTCGGCTCTAAGAACGATTCTCACAACCATTTCCCATTCTAGGAAGTTATGTGCAGTTAGTTTGTCCTTTTCGAGTAAATAGCGCAAATTAAAACCGGGGTGGTTGTTGTTGTTTGAACCAGACATGATAACTACAACAAAAGAATAATAAAGCAAGATTCAATCAATGTTTATCAAGAAAGCAGCAATTAAACAAATTTTAATTAACTACTACCCTTTATTCAAAATAAAAGTCCCCTATTGAATAAAGAAACACCAAGATCCCCTCCCACTACAATCAAACGGACTTTGGCCCTGCCTTCAATTTATAGTAGTTGAGGTAAGTAAACACTTTACTAATTATAACTAATTATAATTCTTGGTAGACAGGTTAACAACTCCTTGTTTACTCCTATCTCTTAGCTTCAAAACCCAAAACTTTGTCTTTTGATGATTTTGTTGAGTTAAACCAAACATTAACATGTAAGTTTCAAAAACCTACCCTACTATCCCCGGATAAAATGAGCAACACCCTGCTTTGGCAGAACCTATTACTCACTATCTAAGGCGTTATAGGTGTTGTTTGGAAAAGCAATTAAACTCAATATTACATGTTGGGGACCTAAGTTTACTATGTTGGTTAATTAAAAGTGAACACATAACATAGATAACCACACATATAAACTTAAGCAAGCGTTTAAACATAATAAATGCAAAAATTAATAAAAGCAATAACTAAATGATCTAGTATGGCCCCTAAACTTAGGAAAATAACTAATCTTCATGAATCTTCCCTTGAATCTCCATGGATCACCATCCTTGAAACTCCTTGGATCCTCATGCTTGATTACATAATTTGAATTAAATAAATAACGAAAATTTAAAGTTACAAAAAAACAAACGATTCGCATATCGTATTTAATTTACATTCAAATATAACGATTCGCATATCGTATTTACTATCCTAATTTGGGTCATACTAGTCATAACATGCAAAATATAATATCTTACATATTACATTAAACATCCACGCATTTATAATATCGAAATAACATATACACAAACTATTTAATTATTAACAATTAATAAGCAAATAAGCTTTTCCATAATAATTATAAAAATTAACAAATTTAAGCTAGAAATTATTTAGGAAACTTTATCATTTTAATTCAATTACTTATTTAAATATGGCAATAATCATTATTATTCACAAATTTGCAAAATAGGAAACTTTTGGATTTATGCTCAACTTTGGAAAATCAAAATTTCCCTAAAATAATATTTTTTTTTATATAATGG
Organism: Beta corolliflora; assembly: GCA_947648045.1. NCBI lineage: Eukaryota > Viridiplantae > Streptophyta > Magnoliopsida > Caryophyllales > Amaranthaceae > Beta > Beta corolliflora. The sequence continues at coordinate 239,572 of CANSZD010000396.1, forward strand.
TTGACTTGTTGACTGTTGACCAGGAGCTCAAGGCTGCCAGTCAACAGCCAACCATGCGGGCAGCAAGAACCGCTGGAAAACCACCATATTACCGCACCCGACAAAAACGCACAGCAGCACTACACACACACGACCACAACTGCACTGCACACCGCCATCATCACCGGCCAGCAGACGCCGGCCAACAAGCGCCATCATCGCCGGCCAGCAGACGCCGGCCAGCAAGCGACACCAACGTGCGCCAGGTCTCGCGCGAGGAGGCAGGGGCTGCGCACGTCGCACGCGCCGCCTGACCATCCCCACCGGTCCGCCCCGCCCCGCCCTATTCGGTACCCCTCGGCCCGACCACGGTGGTTCCACCGTCACCGGTGGGCCACCCATCCATGGTTGGCTTCCCTTTTAATTTATGTAATAATTTACAAAAAATTAAACTAATCTTTATTCAACAATTGATTAAAGATTAAGGATTTAATTAGTTTATAATAATCTGAAAATTGTGGCAGAAATTTTAAATTAATCAACAAATCTTAAACAAATTTTTAGGTTTGTTGAGGTTAGATTTCAATGCATAATCTTTATTTACATTAAACCCAACAAGAATTCAAAATTTAGGGCAAAAATCAAATAATCTCCGAAAAATTCAGAAAATTAACAATTAAAATCTAAAAATTCGAAAATAATTTTTAGGGTGATCTACTGAATTATCTTAACAAATAAAATCAAATATTTTAATTGTTATCCTTAAATTCTATGAATAATCAAATTAAACATAAAATTTAACCAAAAATCATAAATAATATGATAAAATTCGAAAATTAGTGGGAAAAATAATCAAATTATTTTCAGCCATCATATTATTCTAGATCTATGTGGGTGCTGAACATTAGATTTATTTAACAAGTTAAAAATCAAATCTTTAATTGTTAACAAATTATTTCAAAGATTAATCAAATTAAACATAAATAATTTTAAATCTAACAAATATATTTATAAAAATCCGAAAATTGTAGAGTGAATTAAAAAAATTATTTCGTCCCTAATATAAAAAATTCGGACCTTTATAAAATTATTTGAGCATAAATCACAAATAAATCAATTATTTACAATTTCCAATCAATTAATATCGAATATCAATTATGCAAATTTAAGCCATAAATAAATCCTCCCTTAATTGAATAAAAAATATAACTTTGCATACAATTATATGATCATATGAATATTATGAATTAGGCAAAACTGATACCACTGTAGGAACATATAGATCATATAACGGAATTTCAGGTTACAAATTTCCTAACATCTATCACAAGATCGCATGCATAACATAAATATGAATCATATTATAAGGAAAAGAATGGACAACCTTTGTAGCTTGTTTTCCACCGGATTGCAAATGCTAGGGATCAAAGAACAGTAATTGATGCACGAGCACCAATTGAAATCCCACGTTTGCTAGAACGGAAGAGGATGAACAGATTTCACTCTCTTACTTTTTAGGGAGGGTGGTCGGATTTTCCAAAGGGAAATAATAGGGTTTTCTCTCTTGTTGTAGCCTAAAATCTACGGTTCCTCTTACGACACTTGGGGTCATCTGAGCCTTACATGTGTCCCCCCTGATGAATAGAGGAAAAAGATCTACCCTTTGGGCTAGGCTCAGATTGGTTAAAAGACTACTTTTCTGGCCCAAAAGGAAGTCAGAGACCAGCCCTGTGAGGTGGCTGCATGAGAGTGGTTGATAAACCCTATCAAATCATGGCCTGCCACGTGTCATGATCTGATTCTTCAGCCAATCAGAAGCCACTATTGTAGGGCAGATTTTAAGGTTTGTTGTCATCTTGCTATCACTATAAATACCCCTGAAATCAGGAGAAAGATCATTCAATGCAAACAGTGCAAAGTTACTCTGTAAAACTACTCTCTCACTTTCTCTCTCTATTTCTACTTTCTCTTACAACTCCTGATATCTGACTTAAGCATCGGAGGGGGAACCACCACCCAAACCTCCAGGGTGGGTCCCTTTTTGCAGGTTCGGGAGTAAAGCTCAGGCTTGGACTAGGTTGATTCAGATATTTTTTGCACAAGTCTCCAAAGAAGAACATCTAAGGGATACTAGTTTAATTGCTAGACAAGAAAGCACCATCTACAGCTTACTTGTTGGACAAGCGGACTAAACATTTGGCGCCGTCTGTGGGGAGACGCAACGATGACGATTGTCAATCGTCCAACCTTGCAAAACCGAAGTCTTCGGGTTAATGTCGAAGACACGGTAGAACACGAGAGACCACCTCGAGGAAGGGATAGACCCCGTCCATCGTCCAAGATTCTTGGACCAAGCCAACGAACTCGTCATTCAAGAGAATCTTGAGCGTCCGGTGGCTAGCCCATCTAGAGAACGCCTTGAATGAATTCCAGGCAAAGATGGCTGCAGTCGTCCAGGAACAGATCAAGAGCAATATGTTGTTTTTCCGTCTTAACTCTGAGCCAGCTGCTAACAATCCACCTCCCCCTAAGGGACGTTCCCAAGACGATCGTCCAGGTCCTAGTCGACTGTTCGTCGGGAACCCTCTAGGAGAACGGCAAGAAGAGGAAAGCGGCCGGAGGATAATGATCGGCGAAGAAAGATGGACTGGAACTCGGTGGTAAGGACCCGGAACCATGTTCGTCCCAGCCGGGCACCGAATGGAAACAGATGCCGGAGAATATCTAGAAGCAAAGAGAGCTGCAACAATACAACGATCAGCGACAGGTTCTACATCATACCTGAGAGACCCTCCTTTGAGGTTGTCGTCCAGAGGGGAGGGACGGAGTTTAAGTCACTCTCTTGTTCATCCACGACAGGAGAAGACAGTGGCTCAGCCCATGGTATATAGGCGTCCATTGCCTGCAAACACGTCGTCTGATCCGGTGTTAAAGGAATATCGTAAGGAGTACATACCCATTGAGGGACAGATGGGAGCCCTCCGGATTAACCGACCCACTCCATTCTCGGCCGGGATAATGGAGGCGCCCCCTTCCCAAAGGTTAAACTCCCTACTATAGAACCTTTTGACGGAACAACAGATCCCGATGATCACTTATCTGCTTACAAACATCAGATGTACGTCCAAGGAGTAGATGATGCTACCTGGTGTAAGAACTTCCCAGTAACTCTGAAGGGAGTAGCTCAGAAGTGGTTAAACAATCTTCCACCCAATTCAGTCAATAATTTCACGGAACTCAGTTTCTTATTCACTAGTCACTTTGTTGCCAACAAGCAAGAACAAAAAACAAGCATGCACCTAGGCAAGGTCGTCCAGGGACCTAAGGAGGCTCTTAGAAGTTTCGTTAAGAGATTCAACCTTAAAGCCCTTCAGATCCAAGATCTTAATGCTGGAGTGGCCTTTGACGCCTTCATTAGGGGTCTAAGGCCAGGAAGCTTTAAGTTTGATCTTGTTAAAAAGAAAATCTCCACTCTTTGCCGAAGCCTTAAGGGAAGGCGAAGCGTTTATTCACGCTACCGAAGTGTGTCTTGAGGCAAAGCATCCCGAGTCTAAGAAGCCTGAAGAGGTTACTCAGCCAAAGAAGAGCAACCCCAAGAAGGTCGAGACTTGGGCTATAACCTCCACCACCACTTCATCCAGAAGGAGCAAGAGAAAAGAGGCTGAGCCATCCTCATCCAATCCTATTGAATTTAACAAGGACCAATACTCCATTCTCATGGAGATTAAGGATCAATATGAGTTGAAGGCCCCAGCTGAGATGAAAACCCCTTATAGAAATAGGGATAAGAGTAAGTATTGCCACTTCCACAAGGATTGCGGTCACGAAACTAATGAATGTAAGCACCTCAAGAAGGCTTTGGAGGAGCTAGCTCGAAAGGGAAAGATGAACTCCTATATGCCTCAAGGGGGAAGGAAGTTTCAAAGAAAAGACAATTGGCACACTAAGAAGAAGGAAAGTGAGAGCACAGACGAGGATGTTGTTCTCGTAATTTCTGGAGGGTTTGCTGCTGGAGGACCAACCAATAGAGGACACAAAAACTACCTTAGGGAGCTTGACCAAGTTTTGTTAGCTGATCAGACAAAGGCTGAGCCCTTCCCAAAGGGTGGTAGTTAGTGAGCAAGATCGGGGCAGGTTGAGGACTCCCCATGATGATCCTTTGGTTGTAGAAATGAAAATAGCAAACTTGAGAGTAAGAAGAATTCTGATCGACACTGGAAGCTCGACGGACATCATCAGTGCTGACTGCTTGTCCAGATTAAAATTTGATGAGAAGAACTTGGTTCCCGTTCACCACCCCATCATAGGGTTTGGGGGAGGAGTCATCCACTCAATGGGAACTGTTACTTTGCCCGTTCGAGTGGGAGAAAAGGATGCCGCTAGAACTCTGTTTATCAAGTTCTTGGTGGTCCGAGATTTGTGACCCCTACAATGTCATTCTTGGACGACCAACTACGAATCACGTCAAAGCCGTAATAGTAACTCACCCGATGTTGATGAAGTATGAGTGTGATGATGGCGGATTGGCTCATTATATGGGGACAGGTGGCTAGGGAGTGTTATCGACTACCCTCAAGCCGTCATCATGGAAGATATGCAATGAAGATCGGACGAAGGTTGCTGGTGAAAGGAAAACGTCTGAAATAGAGAAAGATAAGACGAAGGTGGTTAGCGAGAGGAAAACGTCTGGGATAGTCAAGGACCAATTGGCCTCATTGAAGATGGCCATTGAGAGCCCTCAGACGCCTCTCGCTCCCTCAAGGAAGGCGTCTGAGCATCTTCCCAGCAAGAAGAGAAAATATGAAATCACCAAGGAAGAGCCTCCCTTGCTCGAAGAAGTGATGGCCATCATGGGACTAGCAATAGAGCGTCCGGGAACCGGTCGAGGCCCCGGAAGACGTGCATGCGGATGAGGCTCGTCGAACGAACCTTGAAAATTGGTTCTTCACTCTCTTTGGGCTTGAGGAACCTCTTAATCAGCTTGCTGAAAGAATTTCAAGACGTGTTTGCCTATTGTGTTGAAGAAATGCCTGGAATTGATCCAGAAGTAGCCGTCCATCGGCTAAATGTTGATCCAAAATTAAAGCCGATCCGTCGAAGAAAAGGCATTTGGGGTCGGCTAGGAATCAAGCGGTCGACCAGGAAGTTCAGAAGTTGTTGGAGTCAAAATTCATCAAAGCGACTTATTATCCAGAATGGATAGCAAATGTGGTCATGGTGCCCAAGCCCAATGGCACCTGGAGGATGTGTGTAGACTATACCGATCTCAACAAGGCTTGTCCCAAGGACAGCTTTCCCGCTGCCGAAGTTGGATCGTCTAGTGGACTCCACGGCCAGGCCACGCTTTACTAAGCTTCATGGACGCCTATTCGGGTTTCCATCAAATTCCCATGTGGCCGGAGGATCGGGACAAAACGTCCTTCATTGCGAAAAAGGACTATATGGCTGGTTGAGAATGCCATTTGGTCCGCGCAATGCTCCGACCACATTCCAAAGATTGATCAATCTTTTTTTCAGCCACTTGTTGGGAAGGAACATGGAAGCGTATATTGATGATATGATAGTCAAGAGCCGTCAAGAAGAAAGTCATGTGGGTGATTTGAGAGAAACCTTTGAAACTCTCAGGAAATACAAGTTAAAGCTGAATCCCAGCAAATGTGTTTTTGGGGTTTTGTCAGGGAAGTTCCTAGGCTTCTTGGTAGACCAGAGGGGAATTGAAGCAAATCCCGAGAAGATACAAGCTATTTTAGACATGAAGTCTCCGTCAAAGGTAAAGGAAGTTCGAGGCGACGGGTTGCTTAGGCGCCCTTGGACGTTTCTTGTCTAAGTCGGGCGACAAGTGCCATCACTTCTTCGCCACTATTAAGAAAAAAGCTAAGTTTGAGTGGACAGATGAGGCGGAGCAAGCACTACAGCAGGTCAAGGACCACCTTCGGCAGCTACCTAGGTTGGTCAGCCCAGCTGAGGGGGAGAAGCTGTTTGTATATTTGGCCGTGTCCGCTCAGGCTGTGAGTGCCGTTCTGCTGGCCGAAAGAGAATCCGTGCAAGTCCCAATATATTTCGTCAGTCACGTACTCAAAGACGCGGAAAATAGGTACACTCCAGTTGAGAAGTTTGGATTGGCCCTCGTCATGGCCAGCAGAAAGTTAAGGCCTTACTTTTTGGCACACAGTATAATCGTCTACACTGATCAACCTTTGAAGCAAGTTCTGCAGAAGATGGAAGCCGTCGGGCGAATGCTAAAATGGGCAGTTGAGCTCAACATGTTTGATATATCGTTTGAACCAAGAAAAGCCATTAAGGGGCAAGCCTTGGCAGATTTTATAGTTGAGCTTACTCGGCCAACTATAGAGCCAAAATCTGATCCAGCTAAAGGAAGGAAGCATTGGACGCTCATGGTCGATGGATCGTCCACAGTCAATGGATGTGGGGCAGGAATCATTTGTCAATCTCCCGAAGGCGACAAGTTTGAATATGCATTAAGATTCCAATTCAAAGCGTCCAATAACGAAGCTGAATATGAAGCACTCCTAGCTGGAATCAAAATGTGCAAGGCGGCTGGAGCTGTAGAGATTGAGGCCAAATCGGACTCTCTCTTAGTTGTCAGTCAGGTCAATGGAGATTTTGAATGCAAAGAAGCATCAATGAGCAAATACAGGCGACTGATCAAGGATGAGATTGAGCCATTAAACCGATTTGTTCTCGACCAAGTGCCAAGGTCAGAAAATCATCAAGCAGATGCTCTCTCTAAATTGGCCAGCTCGGCTGAAGGAGATGTGCCAAGAACAGTTTTTTGGGAAGTCAAACCCAAAAAGAGCATTGACCAAGAGCAGATTATGTTTCTTAGCCGAGGAGCGATCTGGATGGAGCCGATCATAGAATACAAGAAGACGGGCGATTGCCTTCGACCTGTAGAGGCCAAGTATGTGAAGGCTAGAGACAAGTGGTTTGAACTATGGGATGAGACCCTTTACAAGAAATCATTCAACCGTCCTCTCCTCAAGTGCATCACCAGAGAAGATGGCCTAGAGGTTTTGAAAGAACTCCATGAGGGAGCTTGTGCATCGCACATTGGGGGAAGAACATTAGGAGAAAAGGCTTTAAGGACGGGGTACTACTGACCCACCTTGAAGGAAGACACCCTCGTCTATGCAAAAAAGTGCGATAGTTGCCAGAAACATGGAAACCTGCATCAGAAGCCGTCCAACTACCTAAGCCCCATTTTGTTCCCCCTGCCTTTTGCCAAATGGGGCATGGACATATTAGGACCTTTTCCTAGGTGGCATTGGGCAAAAGAAGTTTGTGGTAGTAGCAAAGTGGACTATTTCACTAAATGGATAGAGGCTGAAGCCATGCGAGGAATAACAACAAACGACGTCAAGGGCTTCATCTGGAAAAACATTATAACTCGTTTTGGCATGCCTCAGTCCATCGTCTTTGATAATGGTCCACAGTTCGAAACGCCTAAGCTGAAAGATTGGTTGTCAGAAAGAGAAATCAAAGCTCACTTTGCGGCAGTCGCCCACCCGCAAGCCAATGGGCAAGTCGAGTCCTTCAACAAGATTCTATCAAATGGAATCAAGAGGAAGCTGGAAAACGCCAAGGGACAATGGGTTGAAGAGCTGCAATTAGTGTTATGGTCCATTAGAACAATCGCTAAGAATTCAACAAGGCGAGACGCCTTTCATGTTAGTCTATGGCCTTTGAAGCCGTCTTGCCCATTGAGATTGATGAACCCACCCTGCGAGTCATGTTGTACACTGAAGATGCCAACTGGGCTGCATTACGCACGGCTTTGGACCAAGTACCAGAAGTCAGGGGCAATGCCTTACTGAGAATGCAATTGTACAAGTTGAGAATGACTCGGGAGTTTAACAAAAGAGTTGTTAGACGACCACTCAAGGTGGGGGATCTTGTTCTAAGAAAAATGGAGGCGGTTGGACGAGCTAAGGAGCTAGGGAAGCTAACACCAAACTGGGAAGGACCTTATCTGATTATCCAAGAGCTACGCAGTGGGACTTTTCGTCTCCAAGCTCTAGATGGACGACCTATACAGCGTACTTGGAATTCAGATAATTTGAAGAAGTACCACGTTTAACTCAATCGTCGTCAGGAATCCAGCTGAAAGTTATAGTAAGTCCAATGTGCCACGGCACAGACTAAAAATAAAAAGAATTGTATACATGTATCTTGGCACTTAGTCAAGCAAAATTCATATAATACAATTCCTACTATCTTACCGTCAGTATTTTCATGTTTATTTTCACCAAGTTGGTTCACTTTGGGGCATTAAATCAGTTATTAGTGTAAAAGTGACAATAACTTGGAACAAAAATACTCATTTCTATGCCGAACATCACTCCCTCGAAGAGACCGGCCAAAAGTATAACGACCTAAAGGTTGATAACATACATTGGCAATCAATTTGACAAAATCTCTAGTAAGAGAAACGTCAAAGTCTCTAAGAGAAAGCTGACCAGAAATAAGCCCTTGGTAAAGGATACTTATTTTCAAATATACGGACAACTAAGTAGTAAAGACCCTAGTAAGGGATCGCTACTTTCGGACGAGTGTTGCTCGCTCAAGGAAGGCGGCTAGGCAATTGTTAGACCATGTCTCTAAAGCTCGTCCTTGGCAATTTCAGCAGGGCTTGGCCAATGTTCTCCCTTCTCAACTCAGCAGCGGCAAGGAGAGCAACATCTCTTTCACCCTTCAGCTCAGTAGAAACAGTATCAATAACCATCTTCAAATGGTCCAGCTCCTTGTATAGGTCTTGGATGGTAACAAGATAGTTCTTGTTCTCGGACTCCAAGTTAGCTGACCTCTTCTCCAAAGCATCCAGGGATTGACGATGAAGGGTATTAACCATCTCAATGTCATGGATGGCCTTGTCGCCTGCCGTTGTAGCCAGGTGGACGAGATGCTTATTCTCTTTTCTCAGCTCCATCGCCCACTCTTCAGTAAGCATGCTGCGAGCAAAAAGCTGGGACAAGAAAAACATATCAAGTCATTAGACGAGTTACAAAAACAGCAAATTTTGAACAAGTATAAAACAAAACCGGCAGGAAATTATACCTCAGCAGCAAGCTGGGACATGTAGCCCACATGCCCGGCAGATGCTCCCCTTAACCCTTTGATGTAGGATTCAGGGTAGCACTTGAAGAGCTCCTGCTTAAGCCGATCTTTTTCTCCCTTAGATATTTTGGCAAAAGCAGGATAAGACTCCTCGTCCGAGTCTATGGTAGTAGGAGCTGGGGGTATAGCGGGGCCTTTGCCCTTATCTGAAAGAGGGGGAGAGTCGTTATGCGGATGGGAAAACGATGGCTTGTCTATTGGACGGACTCATAGACTGTCCGCCGACCCGCACCGTCCTAACTCTATTCGGATAATACGACTCACCGGAGACGAGATGGAAGCCGATCTAACGGCCCGGCGGCATTCGCGACACTAGCTTTGCCACCGAACCACTGAAGCCGGGGTAGTTCTCAGCAGCCGTTTCAGGCCCTGGAACAACCAAAGCCAAGGCTGACTCTGGCCTGACTTCAGCTAAGTCAGAGGGCAAAACGTCCAACTGACCAGTGGGGTCAGAACTCTTCTCCCACTCGGCAGGAACAACAGCAAAAGGTCCCACTTTCAGGACTTTATCTTTAGGGGAAGGCATGATCTTCTCCCCAGCTTCACCAGCAGGAGTCGACTTCTCTGCCCTCTTCCTTGTAAAGCCCTTAGGCTTTTCGGCGAAAGGTTGGTCCGTTACCGCGGTAGGCCTCTTCTTGGACGAGGACGACTTCCCGGGGGAAGTTTGTTCGTAGGAGCATTTTTCGCAAAAAATAAACAAGTTATCATCATTGGTCGTCCCAAGGGCAAAAGTTCAAAGAAAAAATTACAATGTCTCAGACGAAAATCACCCAAAGAAGGAAGGCGTCCTATAATGGACACCTCCATTCCTCAGGGGACCTCGTCCGGAAAAAATTTCCGAATGCAGAAGAAGCCGATACAAAGGAGGAAGCCGTCCCAAAATTGGACGGGCTAAAATGACTCTCGTCCAAAGGCAGAAAATCAATTCTTCGTCCTGTTTCAGAACTTAAAACCCTTCAGACGAGCATTGCCCAAAGAAGGTGGTCGTCCAAGCGTGGACGCTTTCCTTCTTCGGGTTATCCTCGTCCAGGGAAAGGTACAATTACTTGGACGAGTTCCAATGGTACTCGTCCAAAGACATTCGGCCTTTCGGGACGAGAATGGCCCCAAAGAAGGTGGCCGTCCAAGCATGGACGCTTTCCTTCTCCGGGTTATCCTCGTCCAGGGAAAGGTACAATTACTTGGACGAGTTCCAATGGTACTCGTCCAAGGACATTCAGCCTTTCAGACGAGAATGGCCCAAAGAAGGTGGCCGTCCAAGCATGGACGCTTTCCTTCTTCGGGTTATCCTCGTCCAGGGAAAGGTACAATTACTTGGACGAGTTCCAATGGTACTCGTCCAAGGACATTCAGTCTTTCATACGAGAGTGGCCCAAAGAAGGTGGCCGTCCAAGCATGGACGCTTTCCTTCTTCGGGCTATCCTCGTCCAGAGAAAGTTACGATTACTTGAACGAGTCCAAATAGTACTCGTCCAAAGATATTCAGAATCTCAGACGAGAATGTCCCAAAGGTGAACGTCCATGCTTGGACATTTTCCTTCTTTCGGTAATTCTCGTCCAAAGATTGGATGTCAATTTCGGACGAGCTAGAATGATCCTCGTCTAAAAAAAAAAAAAAGGGAGACGTATATATATAATTTACCAGTGTCTCAGCCCTCTTTTCGGCACTACTTTTGGCATATTCCTTCCATAGATTGTCTGTGAATTTAGACATGCTTATATCTCCCGTCCAAGAAGCCCTGAGACGTGTTCTGGCCGAGTCTGCGGCAAAAAGAAAAAATTGGTTAGTCTAATGAATTATGGACGAAGAGTTTTACTTGGGGATTTTGAATATATACCTTTATCATTGGCCAACCGCAACCCGGCGGCCACCAAGAAGTCGTCTTGGTAAAACATTTCTTTAAAGGGTATCCAGTTAGATGGTCCCTTAAAAGATTGTTGGCGGGCTCGGAGTACTCCTTTACTCGAAGTACTCCACCACTTCTTCGTCGAAGCTATCCTCCGGATCCGCCCAGAGCGCTTCCGCCCCGTGTTCGTGACGGACCGATTATAGAATCTATAGCTCTCAGTGGCCGAATCATTGGCCGCCTTTAAGAAGATGAAGTCGAGCTTCCAGTCGTGCATTTTCGACGGCTTTCCCCAAGTCGTCATGAAGCCGGGACGGTTGCAGATGCTTAGCCAAGCCCCGTCCACGGCCCCAGGCACCTTGGCCGCATAATGGATGTGAGTGAAGGCTTGAATGGAAAGGGCTAAGCCGCGCAGCTCACAGACGGCAATGAACGTCAAGACGTTGTGCCAAGCGTTTGGAGCCAGCTGATTATGGCCGATGTGGTAGAACTGCAGTATTTGTTCTACGAATTCATGGAGAGGGAATCTCAATCCCGCGTCCAAGGCCAGTTTGTAGACGGCGAAATGATTCCTGGGAGCGCTCAGGATCGTCGCGTCTTTATTCGGAATAACAAAGGAGAAGCCCGGCATGGGCATATGGGACAACAAATAGTTAGGGTCTGGTCCGATTTTCTCCAACCATTTGCGGTTGACCAAAATAAAGTCGGGGTCAGAGAGGGGACCTAGACGCCTTCTAATTTCCGACGAGGTAGTAGAAGCCTCGTCTGATTCTTCGGCATTATCAGACTCAGTGGTGTTATCATCTTCGCCGGTTTCCTCCATGTTGGTGTCCCTGCCAGAAGGACCTGCCTCAGGGCTTATTTCGATTCCTAAAAAATGGTCAGGGGAAGGAGGTCCCTCCAAAGGTCCAGCACTCTGAACCTCCCTTGCCCCGTCTGGTACTCGTCCAGTTGACTCTTCCATATCTGAACTGTTTGACGGGATTATTACTCTTCGTCTTAGACGGCCGTTTGCTTGACGCGCGCCAGATTACCACCGCAGGTAAAGGCCGGGTCGTCGACTTTCTCGGCCAAAACTATGAAAAAATATGTACTCGGCCCGGAAGAGGCCCAACTCTAGAATGTGCCGAAGAAGAAGTATCGGTTCTAGGGTCAAGACAAGCTCTTGGTCGGCTAGGATTGTTTGACGAAGAAGATTCCATTTTATTGCTTTTCTAAGAAAGAATAAAGAATAAAGAAGAAGGAAAAGAACAAAGAAACGATACCTGCTAAGAACGTCTGGACGATTCGGTGAAGAATCTTTGAAAGTCGGACGATCTCTCTCTCTCTCTAGAAAATTTGCGAGCTTCTCTCTCTAGAAAAATTCGTTCAAGGTGTGAAATGATCAAATGATTTCACACCAAGTTTATTTATAGAGGAGAAAGAAACCAGGGAGCCGGTCAAGAATGACCGGAGAAAGGGTACAACGGTCGGTCATGACCGGTAAAACCCAGAGAAAGGCGCGTCTTTTCATTCATTTCAAATAAAGCTACCTTGGGTTAAAAAGTCTTAACCGTCAGATGGGCCTAATGAAGCTACCTTGGGTAAAAGGGCCTTAACCGTCAGATGGGCCAACAGTGAAAACCCTTTTAGGGGCAAATGTTGTAGCCTAAAATCTACGGTTCCTCTTACGACACTTGGGGTCATCTGAGCCTTACATGTGTCCCCCCCTGATGAATAGAGGAAAAAGATCTACCCTTTGGGCTAGGCTCAGATTGGTTAAAAGGCTACTTTTCTGGCCCAAAAGGAAGTCAGAGGCCAGCCCTGTTAGGTGGCTGCATGAAAGTGGTTGATAAACCCTCTCAAATCATGGCCTGCCACGTGTCATGATCTGATTCTTCAGCCAATCAGAAGCCACTATTGTAGGGCAGATTTTAAGGTTTGCTGTCATCTTGCTATCACTATAAATACCCCTGAAATCAGGAGAAAGATCATTCAATGCAAACAGTGCAAAGTTACTCTGTAAAACTACTCTCTCACTTTCTCTCTCTATCTCTACTTTCTCTTACAACTCCTGATATCTGACTTAAGCATCGGAGGGGAAACCACCACCCAAACCTCCAGGGTGGGTCTCTTTTTGCAGGTTCGGGAGTAAAGCTCAGGCTTGGACTAGGTTGATTCAGATATTTGTTGCACAAGTCTCCAAAGAAGAACATCTAAGGGATACTAGTTTACTTGCTAGACAAGAAAGCACCATCTACAGCTTACTTGTTGGACAAGCGGACTAAACATCTCTCTTTTCAGTTTGAAAGTTACTGTCAAATTGAACGCTCTATTCCACCCTCTTATTATAACCTTTTATAATAATAGGAGAATAGGTTTTTAGAGAGAGGCCTAACCTAACCCTAATTTCTCCTATTGGCCGGTTTTCTTACTTCAATTAGTTACTACAATGTGTGACCTCAGAGGATTAGGTTAACTTAGCTGTAGGTTCAATCAATATTGTCCCACTAACCAACATTTATTCTCTAGCAAGTAAATGTGATTACTAAACTAACTTAATTAATTATCTTTATAATAATTCCTTTTATATTTAGTAATTGCCGGGATGTCTAAGGACATATTCCTTCACGTTGGTCGTTATTGGTGGACATGAGGTGAGAGATTAGGATTTCGAAATGAGACGGATCGGGGCCTAGAATCGCCGCTGTTTGTGAGTGTTGGATCTGAGTCAACTCGGACGCCATTGGAGGAGATTTTGGAGGTTCGTGTTTTATAACTCGAGCAACATCACGAGAAGGAAAAGATAGATCGAGGGTTCAGAGGAGAATTGAAGAGGAGAAAGGAACTGGAAAGAGGATAGTGAAGATAGAAGAGCGGGAGAGTAGACACTGAGGCCCTCTTCTTTTGGACTTATTTTCAGTTAATTTCAGTTCAGCTTAGTTAATTTCAGTTCAGTTAATTTAATTTCAGTTCAGTTCGTTTCAGTTCAATCTTATCTAATGTTTTAATTATTATTTTTATTTTCAATATTACTATTATTATTGTTATTATTATTAATATTATAATTATAATAACAATAATTTTTTATTTTTTTATATTTCTATTGTCATTATTTTTTATTATTGTTATTATTATTATTATTATTATTATTATTATTATTATTATTATTATTATTATTATAATAAGTATTGATAATATTATGTTAATACTTATTAATTATTATCGATTATAATTATTTTAGAAAATTAAATATACAATTCAGTTCAGTTTCTCTCATTTAATTTAATTTCAGTTCAGTTCAGTAAATTTCAGTTCAGTTCAGTTAATTTCAGTTCAGTTAATTTAATTTCAGTTCAGTTCAGTTAATTTCAGTTTAATTCAGTTAATTTAATTTCAGTTTAGCCAAAATAAGTTCAAAAGAACAGGGCCTGAGAGAAGAGAAATGCAGAGAATTGGGAGGGCAGCGTGGCAAAGCAAGGGCAGGCAAGTAATTCTCAAAGTTTGGACATAGTAAACAATATGCAGGGCACGACCCATGCAAAATTTGTAACTAGTGTTTCTATTTTTTTTATTTTTTCTGAGAGGAAACGCGAGACCGTTTTATTATACTAAATCAAGTTCCACCAGAGATGTAACACTTTGGAGAAAAGAGTCCGTATAAATGAGTTCCGAATTAAAATTAACATCCCACCTTGCCACTAGGTGAGCAACGGTATTTCCCGCCCTCCTAACATGACTACAATCAGTGGCGGAGCCAGTATAGGGCATGGGGGGTCACGTGACCCCCCGAATAAAAAAATTATTTTTAAGGATTTTCGTAAAAAAAAAAATACTTATTGCGCCAGACGCAGGAGAGTTGCAGGCTTGCAGCGCCAGAAAAGAGAAAATGCAATAAAGTTTGTCTGACTTGTCTCAGATTTCTTGTCTCAGTTGTCTGCCACTGAACATTTCCTTTTCTTTCCTTCTTTTGGTCGGTTGAGAACCCAAAACAAACCCCCCCTTATTCTCTTTCTCTCTCTTGTAATTTCTCACTCCCGAAGAAACCCCAAACCCCAACCCCATGAAACCCGATCTCACTCTTCTCTCTCTCGAGGCTCTACGTCACCATCACCAGCTCGCTCGCACGCCGCTACTCGCCGGAAACCCGTAGCCTCACCGCGATTCAAGCTCCATGTTCCTCCCTCCTCTTCTCTCGTGCTCCGCCTCCACTTCCCCGTTGTTTCGCAGCTGCTGCTAGACGTACGCCGCACCACCGTCGCGTCGCCTGATCGCGTCTGCTGTCAACCTCGCAGGCGCACTCCCCAGGACAAGCTCTATTGCTTGTCCTCCTTCGTAGAACGTCCCTGCTCATCTGAGCAGAGGTATAACACCTCTTGTCTATTTTTTCTTTGAATTTCATAATTATGAGATTAGTAATTCAAGCCCAAATTGTAAATTGGAAATTAGTGTAGATATTTTGCCTTAAAAACTGATTAAAGTCTGGGTTCTAATTTGTGAATTGTGATTGATGCACTTTAGTTTTGTGAATTTGTATAAATTAGGTATTGTTAATAAATTAATAATTTTATATGATGATTTAGTTTCTCTATTAGCTTTTTTATGGACTTGTATGATGGTAATTTATTGATTGATTTTCATATAGTTAGTTTATATGTGTTAATTTGTATTAAATAATGAATATAGGACACGATGAGTGATACACCTAGATCAAAAAAATCAAAGGCAATGGGAAAACAACCCGATATTAGACAATGTTTCTTTGCGTTGTAAAATTTTCAATATTGAATATCTTTTGTCTTTTTTGTGCCCCCCGATTTTGAAATCCTGGCTCCGCCACTGACTACTATGAAAAGCTTCAAAACCTTCACTTAAAGAGATTACATCAGAAAGCAAAGAAAAAATGGGAGCATAACCCATATGTTTGCGGTGAAGAGTCGAAACAATAGTTAGTGCATCACCTTCCAACCAGACTTTTGTGAACCCCATCCTTCGAGCTATTGTCACTCCAAAACGAGCAGCAGCAGCCTCGGCCATTTGAGCCTCCCAAGCCCCATTCAATCGAGTAGCAGCAGCCACCAACAATCTCCCCTGCCAGTCGCGGATGACAGCACCCAAACCCACCACCTTATTCACTCCAATATATGCATCAACGTTCACTTTCACCCAACTCAGAGCTGGTTTATTCCACCCAGCAGGCAGCAGCAGATGGTGTAGCGTGGTTCATAACCAACTTAGCACATGTGCTTCGAGCATAAACGCGATAATCATGCACCATCTTACAAAATCCCGTGGCTAAATGAACAAGTGAAGGAGATGAAGACTCAAAAATTTCTTTGTTGCGGCAAGTCCACACAGCCCAAGTGAGAGACACAAAAGTTCTCAACTCATCCACACTTAGTTTTTCCATCACCCACACAAACATCGGAGCAAAAGATGTCTTTGGAGCATCCTGTACGGCGGCGGACCTACATGTGGTCCCAGTTGGTCACGTGACCAACCAATAATTTGGAAAAAAAATTCAAGACTCACGCGCTTTCATTCCCTTTCTCGCTGAACAACGCGCAAACCCTGACCAAAACTCCTCTCTCTTTCTCAGCCTAAAGAAAGCAAGGAAATTGATGACTATTTGAAGCATGTGTTTTAGTGGACAATAAAGGAGCGAGACATGGAAGATTTCATTTGTCATTTGCAATTTTCAATTTATTTAGAGAAAGGTTTGTTTTTGAATGTTAGCAAGGATGGCATTATAAATCGATATCAAAACATGAAAACTCGTTGAGAACAATTGTAATATTTTCTAAGTACTATTTGGTTGTAATATGAATATTTATTGCTTTTGGAAACTTTTATGAATTTTTTTTATGTATTGGTTATTGGTTGTATTGCGGATTTGCGTTAGTGTGACCAACCATTATCAAATTCCTAGATCCGCCACTGATCCTGTATAACAATAGTAAAATCGCTATGCTTCCAAACCTCCATGTCATGCTTACAAAAGAAGAGAGAATGAATAATTGTTTCCTCCTCACCACAAATCTGGCACACATCATCTTGGGCACTGTAACGATAGTAGAGCCTTTCCTTCACTGCTAAACTACCTTTGCACGCCCTGCACACAAAATGCTTCAATTTATTTGGGCCATCAATCACCCATGTGTTTCTAATTAATTAAGTTATGTTTTACTTCAAAAAAAAGAGGACGTATTTTCCAAGATATTTAGGTATATCTGAGAACATAATAGACACAATACATTTTGTTAAAAGACAGACATCAAACCAACTAATCTCATCCCAATTGTCAGATTGTCGAAATAAAATTACTAAGCAAATAGGTATATGTTTAACTTTTGCATGAAAGAAATACAAACTCAAACAGCCATCAAGGCCCGCTACAAGCCCGAATAATTGGGTGTTTAAAGGTCAGTCCTATAACCCCTTTTTCAAAGCTAGTTGTGAGAGAGTTGAAATTTGGCATGGTCTATCTGCTTATCTAGATGTAGATTGGGGGTTTTGGTTGAAAAAAAGAGCTCTAAAGTCAAAAGCTAAAACCTTGCCATTATGGGATTCAAAAATAAATAGTCACAAACCCAGTAGCTTTGAAGCCACTCCAACCACCTTCATTACTTTAGTGGAGAGTTCCTGCCTGTTAGATGGAATAGAATTTAAGGAACTGAAGTTTCCTTTGCAATATTTGTCCTATGGTCAATATTCTTCTGACAAATATTCACAAAAGTCACCTGATTTTAATTTCTCAAACTCACAGAAAATCTCCTTAGTGCATCACTCCAACAGAAAATATAGTTGTAATGCACTTGTTGACAAGGTTCCTTGTTACCCAAATTTTTCGGGTACTTATACCCCACAAGCCTCACTTGCTATGAAACATCCCTTTCCACACTTATTTTTTTCCCTTTTCAACTATCTCTCTCCCACAGTCAAAAATTCTTACTTCCCTCAAATGGATTTTCCCTTTTCTGAGCTGGAGTTACGTGACTTTGAAGGTATAGGTTTTCCCTTTGGTGATTCAGACCGAATTTACTGCCCATCCAACCCACTAAATGACCCTTTTATTCCCACCAACGAATTTATCAACTACCACACCACCCAACTGACCCTCCAAGACTTCCTTCAAAGCCCAAACTCTCCCTCATCACCTAGTCCACAATTGTCATCAACTGAATCCAGTGAGGAATCTTATGATTCTATTACCTTTCCTACCGTTTTAATACCAGACCCAATTATCAATACCTTGAAATTTAAAAATTCAATAACCGCAAGCAACCCCAGCCCAGTTACTAAAGTTTGTGGCCCCATAGGCCCAATCAGAAGCGAAGACTTTTTTCGCGGACCGATTATACGGGCCTACCCAAAAATTGGGAAGGAAAAAAGTGTGGTGAGTGGTACGAATTCTGGGCCAGCTGTTCGACCCAATTCTGACATGGAGAATTCACCTAAGTTTGAGTTTGAAGTCAATGTTTCCACCACTACACTTGGGCTCCCCAAAATAACCGAGCCTACTACTAAGCCCAATCAGGGTGCTAGTGCTAGTGCTGAGTTAATGGAAGAGGTGTTAGAGGGTAATTTGGTTGACCCAATGGAAGTTGAATTCACTACTAGCCCGGTGTCTCACTTGACAGTTGGACATAATATGGACTTGTCAATTCTGCCACTGAATGTTACGGGCCATCATGGGGCCGAGGAAGCCTTTTTCTCTGCAGACTCAGAGCTGAGTCCGAGAGATGTCGACTGCATGGATGTTGAGCACATCATGGGTCCAGCGGGCTCAGGAATTTTGGGCCCACACCCTCTGAGTATTAGGGGGTCTAGAATTGAGAGAAACAAAATGAAAAAACCACGGGTAACAATACAGAAAGAACGTGAACTCAGAAACAGCAAGATTGGTGAACACAAGCTAGGATGGGTTGGAGCTTTCTGGGCAAAGATTTCGAAAGCTGATAGCAAAGGAAAGAAGCAAGATATGATTAAGGTGGGAGGAAAGCTTCCCACCATTGTCGAAACTTCGGAGGAAGAGGGACCAAGCAAAAAACGCTGCAAAATTCAGAAAGTTTACAAGGGTAAACTGAACTTGAAATATGGCTTAAGTGAGGGTGACAGTGCTCTGTCAAGCTCGGATGATTCGGGAATGCTGAAGGGTAAGGTGGCTGGCCCCAAACAGCCACCAAGGAAGATATGATAGCTTTCTCTTGGAATTGCCGGGGTTTTAAATCTACTGACGCCCCGACAATTCCTTTTCTGAAATGGTTGGTCAGTAGTCAAGCTTTAGATTTTCTTTTTTTAAGTGAAACCAAAAGCTCAATTAAGGAGCTAGAACCTATCATTTCTAGCCTAGGTTTAGGTAATTGGGGTGGGTATAACTCTAATGATCTCTCGGGAGGTCTAATTTTGTGCTGGGCTAACACCCTAGAGGTGACCATTCTCTTTGTATCGACTAACTATGTATGTTGCAATGTTAAAGATGAATGCAATGTAGTTTATTATGTTGTGTGTGTATATGGTGCTCCCGCTTTGGAAGATAGACAATCTATCTGGGACACACTAAGAGCTTTTTTGTGGTCGCATCCGGGTAAACAATCATTATTAGGCGATTTTAATCAAGTGGAATACCAAGATCAAAAATTGGGAGGTAATTCAGTGATTAGAGGGGCAAATGAGTTTAGTATGTGGAAAATTGAGTGTGGTCTCACGGATTTACCATTCCATGGGGTACCTTATACGTGGACTAACAATAGAAAGGAGTGCTTTACTATACTAGAAAGGATCGACAGGGGCTATTGCAATAGCTCATGGTTGGATTCTTTCCCCAATGCCTTTATAATGAATTTCCCAATATTCATCTCGGATCATGGGCCGATCATTATTCACTGTAATCCTATCCATGAGAAGAAAAAGAGGCCGTATCGAATTGAAGCTTGGTGTTTGGAATTTGATGAAGTTATATCTAGGATTAAGGAGACATGGAAGCAAACAATTACAGGCTCCGCACTCTTCAGGATTCAAAGAAAACTTGATATAGTTAAAAGAGAGTGTAGAGCATGGTGCCTAGATTTCAAGAAAGAGCATAACTTACAATGGGATCAAATCAATGCTGACTTGTTAGAAGCCCAAGGCACTTAGAATACGCAGGATCTCAGACAAAAAGAGGGAGATACCAGAAGGAAAATGATTGCTAGTACGGACTTGAAGTTGGTCTATTGGAAACAGCGTGCCAGGACAAAATGGGATGAGTTAGGGGACCAGCCAACTAGTTTTTTCTACAAGTGCATGAAATCAAGGCAGGGTAGAAATGAGATTCGAGCGATCAAAAACCAAGACGGATTATGGCTTTCTAAGACGGAGGAGTTGAAAGAAGAATTTGTCCGCTATTACTCAGACTAGAGGTGATCATGGGTTGGGCCGGGCCGAGCCAAAAAAAGTTGTCCATTGACCGGGCCGGGCCCAAATCTGGGCTAAAAAATTGTGCCCAAAGTCCGTTATTTCGGGCCGGGCCGAGCGGGCTTTTTCGGGCCAAAACGGTTCGGGCCTGAAAATTATACTAAAACGTCTTTTTTGGCTTGTCCAAAGCCCGCCCAAAAAAAAAAAACCGCGGGCCGGGCTGGAGTTGATCAGCTCTAACTCAGACTTATTTTGTAATGTTCAAAACCAGGGGGCTCTGAATGGGGAAATCAAGGAATGGATAGGTGATATGCCTAAGCTCTCTGATCAACAAGTTATACACCTCCAAGAACCATTTACCCTAGATGAGATCAAAAAAGCAAGTCTTAGTATGAAACCTTTAAAGTCCCCAGGTCCGGATGGGGTTCCTCCAGTGTTCTTCCAGCAAGTTTGGGATGTGTTAGGGGAGGATATGAGCCAAGCGGCCTTAAACTTCCTTTCTGGAGGAAACATGCTTAGAGAAACGAACCGCACTTTCATTGCCCTCATCCCTAAAATCGATAGACCGGAACAAGTAAGTCAGTTTCTTCCCATTAGTCTCTGTAATACTTCCTATAAAATCATCTCAAAGTGCATGGTCAAGCGTCTCCAACCACTTATGATGTCCTTAATTGGGCAAAATCAAAATGCCTTTGTCCCGGATAGATCAATTAATGATAATTGCATTATTGCACATGAAATGCTTAGCTATGTCAAAAAAAGAAAAAAAGGGAAGAACTACTCAATGATTCTGAATTTGGATTTGAACAAGGCTTATGATCGAGTCAACTGGACCTTCATTGAGGAAGTGTTAAAAGCTATTGGTATGCCTAACACATGGATTCATCTCATCATGGAATGTATTACAACGGTTAGCTACTCCATACTTGTTAATGGAGAAGCTACTGGGCAAATTAAGCCAAAATCAGGACTTAGACAAGGGGATCCTCTTTCCCCCTACATTTTCATTCTATGTATGGAAGTTCTCTCGAGGAAAATGATTCAACAGCAAAACCAGAGTCTCATAGTAGGGTTTAAGCTAAGCCGCAAAGCCGCAAAGCCCCGGAGCTTTCTCACCTCTTTTTCGCTGATGATGCCCTTTTTTCATCAAGGGAACATTGGACAATGTCTGGAACTTGAAGAAAGTTCTGGAAAATTTCTGCCAATTCTCAGGGGAAATGATAAACATCCAGAAATCCTACACAGTCTTCAGCAAGAATACCCCGAGAAAATTCGTACGCCTTCTGAATCGAGGTCTGAAAGTGACTAACAAAGAAAAACTGGGTAAGTATTTGGGCTGCCCAATGGATGTTACAGGCCATTCTCTCAATATTTTCCAAGAACTCCCTGAGAAAATAGTTAGCACAATCACCTCCTGGAAATTCTCAGCTCTAAACCAAGCAGGTAAGCTTCTCCTTATCAATAGTATCTTAATAGCTTATGCTTCTCACGTTATGGCTACTTTCTTATTTCCAAAAAAGATACTTAGGAAAGCTTCCTCTGCTATCCTAAAGTTTTGGTGGAGTGCTAATTTCAACAAAAAACCAATTTATTGGAGAAAAAGAAGCCTTCTGGAAGAGCATAAAAATGATGGTGGGTTAGGATTGAGAAATTTTGAGATCCTAAATAAAGCAACGCTTTTCAAACAAGCTTGGAGGATCCAAAATAATCAGTCTTTGCTAGTGAGTAAAATTTTTACAGCCAAATATTCTAACAATTGGTTTGAAAAAAGTCTCCGAGGAAATTTTTCCTCGAAGTGCTCTTGGGGAGGGAGAAGTATCATGAGAAGTGTTAATGACCTAGCCTCAGGAGTGGGGAAGATCATAGGGGATGGGAAGTCAACTTTTATTCTGGGGTCACGATGGGTGGGAGGAAGAGAAATCTTTCTTAAGCAGGGTCTTGATCGGCACGCTCCTGAGTGCCCAACTTGGGTGGGTGACTTGATCACAGAAGATAGAGAGTGGGATGAGGAAAAATTAAATGATTGGTTTGAGCCAGGCATTGCAAAGTCAATTTCATCAATCTACTTGCCTAATCAATCAAGACAGGATGAGTTCTGCTGGGAAGCAACCACTCACGGTAATTATGAGATCAAATCGGGCTACTGGTACATAAAAAATCAATCCCTTAATCCAAAGGATACTTCTAAATTCTGGAAGAAATTCTGGAATCAAAAATTCTGGCCAAAATGGAAAATTTTCTATTGGAAGCTAGCCAATGGTGCATTAGCCACCGGAGTAAACCTTAGGAAAAGAAAAATCCTAAGCGAGAGCCCTTGCCCTCTTTGTGGTAAGCAAGAGGAATCGGATACTCACCTTTTTAAGAACTGTGAAATTTCAATGAGAATTTGGAAAAGCTCTAACCTTGGTATTATTTCGGAAGATTTCACAAACATTTCGATTAAGGTTTGGACCAGGAATTAGTTATGGTATCTTATGCAGGAGAAAGAGCAAGTTTATAGAGTTGTGGAATTTGTCGGAATCCTATGGAGCATTTGGCTTCTAAGGAACAAGGCAGTCTTTCACCCCAATGAGGAAATAAAACCGAGTGTAGCATTTGATATCCTGAATCAGTGGATGTCGAGATGGATCATCCTACAAGGCAAAGCTGGAAAACATTGGTCTCATGAAAAGGTTGAAATTGATTGGACTAAAACCAAAGAAAGGGAGTCAGGAACAGGAAAGCAGAGTAGGCTAGTCATTGATGGAGCTTGGAAAAGAAGCAAAAATAGGGATCATGATCCAGGAAGTGCAGCTTTTGGGTGGTCTCTCTTAGAAGATAATAAAGAAGTTAGCTTAGGATGTAAGAAGATTGCGGCTGCCTCAGCAATCCAAGCAGAGACTTATGCCCTCCTTTATAGTCTAAAAATCATGATAAGCAGAAATATAAGTAATATGGAGGTCTGGACAGACTTTGAACAAGTCATCAAAGGAATACAAGATATCAATCGATCCTCAGTTCACTCAAAACAGATTACGGGTGACATTATCAACTATATCCGTAACTTCAACTCGTTCAGAATTGTTAAAGTTGACAGAGGAAAAGTGGCCAAGGCCCACTTCCTAGCTACCACTGAAAGGAAGAGATGTATTGCTTTTTTTTAGGGTTGTTTATTTATATGTTGTCAAATATATATATATATATATATATATATATATATATATATATATATATATATATATATATATATATATATATATATATATATATATATATATATATATATATATATTATTATCTCTACACAACAGCACAGATTATACCACTAACATGAGTCTGATGTCTCATATGATGTTGACCACACATCATCACTTGAAATCAGCCATTGCTCATAAAGGAGAAAGTGTTGGTAACTCATAGTGAGATGCAAAAATGGCATCTCATAAATTTTTGGTACCAAAGCTAAGTCAAAGTGGTATCAAAATAGAGTCATTTGGTACCAAATAAAATGAAACGTTGGTACCAAAATTCCACTTTGATATATTTTGGTATCAAATGACTCTATTTTTGTACCACTTTGACTTAGCTTTGGTTCCAAAAAATTTGTGAGATGCCATTTTGGCATCTCATTATGAGACGCCAATCCAAGCTCCTCATAAAGGAACTTATCCATTGTAGTTAGAGCATTCTTATCAAGGAAGCAAAAAAAAGGTTTATCCTTCTATCTCCTCCACATCATTTTAACAAACCATTTCCAATTTCACTCTTAACCATGAACCCAAAAATAATGGTTCATCACTCTCTCTCATCCTTTTTTCCTACCCCACCACATTTTCTCTCTCTTCAAATAATTCTATGGAGTTGTATTGATTAATATAAAAACAATTTACGCTAATTAATTGTAATTAACTCTTATAATTATTAATTCGTAATTACTAATTTTTATTATATAATAATTATCAATGACTAATTAATTATCGTAATCTAATTAATTTTATTATATAATAATTATCGATGACTAATTAATTACGGGATTTTGATTTGAGTTTTGTTGTGGATTTGTTGGGGGGTTTCTGCGTCTTATACTAGGATTAGGATTAGATACATAATTAGGATAATTAGAATCCATAATTATGAAGAATTTTTCAGAAAGATTGCAAGCTAAAGCAAAATTATGTGAAGACACAAAAGATAATAGAAGAATAAGAGAAAACTGAAATTGTGAATAAAGTATATCAAAATGGGTGTCTATTTATAGAGAATGAAAAATTATGAATTTTGGTATTTTTTTTTAATTGTATTTTTGAAAATATTAACGTTACAAAAATTGTAACGTTAAAAAAAGCCAGCCAATAAAGTGCTGCCACATGGCGCGACATAATTGGACCGCAGCAAATTCTGAAGCGCATCAGAATTGCTGCAGCGTCCCTTTTGCTTTTTCTTTTTAGCTCTATTTCCTCCACTCATGCCATGACATGTGGCGTTTTTAATTTCTTTTGCTTTTTCTTTCTCTACACAAAGATAGCATGTGATACAATTTTGGGCTGGACGAACCATTCGGAAAACCGAATAGGTTGGCCTCGATTCATGCACAAACCCAACAAAAGTTCATTGTTAAGCAAAAAAAAAAATGGTTCAAGCTTATGAACCATTTTTGGGTTCATCATTAAGAGTGCTCTTAGTTGCTTCCTTGGTATAACATCTTTGATCCAATCTTTGTGCTTCCTGCATGTCTGATTAGAGATAGCAAAGCTGCAATTTTCTGGAGCCAACTCCAATGCACTTTCAGTTTCAGCTCCACTTCCAATTAGAATCAGTTTAGTAGCTTCCACCATTTGATCATACTGACTTTGCACCTTAGCCAATTTTATGGAGGCTTTTTTATTAAGCTTCTCATCACCTTTCCTAAATTCAACAACCCTCTCTAGAAATCTGATATGCCTCCGCTTAGATTTTAACTCGTGCCAGAAAAAAATACCAGTTTCAAGAGCCTCTTCTTTAGCTTTTAAAATTATGCCCTTTCTCTCCTCCTCTAACATGTTTGCCCAGGCTTTTTAATGGATGTCCTATATTAATTTAAACACTCTTATCTTTTTAATAGAAAAATTGCCAAAAATAATTTTTTAAAATGGCTGTTTTGTGAAACAACCTTTTATAAAAAAACTAGTTTTGAAGCCCGTGCATTTCTACAAATTTTTGTTAACATTATTGTTGATTTTGTGTTGGTGATAAATGAGATTTTTCTACACCATTGTATTTACATACTTCCTGCATTCTTTTTCAATTGCAACAATTACCAGTTTACCACTTTTGGTAGTTTCTTCTATTGGGATCACTCCACTTTTAGTAAAAAACCAACTATAGCTGACAATATTGTCTTTACTTTATTCGTGGTCAGGACCGAAAATTGAAACTTAAAAAAACTTAGACTAAACAACTATTTATTTTTCGGTCTACACCGAAAAATCAAATATTCAAAAAACTTGGACCTAATTAGGGCCCTAATATGTAGGTTCGCCCTTAAGCCTCCAAAATCTCAAAAGCGGGGCTGGACATGACTTGTAGTTTTTGCTAGAGGAAGTAAGCTATTCGACTGTAACTGATGACCCTGATTACAAACATGAATATTGAATTAATGAGATTATTTTCAATTAAAAAAAACAAAAAATTAAATCGAATCCTGACCCTAACAAAAAATTCGATCGAATGGTTAAGTTTACAATCAACCAACAAACATGTACAGTAGTAAATTAAATTTAATTAATTATCCCATGAATGAGATAAACGAATTAACGAAAGAAATAATTGAAAAAGCCAAGTTAATGAAACAAAGGAACGAACAATCTAGTAAAAATATTAAACCTTCGCTAACAATGGATAGAGAAAGCTCACCTTAATTAGAAGATGTGATTCAAGAGGGCTTCAAACTGCGGCAGTCAGCCGCACCGCACTTGAGTGGAATAAGAGATATAATTTAGAAACGATAAAGAAAGAATAGTGGAAGTATATGTATTTTGTTAACTTGCTTATCTGCTCCGGTTTTCACCCAAAATCGCAGCAGTAAATGATTAACTGATCCGACCCTGATCAGTTAATCATTGTGAACTGCTGCGAGCCCACCCGATCCGGACCAAAATCGGATCGGTAAGCCCGGTTTTGACCGGCTCGGGTGGACTTTTTTCCACTAGTGGTTGTGTCACATGATAATCTATTTTGTTTACTTGTGTCACATGATTGTGTGCACGACTAAAGTGAGGGTTACCATGAATAGTCAAGGCAAGCTTGGGGGAGCAAAGTAGTATATATTAACATTTAAGACCTTGTAAGACTCGTCATAATATTTTTTTTGAGGGGAAACATCAAAGCTAGCATTAATAAAGGGACAAAGTGTCCATCAAAATGTAAGGAGCCACTTCCGGAGGAAAATGGTTCTCCCAAACCTGTTCAACTCCAAAAGGAGTTAGCTTAGCTAGATGATGCGCTACAAAGTTTCCGTCTCTTTTCACATGAGACCATAATAAGGAAGAAAAGCTAGTACAAGAAGCTAGAATACTAGACAAAACGTTATCTAGATCAGAAAGATAAATGGCATTCGAAAGTCTCTTGATGATTGTCTGACAATCGAACTCAAGGATGATGTTTTGGAGACCAAACCTTCAGCACAATCGCCACTAGTGCATAATTGGCCTAAAGTATCACCCCAAAAGTGTTACTTAAAGGCCCAAAAGTGTTGCTTTAGGCAATAGGTAACACTTTTATAAGTGAAACATCTGCCCGTGCTACCTATTCTCTAAGGTAACACTTTCCAATGCTAATGTTTCACTTTTTCAAGTGTTACTCAAAATTTTCTAATGTAACACTTTTTTAAGACTAATGTAGCATTTTTATAGTGTTCCTCCTAATTTTTTATGTAACACTTTTTCACCTGTAGTAGCATTTTATATGTCATCTCTTGAATTATAGTAAAACTTTATTGGATATTATGTATCATTTTAAGTCAGCCTATGTAACACTTTGTTAGATATTAGGCAACACTTTTCGTAAGCTAGCTTTATCGTAACATTCTATTTCACAAGTCTTATAGTAACATTTTTAGATTTGTCGACACACATACAATGAAACTAATACTAAAACTTACAAACGTAATAACGAAGAGGAAGTAGAATGATATTATAGTTATAAATGAGTATAAATACTCAATAGTTATTGTAAAGAATGAGACAAACAATAGTATTCATCAATTGAAAATAAACTATTACGTTCAAAATATATATAGTTGACATGAAAATTCAGTCATAATATATATAACTCTCTAAAAATAACCTAAATCAATCTTATGGTCATTTCTTTCTCTCCTCTTCAATTCCATTGCCCTATCATGCATGTTTGTTTCCCGAAGCATCATGACTACTTGCTACTCTAATCCATTATCTTCATCATCCTGCAATAAGAAAAAAAAAAGAATCTTCAAAGTCAAACTACATTATATGAATAGCATAATATTCAGCAAGGGTACAACCTAGTGTCAGAATTCCTAACCTGTGCATGTTTAACATGGGTTTTTGATGGGTGTGAAGCACATGCTCCAAAAGATACAGATGGTATTATTAACCCATCATGTTTCCCACATTTCCTCCCACTCTACTATCAATTCTGAATATTTGTAACATGGATATCAACGAATCAAACTGATGATTACATAGAACGAGTGATTCCTCGTTTCTAATTACAAACTTATTCAACTATATAACAAGTTTCCTCTAAGTAATTCACAACTAACTTATTTGAGTAAACACCAATCAAACAACTGACTTTTATTATATTACTCTATATGCAGATATTAAAGTGAAATTAATCAACTTAATTTACATTTAAAGTCCACTCCAATGTTTCACAACTATAATCGAATTATATACTCTTTTACTCTTCACAATTAACCTCCAAATTTTTCTTAACAACAATGACATGAGCTAGTAGATATTCCTATTATATTTAATCTGATGAACCTTCTTAAAAATAACCACCTTCACCAATTTACTAGCACTTTTCCATTAGAAACTAATTAAATCGAATCTCACAAGCTAAAACAAGTAACCATTATGAAAGGAGTTTATTAAACTACTAATTTTGTTTAGTATATATATTACCAAAAGAATTAGACATATTATCTACCTTCTCGTAAACTCAAACCTATTTCGACATAAAGCTTTTTAATCATCTTTAGGGATAATGAAACTATTTTTAATGATCTGAATATTATTATCAACATTTACCTAATCCGTTGTTTATCTTTAATTAAGTTGGCTAACCTAATCACTTCACTCTTAAAGACTCGATACTCTTACTAATTGACTTATACCTTTATAATTTCTTAATTGTGATACTTTTAGCTTATAACTCGACAACGAACTGGAATTAAGACAATATGAATACTATATAGGAATTCTTAACTTTCAATCAACCTCATATTAAACCCAAAGAAACTTAGATTACCTCTTACTAACTAATAACATTGAACTTCATACAAAATGAGTCTTCCTAGCCCAACTAATTCTTGTTATAGATTGAATCATAAATACAAATTAGCATAAACTGACTCAATAAACTCTAAATTAGCACAAATTAGCTAGACAATCTTTAAATTCACCTCGCTAACTAATAACATCGATAATAAACTATATTTCTAAATGAATTCATAATACAAAAGTTAACTCAACCACGATAAAACATTAACTAATTCCTAATTTATAATTCATTTGCATTACATTCCAATTTTTTAATTCCATATTATGTAAGTGATTTTCTTCTCAATCTAACGAAGTAGACTACTCTTTCAACTAACAAATCAAACTAAATCTTAATAGAATGTTAGAATTGAAGATTCAGTCATAATCTAATTTTGCTTAATAACTTATAATCAAGATTTCAAAACCATATCAACAATCTAGTAGCACCAACTGAACTTACCTCACAAACTAGATTGAACTAACACCAATACGATATGCCACTATCCAGTTCAATAACCAAAAATTATGGTTAATATGATAGTCAACATATATAACATAAGAATAAATGCTCAATTATTTTCAATGACACTACAAGAACAACAACAACAACAACAACAACAACAACAACAACAACAACAACAACAACAACATCAATTACACAACAACAATAGCCGTAACAACATCATTTACAAGAGAACAACAACAACAACAACAACCCAACAATGACGATTACATGACAACAACAACAACAACAACAACAACAACAACAACAACAACAACAACAACAACAACAACACCACAACGACAACAACAGAGTTCTCGAAACAAGTAACTCCAATTCAACATACTCATTCAGATACTCAATCAGAGCACAATTTCATTTTCACACCTAATTTCACAACTTCAATGGAACAAAACTCAATTCACAAGAGAGATTGAGAGGATTAGTACCAACAATAGAAGAAGAAGCCTGATGGCGGCACCACCACCGGCCACGAGCTGCGCAACCGGCGAGAGAAAGGAGGAGGCGAGTCACGACGGCCCGGCACCGACACAAGCAACAACAAAGAACGGCAACAACCGCACAGAGTTAACGGCGGCGCGAGGAGAGAGAAAGGACAAGCAGTAGCGGCGATAACACCAACGGAGGAACAAGCACCACCACGAGGAAAAGAAGAGATGCGACAAAAACAAGCAAAGACCCAAGCATCAACAAGGAGGAATGAGAGAGATGCAAGGAGAGAGAGAGAGTAATCGGGGACGAGAGCAACGTCGATTTGAGCGCCGGCAAATGGCGGTGAGGCAGTGCAAACTGGCGAGGCAAAGGAGAGACAAGGGTTTGAGAGAGAAAGGTGAGAGAAGCGAGCAGAGAGAAGGCGGGTTAGGGGGGTTTCTTTGGGTTTAGCTGACCCACAATAAGGATGGGGGGTTCGATTTTGGGTTTTCAAATGAACCAACAAGGTTAAACAAAAGGATGGGGGAACCAGGCCCAAATTGATAAAACGCATCAATTTGGTTTCATATTGGGGGTAAATACTACTCAATAAATTTAAATAATTGAAATCGAAAATATATAATAACAATATTGATTGTAATAACTTCATAAAAGTACAATAATAAATATATTAAAATATAACAAATCAATACTCATGTTCCAAATAAAATAAAATGAGGATATCTAATACATAATTAAATTACTTCCTCCGTTTTTTTTACCCGCAACACTTTCCTAAAGGGAAAATAATTAATTACTTGCAACACTTTCTATTTTTGCTTTTCCTTTCTCTCTATCTCTCTCCAATCACATGGGCCCTCTTTTTTTCCTCTCTACCTCTCTCATACCCAAAAATTGCATTGGAGTTGATGAAAAAAAAAAGTGTTGCGAGTAAAAAAACGGAGGAAGTAATAATTATAATTAGCATTTAATAAAAAAAATTAAAAATAAGCTTGTTACAAGAACGAAAAAGGAGAGCGAGCGAGTCGGTTTGGAACGAAGAAGGAGAGTGGTGGTGAAACACTAAAACCTAAGCAGCAGTACTTTGTAATTAGAATTGAAAATAAAGTAAATGTTGTTTTTTTGGAGTAAAATTCTCTTTGGCGGCTGATTAAGCGCCAACAAGAATTTTGGGATCAACACTCAATTAATTTAAGATGGTTTTGTTTTTTTTAGGGAAGATGAGTTTGTTAAGTACACTGCTCCTATAAGAAATAATACGAAGTAATTAAAATAATCATAATGTTATATTCAAAATTACTTATTCTAAAGTGTTACCTTAAAATGTTACCAATATGTAAGTGTTACCTAAAGGTGTTACCTATCTGAAAGTGTTACATCAAAATGTTACTCAATTGAAAAAGTGTAACTTCAAAATGTTACGTATAAAAATGTGTTACATTAAGTGTTACATATTGATTAAGTGTTACCAAGGTGTTACATATATACTCGACAAACTTGAATTTTCAAAAGTGTTACCTCATACATGTTACCTTAGACCAACTTTGTACTAGTGCGCACCCCCATTTCTAATGCTTTTGCTTCAGCAACTTCTGGAGCCCAACTTACACGAACACGACGTGTTGCAGCAAATAGCACAACACCATGACTATCACGCGGAATAGCTCCTAAACCAACCCAGTCATCCACCGCAAGTGAAGCGTCCACATTTATCTTGTGCATTCCTGCTGGCGGGAGACACTAAACTTTCGGGCAGGTAGGACGAGCTTGTTGTAGGCGAGAGTAAATAGCCTTTAGCATACTTGCCTTGCTTTTCCACATGTCTCTCAATCCTCTTCAACAACACGTGATTAGGAGTGGATTTATCATTGAAAACTTTGTTATTTCTTTCCCCCCAAATACACCACATGAGGTAGGCACCTTTAATCCTCACTTTAATCTCAACTTGTTTCCAACTCTAAAAAACAACACACATTGAGAGGCTAGCATCCACCACTTTCAACTCCTCACATCCACTCTCCCTCCATAAATCGCCGAAACGAGGGCACCCAAAGAAAGCGTGGGTGGCTGTCTCGATCTCTCCACAACCCCACGGGCATCCAGTATCTTCGACAAGGTGTCTATAGTGCAAGAGCGCACGAACCGGGAGGGTATGGGTGCACACACGTACAGGAAATGGCACACTTTTGGGCTAGCATCCAAACTCCAAATATCTACCCAAGTGCGATGAAAGTTATCCAAATTACCACCTTTACCCAACATATAGGTTGTTTTAACAGTATAGTGGCCATCTTTTGAGAATTCCCACGTTAAATCATCATTAGGAGCAGGATAATTTAAAGGAATAGCCATGATAGTTTTGATATCTCGCTCATTAAAAATATTTTCAATGATATCCAATTTCCACTCCATGCGATTTTCATGAATTAAATGGCTTGCAATAGAAACTTCTTCACACGGTACGGCGGTGATGTGCCTTCCATTATCATCCAAAACCCATAGATCCGTCCAGATATTAACCTGCTTATCATCTCCAATGCGCCATAAAGTACCTTTTTTGATCAAAGCTTTAGAGCTTCAAATACTCTTCCAAGAGAAATTACAAGAGTAACCAAGATAAGAGTCGAGAAAGTCACAAGTAGGGTAATACTTCGCCTTCATCACACGCCCAAGGAGGGAGTTGGGATGACGGATAAGTCGCCAAGCTTGACGCCCAAGAAGAGCATCATTGAAAACCGGAAGATCCTTAAAGCCCATGCCTCCAAAACACTTCAAAAGGCACATATCCACCCAATTCTTCCAGTGTATCTTCCTTTTTCCATCAGCACTCCCCCACCAAAACCAAGCCATAGCTGCTTGAATTTTCTGAATAATCAAGCTAGGGAATTTGTAAACTCCCATCAGAGAAGTAAGGATTGCTTGAATGAACGCCTTCAACAGAACTTCTTTTCCAGCTCCAAATAACAGCTTTTCTTTCCATCCTTGGAGTTTCTTCCAAATTCTATAAATAAGAGAATCAAAAAGAGATTTTTTTGACGTCCTACAATAGAAGGGATACCAAGGTATTTCTCATGTTTTTCAACCTTGCGCATCTGAAGAATTCCCATAAGTGCTTCTTGTTGCTCTAAACTTACTCCTTTACTGAAAGAGACTTCCGACTTTTCATAATTAATTTTCTGCCCGGATGTCAATTCATAAAGGTTGAGAATATCAACTATTTTAGTGCATTCCTGTCGGGTAGCTCTAGTGAACAGTAAGCTAT
Organism: Beta corolliflora; assembly: GCA_947648045.1. Classification (NCBI taxonomy): domain Eukaryota; kingdom Viridiplantae; phylum Streptophyta; class Magnoliopsida; order Caryophyllales; family Amaranthaceae; genus Beta; species Beta corolliflora. The sequence continues at coordinate 272,611 of CANSZD010000396.1, forward strand.
CGTCTGCAAAAAGAAGGTGAGAAATTTCCGGACCGCTGCGGCAAGCTCTAGCCCCATGAATCATTTTCTCCTGAACTTTCTTCTAAATCATCTTTGAAAAAGCATCTGCAATCAGAATGAATAAATAAGGGGATAGGGGTTCCCCTTGTCTAAGCGCTCGAGCAGGAGAAATAGAACCACAAACTCCACCATTAATAATGAAAGAGTATGAGACAGTACACACACAGTTCATTATCAAGTTCACCCATCTACCATCAAAGTCCATAATTAATAGCATCTTTTTGATAAAACCCCACTCAACTCTGTCATAGGCCTTACTCATGCCTAACTTCATTGCAATGGTCCCCTGCCTGCTTTTGTTTCTATGTTTCATGGAATGAAAAATCTCCAGAGCAATAAGAGCATTGTATGTGATAAGACGCCATGACACAAAAGCACTCTGATTCTCTGTAACAATATCAGGGAGGAAATTCTTCAATCGCATAACAATGGCCTTTGAAACCAGCTTGTAAAGAACATTACACAAAGCTATTGGCCGAAATTCAGCCGCATGCTTTGGCTCTTTCACCTTTGGGATGAGAGCAATATTTGTCTTGTTCAGCGTAGCAGGAAACTGAACTCCATTAAGAATGTTGCAGACAAAGGTGGTTACGTCATCTCCTATAATGTGCCAGAATTTTTGATAGAAAATTGCATGCATAACATCAGGGCCCGAAGCTTTACAAGGGTGCATCTTGCAAAGCTGTATATATCTCATCTTTTGTATAAGGTTTAAGCAGAGCATTATTACATTCATCAGAAACAATAGGAGTAATACAATTCAAGACAGCCTGAAAATTCATATCAGATGGGTTAGAAGAAGTAAAAATATTGCTAAAATAACTAGCAAAAATGTTTTCAATATCAGCTTCTTCTGTGCATCAAACACCACTAGTATCAAAGAGCCCCTTCACATAGTTTCGCTTCCTTTTCTACGACGCTTTGTGATGGAAATATTGTGTGTTTTTGTCACCATCCTTTACCTCGACAACCCTTGAATGCAAGTACCAATAAGCTTCATGCTTCTCATTAAGCTCATCTAGTCTTTTTTCAAGATCCGCACACTCCATACTATTAGCATCCGACATTGCACGCTGATGGGCTATAGACACTAGTGGAAAAAAACGGAAGGGTTGCGGTCAAAACAGCCCTAAGGGCCGCGTTTTTGGCCAGCAGCCCTTTCCATAGCAGCCCTTCACTAATAGTGAAGGGCTGCGTTTTTAAACCGCAGCCCTTCACAACGAAGGGCTGCGGTTGAGCCCAAAAACGCAGCCCTTCCATATTGGAAGGGCTGCGTTTTGGGCCTAAAAACGCGGACCTTTCTTTGTACAAAGGTTGCGGTTTTTGACCATAACCGCAGACCCTTTTGACCAAAAAAAAAAATAAAAAAATGAAATTATATATTGACAATCAACAAGAACATCAAATTACAATTTACAGTAAAAAAAACAAGAACAATTTAAGGCACTAACTATTAAAAAAAGAACAACAATAACAGTCGAAATTATATATCAACAAGAAAGAACGAAAATTTCAAAAACGAAATTATATATCAACAAGAACAACAAGAATTTTACAGTAAAAAAACGAACGAAAATGAAAAAAAAAACGAACGAAAATGAAAAAAAACGAACGAAAATGAAAAAACGAACGAAAATGAAAAAAAACGAACGAAAATGAAAAAAAACGAACAAAAATGAAAAAAGCAAACGAAAATACAAAAGAGAAAAAATTATAGATCTGAAATTACATGAACATTCATCAAAACAAAGATCAAGAAATTATAGATCTGAAAAACGAAAAATTATCACTTGTTCGACGACGAGGAAGAGATGAGCGGAGTTCGACCGACGGCGAGGAGGCTGGGTTGCTGTGTTGTTCCGGCGAGAACGTCAGTAGAGGCGACAGCATCCATTGTTGTTCAAGCTTCGCATGTCGATCTTTGGTCTTTGAAGTTGTGTGCTTGATGACGGCGCTTTCTCTCTCCTACTCGGTTTAATTTACTCGGTTTTTTTTTTTTTGGTTTGATGTTTGATGAAATCAGGAGGGTGAGAGAGAGAAGGGAGGAGGGTGAGAGAGAAGAGGCGTGAGATAATTATGTTTGTGAGAAACCCTTACCCGCTTAACATCTAAAGGCCCGCGCAATTCGTTTTAAAATTATTTAAAAAAAAGCCAATAAAGAGCTGCTTTTTTAAAAAAAACGCAGCCCTTTATTACTTATAGGACTGCGGTTTTCGGCTAACCGCAGCCCTTCACTAAAAGGGCTGCGGTTTTTGACTTGACCGCAGCCCTTCGTTTACGAAGGGCTGCGGTTTTTGAATTGACCGCAGCTCTTCACTATTAAGGGCTGCGTCGGTTTTTTCCACTAGTGAGATAAGGCCTTTTCGGTTTTTTGGATCTGCTCACCAAGCTTGTTGAAGTGAGTAACACTCCACGCACCAAGGCTTCAACCAACAAGAGAGATGCGAGTAGTGATGCTTTCCCCCACCGAGTCTTCCCAAGCGGTTTTTGTAACACCCCGTAATTTTCACCCTTTATTTTTGGTGTTAGTTTATTTTAAAATGATATTCTTTTCGTAAAAAATAAATAATTTATTATTTTCTCTAGATCAATGATTTTTATTCTTTATAATTTGGGAGCCAAATTATTATTTTATTATATGGTGTGTTAATGTGTGCATTATATTTATATTTATAATATAATTTATTAGAATTATTTTCATTATTAAGTATTTTCAAAGTTTAGGCGCGATTTAAGAATTAATCGTTTTATCGCGTAGCGGGTTTTTGAAGCATGGACCCTTGTTGATTTGGGCCGAAATTTTTGTTGGTGTGTTGGGCTTGACAGCCGGCCAAGGAGATGGAGAAGGAGAGCTCCTCTTCTTTCTTTTCTTTTTATTTTTCCTTGTGACTCTTTGTAGCTTTGTAACTCCTATAACCCCCTAATCATTCTCCTTCATTAAAACCCTTTATTTCAACCATTAAACATCCATAAAATTCTGATTTTTATTCAAAGAAGTTCAGCATCATTTGCATTTATCACCCACCGTTTTTCAAGAAAAGGAAGAGAGAAAAGGAAGAGGAAAAGAATAGGAAGTTTCAACCCGGTTTTTCCTGTCACACCTTCACGAAAATAACCGTAACCGGAGATCTAACCGTTGGATTGTCTTCATTTTTGGACTCAACGTTTATAACATCTTGTTATACATTATGACCGGAGCGATTTATAATCTGAGCTTTTGATCATCGGGAATCATGGTCGTAACAGAGCAGTGCGAAACAAGAGTTTCCAACGTTCAAGAAGAAATGCTTAGTGACTTGTTGCTACAATTCTCGTTTGTTATGCCTTGGGTTTAGAAGAGGATTTGGATTGCATGCTTAACTCGTGATTGTATCTTTGGACTCAGCTCTCCTCCCGACGATCCAGGTAACTAGTTGTTATCCTAGAATCATAGTGATTAGAGTAGTATTCGGTATTAGATTAATACGTTAGGAATTATCTAAAATACTTTTTGAATGAGATTTTTGACGAAATTTTACATGAACATACGTGACACATGCTATGTGAATACTGTGTAGAGAAAAATAATTTTTTGCATGATTTTTAATATTTATTTGATTTAATTAGTATTTTGTGCGTTTTTGGCTAAATTTCATAATAATTATTGATCGACTGTTGAAATTGATGAAATCATTTTTCTCAGATCATGTAACATACGTATAATGTATTCCATGCCTTAGAATAATTTTTATCTACTGTTTACTGTTTTAATTAATTGATATATCTGTTTTTGTAATTTCTGTTCTGTCAGTATATAATTCATGAAAATTATTTGTAGAGGCAGAAAAATTAATTTTTTTGAATAATATGTATTTTCGTGAGTTTTTACATGTTATGTGAATTTTTGGTAATTTTTGGGCGTCTGTTTATATTTTTAATTATTATAATGGCTTATTTGAGGAATCTGTATATTAACTGTTAAAAATACTTTTTGAGTCCGAAAATTATAAATAAAAATTGTACCATGTCAGTAGAGCTATTAGGGTTATATGATAATTTTGTGTGATTTTAATGCTCGAATTTGTTAGTTTCATAATTATTATGGTGCTTTTGTGATGAAATTGAGGATACACTTTTAAATTGTTTGAAGGCTTGTAAATCAGATATAATTTATAATTTAATATATTTTGGGTTTCTGATTTTCAGTAGTATACAGTATGCATCATTTCGGTAACCACATGTTTAGGTTTGATTTATGGAATAAAATGATTTAATTGTTATTACTCTTTTAATGAATATGATTTAGAGTTAATTGGTGATGTATTTGTGATTGAGTGTGGTTGCTGTAAAAACCAGTATATTGTCATTGATGATGTTTGGGAATGTTCAAGTGTTATTGTGAGAGTTATTTGTTGATTATTGTATAAGTGATTTATTTTGAGGAATTATGAAGAACTGTTTGATGAACTGTGGGTATAAGGCCGGGTGGCATCCCCTTTTTGATGAATATTTTTGATGAATGATGCTTAGTTTGTATGCATGATTGTATTTTGAGATAAGAATATCCGGTGGGATAGATGTAGTCCCAGGTTAAGAACATGCCAACCACCGGGTTTGCGAACTAGGGGTACACACCGGGTTAATTGTTGTCGTCCGAGAGGTCGGGGAGTTCTGCGTGTTCTACCCATCGGGAGTTTGGCTATTCTTAGACACGGGCAGGGGGAACGTAAGCCCATAGGCCCGACTCGGAGATTGCGATCGACAAACCTTAGGAAGTGATTTGCGAATCACCGGCGTTCGGTTTCTGACTCAATAACTTGTTGAATTCTTGATTTATTATTATTTATATACATTATAATTATGTCACTCACTCTATCATGTTTACTTATTGTTGATGATCACTTGTTTCATCTATAGCTTTATGATTTCTATGTGCATGCTATTGATGTAATGATTGCATGTTATTCCTTTCTTAATAATCTTCTTCTGAATCGTGCTTTGATTGCTATTGTTCTGGGAGAACTGCTAGTTACTCCCCACTGATTGTGGATATTTGTTGTATATTTTACAGGTTTTGTTGATGGGGATTTTCTTTGATTTTGGGCTCGGGTTGAGATGCGAGAAATAATCTATTAGGGTTTTAGTTCTAGACTTCTCTTTAGTTTGAGATAGTTTTCTCTTTTCGATTTTAATCTAAGTAATTAATTTACTTATAGTATTTAATTATGTTTGGTTTGATCACTTAGTTATTTAAACAGTATTCTTGTAGTAGTGACATTCCCAGAAGACGATGTTTCCGCCATCGTCCTATCAAATATATTATTATTTCTTTCTTTTCCGCCTTTGAAATTTTGGGGTGTTATAGTTTTAGTCACCCCTTCAACACCATCATCAAAGAGCTAGCAAGTTTCGAATCGAAACCCGCGCTTTACTGCACTGCTGGAGGCGAGTAATAATTGGCACATGGTCGGACTTATAACGAAGTCCATGCTCTATAGTACAACCCAGAAACAAATGAAGCCATTACGAAGTGCACACATATCTATCAAGTCTTTCCCGAATGTGCGTAGCTTCCGTGAGACCCCTCTCCCTAGTGTACCACATCCCAGTGAAACCCAAATCTCGAAGAGCACATTCATCTAAGGTATCTCTAAAAGAGAGCATTTCACGTCTGACCCTATCAACACCCCCTTCTTTCTCCTCATAATTAAGAATCTCATTAAAATCACCACCAACAAGAAGAGGAAGATCTGACGCTTCACAAATATATCTAATAAGATCCCAAGTTCTATATTTCTCCTCCTCTTTTGCCCAACCATAAAGACCCACAAACCTCCATCTACCATCACCATCTCCAATATCCCCACAAATATGATGCTGAGAGAAAGAAACAAGAGAAAAATTTACATTCTCTTTCCATTAAATACATAACCCCCTGCTCTACCTTGATTTGAGACCCCAAACGCATTAAAAAAACCGAGCCTATCCTTCAAAGCTTCCGCATCATGTTTCTTCATCATCGTTTTCGAAAGAAAAATGATGTCGGGGGCATATGAAACACTTCATCTTCGGAGTTGCCGAACTGACCAAGGATTGCCCATCCCTCGGCAGCTCCAACATAGAGTACTCATGGTGCTTGGCGGGGTTGGATAACACCAACCTCCGCCGAAAAAATGGGTGAAGAATCATGCAAGGGGCACAGTTTTGACCTGCTTCATAGCACCCTCTACATTATCAGCTTGCATACTATTGTCAATCGAACGTTTATTAGCCACCATCATGTCTGTTTGCATTAATTGCATATGTGTTTCCTCCACTTTTTCATCCATAGAACCACGGGCATGACGCTTCCAAAATCGCCCAAGACTCGTCATGATATACTTCATTTGAGAAGGCTGTTTTTTCTCTTTTCTCTCCCAAAAAAAAACTAAAGTTTTATTTTTTGATTTAGGGACTACCAACACCCTTTTGGACGATGACAAGCCCCAATTTTTTTCTCTTTTTATTAGTTGTTTCTAAGTTTATGTTTACAATAAACTTTCGTTCACTCTCTAATGGAGAGTTTATATTGGATATTTACCCATATGTTGGATTTTATATCCTTGTGAGAGTTTCGGGACATACTTTATTTTCTTTTACAGATTGATTTATTGATGAGGATTTGTACGGCTTTACGGAAGATTCGAATTGTTAATCTTCATATTAGTTGAATAAAATCAAGTTCTACACCACAACAAATCGATAGACCCCACCCCATGTAAAAAGTTATATCAAACAATTGCGAAAGAGGGTTTCAGAATTGTTAGAACTCATCAATGATCGTGGTTTTGGCATAATAAAATTTATTTGATCTAATTTGATACATATTTGTTAATTTTGATTTTTTTAACATGTTATATGTCTCTTAATCAATGAATTAATTTCAATTTAAAGAAAAAACATTCATCACAACATACTTTTGAAATTTTCAATATTTTTATAATTTTTAGTTGATCATGAATTTTTTTTTAAAAAGGCAAAAATTAGAAACAAGGAAGTAGTTAATTACTATAATTTTGTACATAATCGAAGTTTCTCTCTCTTTTCAACAAAAAAAAAAAGTTTCTTTCTGTTGTTTACTGTAATAATCAGTGAATCACTCTACTAGTCTACTCTCATTCCTTCTGTTGTCGTCTCGTCGCTCTGTCTCTACTCTCTCGCAATCGATCTTTCTGCAACTCTCAAGGTTAATTTCTTTGCTTTTTCTCTTTGAATGAAACTATTTCTTCTAAATTCTCCAATTTTCCAAATAATGTTATGTATGATCCATTTTGTAGACTGTTTGTTCATTTCGCATGCGTCATTTATTTTTATTTGATGATTTTTTTATTACATGGTTGCTAAATTGTTTTGCACGCTGATTATTGAGGAATTCTGGGCTAATTTTACCAACATCGAGTAAATTTTGCAGATTAGGGTTTTCTTAACTTTAAAATCCAGTTGCTTGCATGATTTCGTTTGCATTCTGAAAAATAATAGAATGTATGTTTGTTAGGGTAAGAAATTGTTCGATGGAGTTGTGAAATTTGATATCTTTATGATATGTTGGTGATACGAAATGTTGCATTTGTTGGTTTTGAAGCTAGTACCATCTGAGATTTTTCAGGAACTTATGAGATTTTAACTAGAAAGAGAAATGTAAATAATTGAACAATTGATAGGAGTATTCCCCTAAATTTTAACAGTTTATGGAGGTAGATTTTGTTGTTGTATAGATAACCACGAAAGACAATTTTATAGATGAAAGTTGATCCTAGGTCTTGAGTACTCCCCAAAATTTAACTAACAAATCTAATTGACATCCATGTTTGTTTTTCTCGCGAAATTGTTTTGTAGATATACATATAAAAATCAATACTTGAGAGTTGGGAGGGGTGCTAAATGCAAATTTAATATTTCTAGAAAAATTTTGTCATCCACCCACAATTTTAAGAAAGAGGAAAGGGATAGAGAAGAACAAGAACGAAACATACAAAAGAAGTTTCTACCCCTAACCTTCAATCCGTAGAATTTGCTTCAACCCTCGATTTCAAGGGTAATTCCATTTCTCACTACATCATATCCCTCCATTCCAGATGTCTATCTAAAAAGTTCAATTTCTGAATTTGGGGAGCAGATAAGATGAGTGAGAGGAAAGAAATTGAAGGAGTTTTTTCAACGAGACCGCGAAGTTGGATCTTCCAAAAAAATTTTAGGTTCTTTTAGGACTAATTACTTAAAAGTTTTAAGATACATACTTTTTAGCTTACACTAAAATATTTTTTGGGATTGCGATTATAAGCCTTAATTTTTTAGTTTCAGTCACTCAGATAATTCTTTTTTTTGCTCTTCTAATCTCTTAAATTCAGTAGGCTAGAAGGATTTCTTCGCTACTTTTATCATTATTTGGTGATATATGGCATGTATTGGTAGTATGGTACTATCATTGCCATCTTTGTAGGAGTATAGATAGATAAGATTGCATGCGTTGCATATATTAGGGTAGCACTTTTGATTCTATAAGGAGTTATGGAAGAACTCATCAATTACTACATCCAATCTTCTATATGAAAAAGATTCTGGCAGCATAAATGCTGCTACTGGTATAGCCTTTTCTAGACTGACCGATCTTTCTATTTCAAATGTTGTAACTTTTTGAAGGAACTTGATGGAAAACAGTTCAGGTGAAGAATCTGGTATCAGTGATTCCGAGATTGAGGAGTATGTAGAGAAACCATATCAAGCTTTGAGAACAGGGACATACAAGGTGAAGAATTCAAATGGTACCCTTAAGTGCCCGTTCTGTGCTGGAAAGAAGAAGCAAGAGTATGGGTTCAAGGACCTGTACCAACATGCCTCCGGCGTTGCTAAGGGTGCTGCCCATCGTAGTGCTAAACAAAAGGCTATCCATCTTGCATTGGCAAGATATTTAGAGGTTGATATGGGTTTTGGATCTGCACAAAATAGTGGAGCAGCTGAGCCAGAACCACAACCTAGTGAGCAAAAGGAGGAAGTCTACTGCTGGCCATGGATTGGTGTTGTTGTCAATATTGTGAATGATGGGAAGGCTGGAAAACAATTGGCTGATGGTGGATTCTGGATGAAGACTTTCTCCAAGTATAAGCCTTTGGGAGTTGAAGTTTTTCATGATGAAAAAGAACAAATCGTGCAAGCTGTGGTTCACTTTGAGAAGGAGTGGACTGGCTTCAAAAATGCAGGAGACTTCGAGAAGTCTTTTCAAGCCGGTCGTCACGGCAAGAAAGAGTGGATTGCTGACAAAGGAAATCTTAGTTCGGGTATCTATGGATGGTTTGCCCGTGCTGATGATTATCATGCAGAGGGCCAGATGGGAGACTACCTTCGCAAGAACTGTGAACTCAGGACAATCGCAGATGTTATGCAAATGGGTAAACAGGATGAAATTGTTGTCAACTTGGCTAATCAGATTGATTTGAAGAACCAGAACCTGGACGAAATGCAATCAAAGGTCAATGAGAAAGCTATGTCCTTAAGTCGGATGCTTGAAGAGAAAGACAAGCTCCACCAAGCATTTTATGAAGGTCAGTTCTCTTTCTCCGGATGACATTGTATTGTTTAAATAGTATTGTTTTTCTCCCTTTTCTAATGGTATCATTTTTTTGTCTATGTTTAAACCAAGCATTTAATGGGATATCTGTTTAAAATTTTTCTTTTTCTATGTTGGAATATGTTTGGTTCACTTTCTGTTTGTCTTTGTGGAGCACCTGTAATCCACGTCTGGTAAACATGTTTGCTTCTTCTTATTTAGTGTTTTCTAATTGTGGAAATGCTTTGTTTCCAGTGTGAGAGTTTATTGGCAAGTGTTTGTTCGTGGAGTCAGCTGCAATACAGTATCTTCTTTAGGTTTTCAGATATGTATAGACTATAGACACCTCAACTTCTTGCACCCAATTATCTCACGCTTGCAGACTTGCAGTAATATATGGGTTTTCAATGTGTCCACTTGTTGACATGAGGACATATTGTTTCTGTTTGACTGCTTTTAAGGAAATGCTTTCATTTTCTTTTGAACCACATCTTATTTTCTTTTTTCTCTTATATGAGACCTGGGAGGGGGAGGGGGTGAAACCCACTAGAGAAAAGGTTACATTCTCAAAAACTAGAAAGCTTCAGCTCTTTTGCCTTTTTGTGGTTTTTGTTTCATACAATTATGCGCATTATTTGGTAATGTGTGATTCTCAACAGAAACACGGAAGATGCAGCGTCTTGCTCGAGATCATGTTCAAAGGATTTTAGCAGAGCAAGAAAATATGAACCATGATTTGGAGTCGAAGAAAAGGCAGCTTGATTGGCGTACCAGAGAACTAAGCAAACGCGAGGTTTTAACTGAGCGTGAACGGCAGAAACTCGAGGAAGACAAGCAGCAGGTGAGCTTTTTTGCTGTGTTTTTTTCTATAAAAAAATTCAGCTTTGGTCTGCTGCTCCTGATGAAGGTTTCTTTCAGATAATTAGATCTACATGTGAATTGAATTCGTAGACAAGATCTTGGTTGTTTCTTTTGTATATTTTACCATATACTTCCTCCATTTTCTATTACTCGCATTGTTTCTCATTTTTGGCAATTCTCTTACTTGCATCGTTTCTATTTTTGGCAATATATTCTCTCTTTCTCTCTCCTAGCACATGGGGTTCCTTCTTTATCTCTCTTTCTCTTTCCTAGAAAAAGGAAACGATGCAAGTAATAAAAAACAGAGGAAGTACATCCTATTTGTGAAACTCAAATTAGTTGGGAAAATTTTGGATGTGATGGGAAGCGTTCTGGCTACTATAGATTGTTACAAAGTTGAATCTGATGAATTTAAATGCATGATGTCATTATTTTGGATTATGAATCTTCTGTGCAGTGTGCACTCTAGGCATGAGTCAACCTCTAGAATCTTGTCAGTCAGCCAGTCACAGTGGTGTAGACTTTTTTGGGCCATAATCTAAGATTTTTCCTGTACACTTTTGAATGTGGTGTTGATGCTAAACTGCCTCCAACATATTGAGACACATGTCTGCATATAGAGATGCTTTTATATGTCTGAGATGCCATTGTCATGCATTAACACTTTGTTTGGATAGGGGAAACAGAGAGAAAGGGAAGGAGGGAAAGGGAAGGAGAACACGTTTCCTTGTTTGGATAAGGGATTGGGGGAAGGAAGGAGAGGGAAGGGAAGGGACATTGCTCCGTTTTCCCTCCCTTTTTAAATAAACGTCGTCTCTCCCAAATTGGAGACATCTGGAGGGAAACTGGAAGTCCGTCTTTCCCTCCCCATCCTCCTCTATTCCTCTTCTTCCTTTCCCTCTTATATTGCTAACCAAACAAAGTCCACTTTTGTAAGGGTCAAGGATTGCAAAAGTGGATCTCAGTCAATGCAAATAATGTGGATTGTCCTGTTTGATATCTAATGCTGCTAATAAATATGGTTTCTTTGCTAATTAACCTGACCCCGTAGCGTTTTTTTAAATCTTAGTTCTAAATGATTTTGTGGACTGAGATTCTCTTAATCAAATAACGGTAACGGGAGTAGCATGCAATTGTCCATGTCATTCCTCACTATCTGTGTCTTATCTTGTAAACAATAGAGGTTTATTATTGCTCTCTACATCTGGTTTTTTAATTTGGGTGAAAATTTTTGTGGCCTTTCAGAATGACGAGAGAAACAATTCACTGCAAATGGCTTCCGTGGAGCAGAAGAAAGCTGATGAAAATGTCTTAAGGCTTGTTGAAGAACAAAAGGTGAATTTGAATAGCATGTGCCATCAAAGCATGTACATATTACAAGTATGTCTTTAGCCCTCACTGACTAAGATTTGAATTTGCAGAGAGAGAAGGAAGAAGCCTTGAAGAAGATTCTTCAGTTAGAAAAAGAGCTGGATGCTAGGCAAAAACTGCAGTTGGAGATCGAGGAGTTAAAAGGTAAATTAGAAGTAATGAAGCATCTGGGAGATGATGATGACGCTGCAGTCCAGAGGAAGATGAAGGAAATGACTGAAGAGTTGGAGAAGAAGATTGAGGATATGAGTGATCTTGAAGCAATGAATCAAACGCTCGTCATCAAACAAAGGCAGAGCAATGATGAACTGCAGGAAGCGCGGACTGTGTTAATTACAGTATGTCTTTGCAACATCTATTTCCGCAAGATATATAAACAATTACTATTAAAATCTTTTAACATCTAGCCATTTAGAGCAGGCATACATCATGGAGTAATAATATTGTTTCGTGGAGGATGTTATTTTCTTCAGTAGCTTGTTTGAAGTAATTTTTAAGCTGTGTTTTCTTACTTTTTTTATGATAATTAAGACCTCGCTGTAGCTGGCTAATTCTGTTTCAGGGTTCAATATTATTATTCTTATTGTATTGCTTGCTTGTTTAGCTGCATATCTAAATCTTCAGACATTTGAGATAGATTCATCAGTATTATAGTCTGCTGTGTGCTAATTTTTGAGATCTATATCTCCATATCACATGATGAAGCACATGTAATTTACCTTTTTATGTTCCAGGCTCTGTTGGATATTCTGCAAAGCAACCGGACGAATATTGGAATCAAAAGAATGGGTGAAATAGATGAGAGGGCTTTTGTTGCTGAATGCAAGAAAAGATTCACTGTGGACGAGGCCTTGATAAAGGCAAGTGAGGGATGCTCTTTGTGGCAGGAGAACTTGAAAGATCCCGCATGGCATCCTTTCATAATTATTGAACATAATGGAAAGACTGATGTAAACTTTTCTCCTCCTTAAGTCAATACTCCAAATTTGTTGGCCTCCCAATTGTGTTTTACTTTCCATCCTAGAACTTTATAATGGATTGATGATGCAGGAAGTAATCAATGAGGACGATGAGAAATTGAAGAAGCTCAAGGAGCAGTGGGGTGATGAAGTATACCAAGCAGTGACAGTGGCCTTGAAAGAGCTCAATGAATATAATCCAAGTGGGAGATATGTAATCAATGAGCTCTGGAACTATAAGGAAGGACGAAAGGCTACAGTGAAGGAGGTTGTTAATTATATCTTTAAGAATCTGAAGACTCTGAAGCGCAAGAGGTGAAGTTGCGTACTAAAATGAGTCTTCAGGTACGTGTGTGTTCGACGATCTAACTTGGTTTTTGTGTTGTTGTCATGTTGTCCATATCTTTTGTGACGTATAAAGTGATCTTGAGGAAATCTGGTGTTTGTGTATAAACTTTAAAACCAAGGATATGTTTGTTATTGTTTTTAGTTTTTTTAAAACTCAACTGAAAATTTTAAAACGAGAAAAGTAGGAATTTTCAAAATAAATGTTTAGTATGAGTGTGAATAACTTTGACGTTTATTATGCATGATATCATATAACTTCTATAATTGAAACCAAATGACTAGAACTGGCCGTGATACTGATTTCATCGGTCAATTGCTTCTTATCAGATGGACAATTTACTAAAAGATATTGAAATTCTTTGCTAATTTTTGAATTGCAGGAACATGTGATCTCCGGCGAATCCTCAAATTTTCACCCCGTGTGATCTTAAGTTATGACATTGTGTATCAGTCGGCTAATTTTCGCCTAGTTTGTGCCAAGCTCGGTGATACAACATTTGTGTTATCAGAACTTAAATATGGCATATCATTAAGACATTGTTGTATCCTCTCTTGTTAAGTACATATCATGCTTGTTGCTAATATCTGCTAATATAATGATGATCTGAATAACAGTTCGCTTGCATTGTACTAAACTATGAGTTACCTAGCTTATATCTCTCTGCAAATAGGTGATAATCGTGCCGCATTAGAGAAGTTCGGAGCAGTAAAGTAGTAGGGAGTTTGATTTACTATCAGTTCTGCAGAAATTATGCGATAAGCATGGGAATGTTACGAGTTATCCAACAACCTGTACTTTTAGAGTAGTGACAAACTATAACACAAAAACCTAGTTTTTAGTCATCCAAATTCAAAAAATTATATTTTTAGAAAAAAGGATATGTAATATGTCAAAAAAGGAATATATTTTCACTAAAATGGATTATATCTCCATGGTTTTCAGGTTCTCATATAAGAAGTGTTCTCATGTGAACTTTTTTGTGTGAGATCTTGTATAACTTGTGTGATTTCGAGTAGTATGTAGTTGATCTATAGTAGTGATCCAATGTTGGATGCTGAAAGTGTGGAATTTTTTTTTCTCGCATGTGTACTATGATCTGTGCTACATATTGGTTGGTGTCAATATTTTTTTTTTGGCATATTTACAAAAAAAAGCGGGTTAGAAGATCTATATATGACATTCGCCTTACAGTTGACTTTCCTTCTCCAATCATTAAATTAATACTAGAATGGCTTGTCCCTTTTGTCGCAAACAAAAATTACGATTTTTTGTATAAAATGTGATATATAAAGGAGGTTATTAAACGCAACCTCAATTTACTAAACGCATCCCTTAAACCATGTATATAAAAGTTGTTTAGAATTAAGAAATTGACATGAATGATTCCTACTTTTATTGATCTTCTTAAACTAATCTTAACTTTGGATTTCAAAGTATCATCCCCAATTGTGGGAGGGTTTTTTCAAAATACATTGAAGTATTAAAAAACTTGTTATGATATTTGAATAATCAAATATTACGACTAGACGCGCCAATATTGTCAAGTGTACTTTGTTCGGTTGAACAAAATCCAACTATACATGCATATAATATACCAATAAAATACTGCCAATATAAAGATATTGAATTTAGGAGGAAACTTTAGTGTATAGGAGAAATATAGAACTATTTGTCTTTTGTTTTCTCCCTTCGTCATCCCCTTATCGTTTGTTTCATTTGTTCTTCTCGCATCCCAATAGTCAAGACATATGTGTGGCCAACTGGCCAATGATGTCTTATTTCATGCATAATATGACTATATAAAGTTGATATTTTAAAAATATACGTCTATGATGATTCCAACAAAATCTTACATACAATATTTATTCTACATATAAATATAGTTACGGTTAATGAACTTTGACCCAGAAAAAGAAACACAACAAATAATTAGGAACTAAAAAAGTAGTAGATAATATTTCTGACAGTTAATTTGGCATATTATATGACATCGGAGATTTAAAGTAACACATACAAGAACGACAATAATGGTAAATAATAATTTTTTTTCGTATATAAGGGTGAGAATTTGTGGTCAAAGTTAATAAAATCTAACCTTTACTGGAAATAGGAGGGAGTAAAAGAACGAAAATTCGAAGGTACGCACGGAAGTATGGTGCTTCCTGTGCGCACGCTTCAAAACGCAGCGTTTAAACGGTCTGCAATGAACATCTGCAGTTTTGCAATGAACATTTGTGGGACCCACCTCAATTTCTCTTTCCTCAAATTTTTCACCCCATGTGCGTTGTAAACCAATAAACATCAAGATTATTCCAATGGACATTGTAGTCTAATGAACATAAGCTAATTTTCAATGGACATTTGCAATTTTGGAATAAACATTTGTGGGATTTACTATTGTTCATGTAAACCAATAAACCAATAAACATCAAGATTATTCCAATGGACATTGTAGTCTAATGAACACACGCTAATTTTCAATGGACATTGCAATTTTGGAATAAACATTTGTGGGATTTACTATTGTTCATTTCTCACTTCATTAACATATTGTTGATTCAAATGTTAGTTTGTTCATCCAAGTCTTCAAAATATTCTTTCAAATTACTTATATGTTCATTGTGATAAATATTTATGTTGTCATTACTTATATGTTCATTGGAGATGAACAGATGTTCACTGCATTAACATATTGTTGATTCAAAAAAGGTTCCCATGTGGTAAATTTTTAAGCTGTTCGGTGGAATATTGAAGATGTTCATTGGGTTATTTTTTGTTTCGGTTTTCCGCGTTTTGTACTGCATTAACATCGACGGACTCTCTTGCGTGATGCTGTACTAGTCCGTCGATGGTGCGCACGAGTGTAGGAATAGGATGGTGCGCACTGCGCACCATCCACAACGCACCAAAAAACAAACAAAACGCGGAAAACTGGAAACAAAAAATAACCCAATGAACATCTTCAATATTCCACTGAACAGTTAAAAATTTACCACATGGGAACATTTTTTGAATCAACAATATGTTAATGCAAATAACATCATCTGCTCATCTCCAATGAACATATAAGTAATGACAACATAAATATTTATCACAATGAACATATAAGTAATTTGAAAGAATATTTTGAAGACTTGGATGAACAAACTAACATTTGAATCAACAATATGTTAATGAAGTGAGAAATGAACAATAGTAAATCCCACAAATGTTTATTCCAAAATTGCAAATGTCCATTGAAAATTAGCGTGTGTTCATTAGACTACAATGTCCATTGGAATAATCTTGATGTTTATTGGTTTACATGAACAATAGTAAATCCCACAAATGTTTATTCCAAAATTGCAAATGTCCATTGAAAATTAGTGTGTGTTCATTAGACTACAATGTCCATTGGAATAATCTTGATGTTTATTGGTTTACAACGCACATGGGGTGAAAAATTTGAGGAAAGAGAAATTGAGGTGGGTCCCATAAATGTTCATTGGAAAACTGCAGATGTTCATTGCAGACCGTTTAAACGCTGCGTTTTGAAGCGTGCGCACATGAAGCACCATACTTCCGTGCGTACCTTCGAATTTCCGGTAAAAGAATGCAAAATTCAGATGTCATTTTATTGGGAAATGCAAAATGCAAAATACATACTCTAAATTCAGATTATTTATAGAAGTATTCCCTAATTAGGCCCTTTTTTATTTTTAACTTTCTTCCTCTATCCGAATTTTTTCCTTCAATAATGCTAAAATGGGTATTAATTCCTGAAATGTGCCCAAGTTTAAATTAATTCCCTGGGTACCGTCCACGTAGGACGGCACGCGAGAATTTTGTTTTTTTAACAAAACCGCTACTCCAAGTAGCGGTTAATACCAATAATGTAAAGTTGACCGCTACTTCAAATAGCGGTTATATGATGTCCCTAAGACAAGTTATAAAAGGCATGCATATAAACCGCTACTTGAAGTAGCGGTTAATATCAATAATGTAAAGTTGACCGCTACTTCAAATAGCGGTTATATGATGTCCCTGAGACAAGTTATAAAAGGGATGCATATAAACCGCTACTTGAAGTAGCGGTTTACAATGGAAATTTTTTTTTTTTTTTTTTTTTTTTTTTTTAATTTCACGAAGAAACCGCTACTTCAAGTAGCGGTTTTTGCCTAAGTAAACCGCTACCCCCAAGTAGCGGTTTTTACCCCATATACTTGTTTTCAAATAACTTGAAGTTAACCGCTACTTCAAGTAGCGGTTTTGCTTTGAAAAAACAAATTTACGGCGTGCCGTCCTACGTGGACGGTACCCAGGGAATTAATTTGAACTTGGGCACATTTCAGAAATTAATACCCATTTTAGCATTATTCAAGGAAAAAATTCTCCTCTATCCTTTCCACTAACAACTTTTAACAAAAAGAAGACGGATAAAGAAACAAAGAAAAGGACCCGTAAAAACAGGAAAAAAGAAAAGAAATCTCTAACCCTAACCCTAACTTTCGATTACAAATCACAACTCTCACTAGATTCATTCATTTCAATTTCAAGCTTTCCATCTAAATGTTGACGAATTTTCACCCACAATTTCGAATTTCCAGCATCAAATTACCTTCCCCAAATTTCAAGAACATATAGGAAGAGTTAAAGAAAAGAATTACGGGCAAATTAAACTTTTTCGGCGAGAACGAAACTCGGATCTTCCAGAAATCTTGAAGGTTTGTTTTGGATTTCTTACACATTTTTTGAGCATTAATTCAGAATTTATCTACTTTTGTAATAAGCTCAAAAAAAAAAAAATCAAGATTTTGGGGGTTCAGTTGAACACACTGAACCCCCATTGAGTACGCCACTGGTTCAAGCTACATAGCTGAGTTCTCAAGCTCAGGAGAGTTTAGACAAACGTCGAGACCAAACCAAATAATTGGGGAAAATTAGGTGTTTAGTTATCAAATGGAGCTTCAAACCGATACCGTTGCCGGAGAAAAACAAGTGGTAGAAGTGTCTAAGAATGAGCTTGGAAGTCTTGATAATGTACTAGATAAGCCTGTGGAAATGAACAATGCAACTTTAGAAGGTGGAGCGGATGCTAGCTTAGTTTTTGAGAACGAGTCGAATAATCTGGGCAGTGTTGATGTTAGTGTGAATGGTGAACAATTAGGATTGAAAGAAAATGCTGGTTCTGAAGCTGGACCAGATAATGTACTAGATAAGGCTGTGCAAGTGAAGAATGCGATTTCGGAAGGTATCTCTTTGGAGGGAGTGGATGTTAGCTTAAGATTTGAAAATGAGTTGAAAACTCCGGGGAACGGCGTTAGTGTGAACGGTAAACAATCAGGTGTGGAAGAAAAAGCTGGTTCTGAAGCTGGACCAGATATTGTAAAATTAGAGCTGAATGTGGAGAGTAAAGATGATGCAGTTGACTCATCTAAGATGGAAGGCGCTCAAATGTCCCTGGTTGAACCAGTAGAAAACTTGAATAATGATACGTCGAAAAATTGTGGTAAAATTGAGGGAAATGAAGGTGATGCTTGTGACGCGCAGGCTAAACCTAATGCACAGCCTGCACCACTGGTTGAAGAAACAGGTCAGAAAGGGCACATTGTTGTATTAGGAATCCCAGCTACTGATCCTAATGAGAAAACTAGAAGGGGCCGAAAGCCTGCAACAACCGCTGTAACTTCAATGAAGAAGAAAAGCCCTAAAAAAATATCAGGATCGGGTACCAGGGTTCTGCGTTCCCGATCAAAAGAGAAATCTGAAGATCCTGAACCTAGTGTTAATTTGGAAAATACGAAGGGCAGCACAGGAAAAAGGGGAAGGAAGAAGGGGAAGGAAAATGATGGAAAATCTGATGATGCATACTCAAAAATGAGGAAGCATTTGAGATACTTACTGCACAGGATACATTATGAACAAAATTTACTTGATGCTTATTCCAGTGAAGGGTGGAGAGGACAAAGGTTTGTTTATTACTCCTATCTTTTTATATATTGTTACATACCGAGCTTTTACCCTGGAACGTTTGGCATGACTAACATTTTTGTATTAGATAGATATATTTGATGTCATTGCTTGTGTGCAGTTTATACTGACATGAGGAAATATTTTGCATTGAGAATTATATTTGGTAGACTAATTACTAGGGACCTTTTTACGGAAACTTTACTGCTTGGAGAGACCCCAAAACTTTCAAACAGCAAAGTTTTTTTTCGTTAAGACAGTGGAGTCATACTAGTAACCGAGGTCTGTAGGTCATGGTAGTTAATCTTAAATGGGGCATAAGTGTAACAAGAGTTAGGAAGTAGTATTCGAAGTCTTTAAATCCTGAAATCATTTTTTTCTAAAATCTATGAATGGTTCAACTGCCCTTGTGATCCAGTTAACTCTCACGTGAAAAAGATTTGTTGCACTTGGCCTGAGCTTAATATTTGAACACTTCCAATGCAGCAAAGAAAATTATGGGTTGTCTGTGGAAGCAAAGGGAAATGAAGAAAATTATTTTTGGACTGTAAAAAGAGTGAGAAATTTTGCGCATACATGTTATTCTTGTGTCTTCTGTCCACAATCATCAGAAACTATCGTGAAAATACCAAACGACTCTTGTCCTTGGCATATTGTCGTAAAAATTTAAAAGGCTCCTTCAAGAAATTAAGCTAGGTGCTTGTTGGTTAGCTTATTAGGATTTAATGATGATAATGGGAATCTGTTGTAGGCTTGTAGCATGCTGAATAATAAGTGTTGGGAACTCAAACCTCCAAGCATTTCCAAGGACAAGACTCCATGAGACCTTGCCTTACCCTGGCCTGAATAATTTTCAAATTCAGGCTTGTTTTTCTACTTTGCGCCAGAACAGTAATAATAACTTTGCATGGGATGCGAGCTTTTGAGAAGACACACTTTGTAGAATGAAACCTGAGGGGCAACACTTCAAATGTCCAAGGTATGGGGCTCTAATACCTTAGGGCCTTAGGGGGGAGGTGAGTTTCATCCAAACCCAAGCCTTTAGAATCAAAATTTTTTTTTTTTAAAAAAAAATCAATAATATGGTGAACTTCGAGAGTTCCACTAGCCCTCCCCTACCTTGGCCACGACCGCTGTCGGAAAGTACCATCACGGACCACTACTATCACATTCAGTGATTGTTTCTGCTACCTGGCTTTTACAGTTTTACCCTTCACAGTGGTACTTGAATTAAAAAATTAATTTTTATTTTTGGTAGTTAAAGTTCTAGAAAACCAAGAATTAAGGTATAACAAAATTCTGTATGATACTTGAAGGAGGCATTGGAGTTGATGAAGTATAAATGATTGTTTAAAGGTTGCAAACCTGGCTGTGCTATATCCATAATCGCTAACACCAAAATGGGTAAGAGAGGGGGTAAGGAAGAGGAGGGTTTTTTTTCCGTAAATCGAGATTGGATTTTTTTTATTATACAAACGAAACACTAGGTACAAGTATCTTCACCGGAGAAAACTCAGGTGGTCTGGGTGGTTTCACCGGAAGTCTTCTTGGTGGTCAAGGATGGAGGAATTTATGGGGAAACGTAATAAAGAAATTTTCAGAATCAGAGAATGGGAGAAGATGGGAGGACCTTTTAGTTGGTTTGGGGAGAAAGTCAGATCTAGAAGATACTATTAGTAAGGGCAATGCTGTAATTAGCCAAAAAGGCAATTCACATACAGGTAAAAGACTCGTGCTTCCATTGACTCCTTTAGAAGTCAAATTTTCACAACTTAAAGGAGAGCCCACTTATGAGATTTGTAACTGTAAGCCCGAATTATTAGCCCAAAATTTTCAACCCAATTACCCCACCCAGCTTACAACCCAAAACAATCCATCTTTTGGCAACACCAACCAGCTTACAGACCATCCCAACCCTTTTTCTTATAAATCAACCCAACTTGACTATCATAATACTAGGCTGGTTTTGCAACCCAGTTTTCTCGACCCAAGCTTCCTACTCCCACTCCCACTCCCACTCCCACAAACCACTGCACCCCATTATCCACTGAACCCACTCAAATTTCAATATAAAATCAACCCCTTGCCCACTCCAATCTTCGAGCAAACTACATCATTCTAAATATAGCTCAGTACACAGAACTCTCATCTTTTGTTCTGGAAAATCCACCAAAGGTTTTTTCCATCATTCAGCCATTCGTACTCATACTAAACTTCACCATTGAGCAACAGCACCTGCCCTTCACCACTGACCAGCGGCAAGTTCATTCTTTCATGGGTAAGGTGAAGTGGAATCTCGCCGATTGTTGCCAACGCCGGGAAGATGAAGCCGATTACTACCCACCTTGAGGGCAAGGTGGAAGTTTGGGGGGCCGGTAATGCTATGAATCCATATTATGGAGAAGGGTAATTTAGATATTATCTTCATTAGTTAGCTTTGGGAATAAGCTAGGCAGTTGTGCTAAGAAAATTACTCTATATATATAGGGATAATTAGAGAGAGAAAATTATGTTGAATATTGATAAGAAATTGGGTGAGCTTTTAAGAGTTCAATGGGAGAGAACAAGCCTCTTGAAAGCTTTTAATTATCCTTTATATTGCTGTAATTTCAGTTTATAAATCAAATCTTCTATTTCTTCCTTAATCTCTCGCCATTAATGGGTCCTAGCTATGTTAATTCATAGCAGATTGTCAAATCCTTTTGATTTGTCCAATTGTCCAAGACTTGTAACTTCCTTACTTTCAATCTTTCAGCCTCTACGTTCTCCCGTGTTAAGGAGATTGCATAGACAATTATTAGAGGACTTGAGCTATTGATTTGACTTGGTGAGCGATTCTTCTAGGTTAAGTTTTATCACTTCTGAAGATTCTAGCTCATAATCTAACTTCCCTCATGTCACAAAGGGTCAGATTCACGAGTTTTTTTTTTTTTAGGGGAAAAGTAACATGTTATATTAAGGAAGGGACAAATTGTCCATCAAAACATACGGAGCTACATCTTGGGATAGTGGTTCACCCAAATTTGTTCGACTCCAAAAGGAACAAGCCTAGCAAGATGGTGGGCTACAAAGTTACCATCTCGTCTAACATGCGAAAAACTAATAGAATTAAAGCTAGCACACAAAGCTAAAACATCTCCTAAGATAGCATCAAGATCCGAAAAGAAAATAGCAGCAGCAGAAAGGCGTGAAATAATGACTTGAGCATCCGATTCAATGATAACATCCTTCATGCCATGCTTCTTTGCCCAGCTAACTGCCATTAAAATGGCTTTGCACTCAGCTTCTTGCCATGCTTCTTGGAGCACGAATAAATTCGCTTTGCATACAAGTCATGGTCTTCCACCTGCCTGCTCACCCTTTGTGCCACTACTTCAAGAGGAGCTATTCTTCCCTCGAACACATATCTATTTCTCTCAGACCATATGTTCCATGCTAAAAAACAGCCACGTTGAACCATCTTTTTATCCATGTCCATCCATTTTAACAAAGTGTCACACAAGCTCTCTTCATCACAAACTCCCACCATCTCCATGCAACCTCATCCTTCCCATAACTTCTTGATTCTACCACAGTTAAACAGAGCGTGGCTTACCGTTTCATCCGCAAGAGGGCACCAAGGACAAGGGCCTGCTTCGATAATGTGGCACGACTTCAGTACATCGTGCACCAGAAGAGATCTAGTGCATAGCCTCCATAGAAAATGCCGAACTTTTGGAGACACTTCAAGGTGCCAGAGTTCGACCCAAGCGCGGTGAAAGTCGTCCAAATTACCCCCTTTTCCCGATCATGTACGCTGTCTTCACCGTGTATGTTCCATCCTTCGAGAACGCCCACACCAACTCATCACTGCCAGCTCGCCAACTAAGAGGGATCGAAAGTATGCACTTTTTATCTCTCTCATTAAAATTTTGCTCAATAAAATCCACATTCCATTCCATCGTCTCAAAATTTATAAGATCTCTCACCTCTTCCACCCCCGCCACTCTCTCACTCTCTATAAATCTCCCATGCTCATCACCCACCCATGGGTCACTCCAAATATTCACACTACATCCATTCCCCACCTTCCAAATTAAACCTTTCGAAACTAGGCTTTTAGCGCTCCATATACTTCTCCATGAGAAGCTATTTGAGAACCCCAACCGGCCTCCAAAACGTTACCATGAGTGAGTTTTTGTGGTGAATGAGGCGCCATATTTGTCTCCCCAACAAAGCATCATTAAATACGGAAAGATCTTTAAATCCCATTCCCCCCATACACTTTGGCCTACAGATTTTCTCCCAACTAACCTAGTGCATTTTCCTGGCCTCTCCTGTTCCTCCCCACCAAAATCTTCCATAGCTGAATGGAACTCCTGAATAATAAATGCTGGTAGCTTGTAGACACCCATAAGATAAGTAGGAAGTGCTTGAATGACAGCTTTAATCAACACTTCCTTCCTTGCTCGGGACAAAAGCTTCTTTTTCCATCCTCTCAATTTCTTCCACATTCAATCCATGAAACTCCAAAACACCATTTTCTTTGATCTGCCACAAATTGTTGGGATGCCCATATTACTTTTCATGTTTTTCAACCTGCCTTATATTGAGAAGTTCAATCAAATCTTCCTTCCGCTCCCTGGGCACACCCCTACGAAAGGATACTTTCGACTTTTCATAGTTAATTTTCTGCCCGGATGCCGCTTCATATTTGTTGAGAATATCAACTATTGTTAGGCATTCCTGTCGGGTAGCTCTAGTAAACAGGATACTGTCGTCTGCGAAAAGGAGGTGAGATATTTCTGGTCCATGACAGCTGGCTTTATTTGGAATTCCATCAACCGTTTATCTCTAGAAAGTAAATATCAACAACTTGTTTAAGATCAAGTGTCCTGTTGGTATAACGCCAATAACACCAAAAGCATTTTTTTTTTTGGAAAAATTGACTCTAACAATCCAACCTTTGCCTGTTCCACTTTTAACAATCCTACCTTTGATAAATCTAAAAATAACCCAACTTTTCCTTCATGCCTTCATTTAGTGGACCTGATTAACCTGGAACCTACTAAGCAAGTAAACCCACTCCCACATGTTACTATTTCTCTCTTTTAATTAATTCCTCTTTACCTTTATGCCCAAAAAAAACCCTTTTAATTTTTTAATGTAATTAGGCGACTTTGCAGAGGAACCATTCCTCCATAGCCCAACATCTTCGTCCCTTTACAATTCCTTTAATTTTTTTTTCTTTTTTTTCTTTTTCATTGCAAAAACACTCCAATTATTAGAAGTTGTACAATTGTTGGCTTTTCTATTTGGAAGACTTGTTTGGACTACATACGAGTATTTGATTGTTTGAAAAAGTTTGATTTTTTATTGTTTTTAAAGTAATAATAGTGATTGTAAGTTGAATTCATTGAATTATTAGGTGAATTTACTAAATTATTTGCATACTAAAAGTTTGATTAATTGCAAAAAAACTGATTATTACTGGTTTGTTTAACTTATGGTTATGTAATGAAAGTCATTTTATTAACAATGGTTACGTAATGTAACTAAATGGTGATTTTTAATACAAGCACATTTTTGTTCATGTGTTTGACAAGCATTTCAGTTATCTAGTTCCATTGATTAGCCAAAATGATTACATTATACTGGAGACTAGCTTCAAATGCTAGTACATTGGCCAAACTGGCTTCAAAAGCTACTATACAACTAGTACAATGGCAAAGAAAACCATGATACAAGTATTGCAAAAGCAAAGTTTTTCTCCCTCTGTGCATATTTGAAGACTTCAAGTTTCAATTATTTTAAGTTCCTTTCCAGCGTAATTTTTTGTGCTTTCTTCTCCTCAACCATATCTATTAAAGCCTTTTTGTTCTCCAACATTTTTTTGCATTTCCACACACATGTATGACATCTCTCTTTCAACAACTTAATTAATCCTCCCATCTAAAAAAAACCACAATCTTTTTTCTTCATAATTTTTTTTTCATTCATGAAAATAAAATAAAAAATAGATAAGGAGAAATTTTTTTTGCCTGCCCTTGCAATTAGAGGATGAACTAGAAATCCTTGAACATGTCATTTGAGGAGGGAAAGAGAAGGTGGAGGGAGAGAGAAAGTGGTATTTGGTGAAGAAGACAAAGAATGAATTAAGAGTTGCAGAAGGTATTTGCAACGTTTTAAATTTTTAAGGAAAAGAATTTCATTAAAATATAATGTATTTGCCACATAAGACAATTCACCTGTTTTAGCAGGTAAAAATTAAATGAGGTTCATTAGATGAAGACATGAAGGAAAAGTTGGATTGTTTTTAGATTTGTCAAAGGTAGGATTGTTAAAAGTGGAACAGGCAAAGGTTGGATTATTAGAGTCAATTTTTCCTTTTTTTTTTGAAAGAAATAGGAAGATTAACATTAATAAATCGCCATACGGCATCTACAACAATAATAACCCTTATGTAAAAAGATAATCTCAAACATCAATTTGAAAATCTTCATCTAATTCACCAATATAAACGCTTCAGATTCGCTTTTTTGTCAGGAAATATGGATGAGAATACCCCCAACTTTGGTCCGTCCGCTTTTAATACCCCCAACTATGGGTTATTCCTGTATAATCCCAACTATTGGGTAGATCCACCACAAATGCACTGTGACCTGAAGGAAACCTATTTAACCGGTAAATAAGCTACGTGTCATGCTTTCATTGGCTTATTATCAATTATTATTTTATTTTTGCATTTTTTTTAATCCCACCCTTCCCTCACCCCCACTACCACCATCGCCACCTCCCTCACCCCCACTTGCCACCCACTTGTCACCTCCCACACCACCCACTGCCACCTCCCTCACCCCCACTGCCACCTCCCTCACCCCCATTTTAAAAACCTCGTCGGAAACCGCCACACCAAAGACCCCTTCTCCTACGCGGTCTTCTTCTCTCTCCTCTGTTTCGGGTTCTTTTCACAGCACCGCACCACCACAACACAACCACCACAAGAAATCAGTGAGAAGCAATAACCAGAAGAAAACCACAACAACTCAACACAAGAAAAAGGGGAAAATACCTTGGCAAACCACCAACACACGACCACCACCAGAGGTGGCAGCACCACAAAGCAGCAACAACCCAACGGGGGAGAAGACACAAGCAGCAGCACTGGTGGCAAACACGCGAACGGAGGAGAGAGAATTACGGGAAGGGGCGGGGAGGGGAGGGGAGGGGAGGGGGGTTGCCGCGGAAATCGAGGGGGAGGGGGCTGGGCGGGAGGGATGCACGGTGGAGGGGAGGGGGAGGGGATAGGATGGAGGGGGAGAGGGTGGCTGAAATGGTGGTGGGTGGGATTTGTGGTGGGAGTAGAAATTAAAAAGAGAACAAAATAGAAATAAAAAAAATTACCTAGCTAACAGGTTGCAAGTCACCTTGGTGTGTTTATGGCGGACATCCCCAATAGTTGGGATTATACAGGAATAACTCATAGTTGGGGGTATTAAAAGCGGACGGGCTAAAGTTGGGGGTATTCTCATCCATTTTTCCTTTTTGTTATGGTAATATTCCAACTATAAACGAAATTCGATGACATAACATCTTTTATGCTTAATCTCATAATATATTGAAATCTGACCTTCATCTTGATATTCTTGATCTTCAACCAATAAGTACGATTTCCCACGTCTTCAAACTTCAAAGGCAAGACTCTCATGGCGAGAGTAGATAGAACCATCATATTGATGGATACAACCCTCACAACAGGAGGGAGAGACAACCCTCACAATTTGAGGGAAAAATAAACTATAAACTGATAAAACTAACAATAAGGCGAAGAAAATAACAAAATTTAGGGCTTTCCACCGGTATAACAACCGGCGGAAGCCCCTACAAGAACACTAATGGAGGCTAGGGTTTGAGAAAGAAGCTAGGATTTGGGAGAGAGAAAGGGAGGAGGGTTTAATACTAATAAGGAGAGACAACCCTCACAATTTGAGGGAAAAATAAACTATAAACTGATAAAACTAACAATAAGGCGAAGAAAATAACAAAATTTAGGGCTTTCCACCGGTATAACAACCGGCAGAAGCCCCTACAAGAACACTAATGGAGGCTAGGGTTTGAGAAAGAGGTTAGGGTTTGGGAGAGAGAAAGGGAGGAGGGTTTAATACTAATAAGGATATTAATCTCTCTGCAAATTTTGTAACTTTTAACTGTGCTGTAGCAAACTTTGTTTGAATTTATTTGATGCATGAATGTTGTTTGAGATTGACAATCCTGACGCTCAGTGGCGGATCCAGGAATCTGGAAATAGTTGGTCACACTTTAGGTAGCACTAAAACAGATATAGAAACGGGTACGGGGATGGAAAACGCCAAAATCAAAATTTCAAAAACGGGTACGGCATGGATTCGGCTAAAAGAAAAAAGAATTTAACTAAATGAAAATCATTACATAAGTACTTCAAAATACAAAAACGAACAACAACAACTAAGGGCTTGTTCAGCATCACTATAAGTTTCTAGTTTTTGGTTTTATGAATATAAAAGTCATATGATATAAGTGGTATAATAAACTTAATTTTTTTTTTGAAACGATAATAAACTTAAAATTAATCATACTTATACTAAATATGCCAATTTTGAAAACTGACAAAATGGAAAACAGAAAACTACTTTTTTTGGTTTTCATATTTTTGTGTTTGGTTTTCAAAAAAACTGAAAACTGGAAATAAAAAACAATAACGAACGAGCCCTAAGTTTAATGTTTTTAAAATGAAAAATTAACACATAAATCAAAACAGAAAAAAATACAGAACTCAGTGCATCTAAAGAAAAAAAAAAGAATGCAAAAAACACATCCAACTAACACTACAACAATTCAACACAACACTACAATAATTCATCCAACAAAGGAGGAGAGACTAATAAACAGAAAAATAAATACATATAAGAAGGAAAAAAATATAACATACATTACACAATTAAAAATAAAAACATATGAGAACCTACTGCCTCTAGATAAATGAGAAGGAGAGAGACTCAGTTAAATATACACACCCTCATAGTGTCATACACACAAATACTAAATCATCGTCTTTACTTTCTCGATGTCTCTGCCCTCCCAAATCACAAATACTGTCATACACACAGTAATACAGCAAAAAAGAAAGCACTTATAAGGTTGTACATGAAATGAGGGAACACACAAAAAGGAGGCCCACTGGCCACTTGCCCACTTGTCCTAACTAAATCATCATTTAATTTGGGGAGAGAGAAGACTAAAAGTTAAACAAGAGAGTCCATTAAAAAAAAAGTTAAACAAGAGAGAGAAATAAAAGGTAGAAAGAGAAAGACAGAAAAAGCAACGCAGAAAGAGAAAGAGAGAGAAAGAAAAAAACACTCGAGTTCCAGGCTTCCATCCATGGCTACCTGAGGAAGAAAGAAGCGCCGAGTTCAATTTCATCTACCAGGTCCGACTCAGCTCGTTGTGAGAATTTTTTTCCCCAATATTAGTTGCTCACGTGACCAACTGTGACAACAGCTGGCTCCGCCACTGCAGTGACGCTGCAAGTAAATCCAATTCTTTTATATCTACTCCAAGTAGGCCTTAGTAGGGTATAGTCTTCTGATGTGGTGATCTTGGCAAAAAAAAATTCAAGCTATCACTTTTCCTGTTGGTGTCACATCATAGGTAGAACTCCATCTTGTTTTAGTATCATCCTTTGCCCATTAGGTGGAGTAAAAGAAATAAAAGAATAACAAAAGAATTCTTGAATGGAACTCTTAAGACTTACAAATAAAGAAGAACGAAATTCTTGAACAAATAAAAAAATAAGAGAACTATTGTGCAGTTAGCACATGGAGTCAGTGCATGGTTTTACTTGCTGTTAGCATTAGTTACCAAGCTACTCTGGTCTGATTAACAGTTAGCTATGAGCATATGGTTGAATTTAATGATTAACAGTTACATAAAAGGGACACAAATATTCTGTTAATTGAGAATTCTTCCTAATGATAGCTTGATTATTGTAGATTTTTTTTTTGAAAAGATAAAGGAAAACAATGATACTTTAGTTATTAATATTATCAGAGTCTTGGCAAAAGGAGGGTGGAAAGGAGGAAGCATGGCACTAGTATAGTACTCCCTTTTTATTAAAAAAATATATATATAATCATGTGGGATCTTGTTAGATTTTCAATATGTATTTTTAGAATATCAACTTTTCATAAATTTCACTAATAAGCAATTAAAGATATTAACGATGAATGTTGTGCATTGGAAGCTCTGAAAAAGCAACTAGGTAAATAATTCAGAGCAAGTATTAGTCATATTAAAATTAGATACTTTCTCCATAACAAAATAGATGTTACACTTTGATTTTCACGCTTGCCGATGCAGTACTTTGACTATTAATAAATTTTATTGTGTATTAATAAAAATTATAAGAAGTTAATATTATGAAAGTATACATTGAGACGAATCCAACAACATATCATATAGTTTCGGTTGATTTTTTCTAAAACTAAAAATACATGGTCAAATGTAGTAGGTGATTAGTGCAATTTTCATAGTGTAACATCTATTTTGTTACGGAGGAAGTATATTATTATGTTATTATAGTTTTTTTTTGTTGCTATTTAAGGGATGATGTACCAATAGCACATGACTCATATGGTAAATGTGCTATGAATTATTTGCATGATTTTTTCTTCTAGGCCAATGATTAGTCATTATTATCCATTATTCATGACCATTTATGGATGTGCTATCCAAATTGTTTGATTGTTCATGGTTATTCGTGTGGATCTCAAATTCTCAATACCCTGGTTTTGTAGCAATTTGGAAAACAAATAATTGCCTGCCTTCAAATGTGGCAGATGAAGCCATATTTACGTTCAGACTTACAGGAAATGTAGGTTATTAGCTTTGTGAGAGTTTGATACCTGTTTTTTTTAAGTGCGTAAGTCACCCTGGATTGGCTATATTTATTGTCTGCTTAAATGTTACAGCGTAGAGAAGTTAAGGCCAGAGAAGGAGCTTCAGCGTGCGAAAGCTGATATAAATCGCTCTAAGTCGAAAATTAGAGATCTATTTCAGCGACTTGATACAATGGCTGCTGAAGGGAAATTCCCAGAGACATTGTATGATTCCGAAGGTCTCATTGATAGTGAGGATGTAAGTGAAGATCAAAAGTCTTTGTGTATATATTTCTTTGCTGGAGATGTTGCCTTTTGGAGAAAGTCATTTCTTAGTTGTGTAATTTATTTTCCCATGACAGATATTCTGTGCGAAGTGTGGATCTAAAGATTTGTCTACGGAAAATGACATTATTCTATGTGATGGTAGTTGTGAACGTGGATTCCACCAGTACTGCTTAAATCCGCCTTTGCTAACTGAAGAAAGTAATTAATTGCTTTTTATATTGTACTGATCCTCAGCATTAGAATTTTATATATTCTGAATTGTTTCTTCATACATGTTCTGTGCTGCTCTGTTTAGTTCCACCTGGTGATGAGGGTTGGCTATGTCCGGCTTGTGATTGCAAACATGACTGCGTTGATTTGCTTAATGATTCTCAAGGAACAAAGCTTGCAATTGAAGACAGTTGGGAGGTACTACAAGGCATGATTTTTTATAATCGACAATTTTGGGTTTTGCTTCTTCGTTCTAATAATTGCTTCATACAAATCATACCTCCAGAAAGTTTTTCCTGAAGCAGTAGCAGCAGGGGCTAGCAAGGAGCTGGATGATGTTTCCGGACTCCCATCAGATGATTCTGAGGACAATGAGTACAACCCAGATGGCACAGATGATGATCCCAATGTTGAAGGGAATGAATCAAACTCTGATGAGTCTGATTCAGATAAATCTGACTCTTCAGATTTCTCTTCTGCCTCAGAAGATCTGGGGGCTATAGGTGGGGATGAACAAAATCTTGGGCTTCCTTCTGAGGATTCCGAAGATGACGATTATGATCCTGATTCCACTAAAGTTGAGGAGGGGGTTGAACATGAAAGTTCGGGTTCGGATTTTACATCTGCTTCTGAGGATTTAGGTGCAGCAGTTGGTGAAGACGGGACTTCAGACATAAATGAACAACCTCTACCTTTGGAGCCGGAGCAAGACCTCGGTGAATCTTCACCTCTTGGTGGGAAGAGATGCGTGGAGAGATTGGACTACAAGAAGCTCTATGACGTAAGCCTTTACTCTTACCCTCTAAAATGCATAAAGGACTTTTGTCTTTTCTTTTGTTATTGTTAATATGGTTCACATTAAGGTCCACCTACAGTGAACGGACCAAATGGTAGTTGGTTAAGTATGCCAGAGCTGGACCAAAGATTTAATGTTTTTTGAGGTTGAGTTGAAGGAGATAGTTTTGTAGTTATAGTGGATCCTTTGTACTGAAGATGAATTGGCTAAGTTAATCTTTTATGGTTTACTTTGTTTCATTTAAAGATGAGGGAAGTTGATATGTTCAATTATGCTATCACTTGCATTAGGGCTGAGTAGTATCTAACTCACCTTCGGTACCTCATGCTTTGGTACTTCTCAATGACTTGTGTTCTCTTTTGTTTTTTTGTGCTTGTTATAGAACTTATTAAAATTTATTAGTTACCTTCAATTATGAACACTTATGTTCAATACACTTAAACAAAACCTTCAAACTCAGGTTGACGTTCAAAACGTCATCCCACATTCAAACCGAGGTTGACGTTGACAAAACGTCACCCTACACTCAAATCCGAGTCGACATTAGCAAGTGTCACTCTCCAGCCGCGGAACAGAATTAGAGGACCTAGTTTATTTTCATTATAAATTGTCTACGTAGATTTTACTCAATACATTTATTGAAATGAAATTTCTTTGTTACTTTGTTTTTTTTGTCTTATATATCTCGACTCGAAATTTGTGTATATAGAGATCTTTATTATTCTTTCCCTCAATCCCCGAATTCCCGTTCCGCATACCAAATGCCCCATGAGTGTTACCTGTATCTAAGTTAGCCTGTTTGTAAGTGAGGATGGAGACAGGGTGGATGGAGACAGGGGCATATTAGCTGTGTGTAATATTTTGGGATAGCTTGTTCTGTCTTTCATAACAAAGATGAGGCCATAATTTTCTTGTGGCAGGTGTCGCCTTTATGAGCTTCATTTTGCTGAGTTAATTATCTGGTGGAATCCATCCCTGAGAATTTAATGAACTTCGTTAAAAAAATAGTAGTTAGGTATCATATATAGTAGTTATGTTAAGTTATGGTACTCTTCCTTCTTTTTGGGTGTAAATTGGATGAAAATAATTTCTCTAACTCTGGTGATTGTCTATGTGATGTGTCCTTGTTAATTAAGGAAACATATGGAAATGTTGCTTCGGGTTCAAGTGAAGATGATGAAGATTGGACGGATATGGTTGCAACAAAGAAAAGGAAAAGCAGCGCTGCAAAAGCTGAACTAGTTTCAAGTTTGGGTCCCTCAGCTTCTGCTGATGGCACTTGTGGCTCAGGTATTCCTCGAAGAAGAGGTCGACCAAAGGCCAATCATCAACTTGCAAATGGTTCACCAGCTCAGCCACAAGAAAGCTCTCGAAAAAGTAGTCCTGGCGGTAGTAGTAGTAGTAAAAAGCGGCCACCATATAAGAGACTTGATGAAGCAGTGACTCAGGTAACCAATATAAATTTTCCAAAGATATTGAAAGGAGGATGTCATTTATACGAATAATTTTAAGAAAGAATTGAATGGGACCCCCCCCCTTTCTTTGTTTGTCTAATTCGAGGTATGATGGAAACTAAATATTTTTGGAAGTAATAGGCAATAAAATGGTACTGTCGGTGAGTGAGTTGTGATATACTTGGTCTACTGCAGAAATTTATTGCCTTTTTTGTTGGTGATTCAAGCTTCTAAAAGTTAATGTTTTCTTCATGCTTGATGATATGCTAGGACTGAGAGTTTCCCTGGCAGGAATGCTTATTGTCATCAAGATGATGAATCTAAACACCTTTTTTTTATTGTTAGATATTTTTATTGTTAGATAAATCCATAGAACTATTTACTTAATAATATATGAATCAGTCTCTCTATTGGACCATTGGTGTTGTGATTCTTCTGGTTAGGAGTAAATGCTGTTTATATTCTTTAATCTCCAGGGATTTATCCATAGGGGAGTCCATATTCGTCTCTCCCAGCTGTTCTTTGACTTTATATTGTGGCTAGACCTGATACTTTTTTTGCTTAATCACTTGTAGTTGTAGATTGGCTGAGATAGTTAAAAGATGATGGGATCTGGGGATTTTCTTGTCCACTGTGGATGACATTTTGAGATCTGAGGAGGAGTCGTTTATTAGTTTGCAGGGGTTCTGAAATAATATTTTTACTAATCATTCTAATCATTGTTTGAAATATGATTAATCAGGAATTCTGTTGTATATGTATAGCATTTTCGGTTTTAATTCTAAGTGGTGCTATGTGTTGCTCAGAGACTGTATGAATCATTCAAGGAAAATCAGTATCCTGATCGTCAAGCAAAAGAAAAGCTGGCAAATGAACTTGGACTTACAGCTCACCGGGTCGGTGGAATCTCTTTACTACAAAGTATAATTTTCCCATGCTGTGTGGCCATTCTTAGAATGCTTTTTTGTACAGGTGGACAAATGGTTTGGCAATGCTCGTTGGAGTTTACACCACCATCCATCACGTGTAGAAGCGAGTATGACCCGAGTTGGATCACATAGCAATACTCCACAAACTGTTGCTTGCGATGGAGGCGAGAGTGCTATGGCAAGTGATAATGCTGCCGTCCCTATATGTAGCACTCCAAATACAGAAGGTGATCAGTCAATGCTTGAGACCTCAAAAACAGAGAACTCGAAAGAGAGTACTCAAACTGACCTACGTCAAAAACCTGAAACTCCAAAAGGAGTGCAGAGGAAAAGAAGGAAATCCGGATCCTGAAAAATCCTCATTTGGTAAACCATTATTATCCACCATAATTGGAACGCCAAATTTCTGAGTGGGTTATGGCTATGAAGATTCACCGTAACATGAGGATCACTCTTCACTGTAGTCATCTTGGACAGATGAAAACATTCTTCCTTTTGGCAATGTTGCATCTCGTTTGAGGTTGTCGTCATGAATGTCAAAATCTGAGTAGCTCATGTTTGTTTTTAAAGAAAGCAGCAGGCAGCAGAAGTGTTGTTTGAGCTCCCTGTTCCTTTTATATATGGTCCTTTAGATAGATGAGAGAAGTCATAGGTTGATGTTTGAATCTTTAGGCTGTTAGTTCAGGGTACAACCACCTTTGTAATGCTGTAGCTTATGCTGTAACACACGAGGCAGAACTAGATTTCATGTGTTGTGTACGAGTTTCTAAGGAAGAATATATACTCTGCAATTTTGGTTTCACTCATATATAAGTAAAAATTGAGCTGGTTAACACCTTGTTTTGCAGAAAATATGGAGTGATCATGTATTATGGGCACTATGCCACTAATGCTGGTGCTCTTGCTTGTGGAGTTGTTCTTCAATGTCAGTCGAAAATCGAGATTTACTCTAATGGTCTTCCGGTAGCCAATGACAAATGGTGGTAATGATAAATTTATATGTAATTTTGTGAAAAAGTCTAATGTTAATGCCTTTCGTAATAAAAATTATCCTCAAAAGTGTTTATTTTCGTAAATTTTCAATTCTACTTATGTGTGTCGTGTGGAATATTAACCATTTATAGAGTTTGTTGCACAAAAGGTTTAGACAAGAGTTAAGATTAAATTCTCGTTCCATTAGCACCAAAAAGGAAGAAAAGAAACAGGAGGTGCACAAAGAAAAATAAAACTAAAAAGCCAAAGGACTAGTTTCATGAAATAAGAAAGCAAAATAAGGAAATGTTTCTTTTTAAATGCTCTTTTTGAACTTTCATAATTGCTCCCTGGTTCCTTTAGAAAAATTAAAAAAATACTTGCTCCCTGGTTGGTGACAATGGTAGAGGAGGGATGAGTCACTATGCGTCTATGCCTTCAATGGTTTCCACTCTTGAACTAGAAGTACAAAGCCCATCACATACTCGGTGCAAAGTGTTCAGGATGATCTTGTTCCTTTGAAGAACCATATCTAACTGACCCTTGAGATCTGGAACTCCATCATCCAAACCACTTGCCCTATCTCCAAGTTTCAATAAAGCTTCTGTACTTTTCTTAGTCTACTCAATAAATTAGTCTCTCTTTATCAGAGTTTCGCTCTATTCTTTGTGATGTTTTTGTTCCCTATATGCGTATGGGGTTAGTTTGTCACCCTTTGTTGGAATCTAGTCTCCCAATGTTTATCATGGTGGTTTTGTTTATCAGGTGATTTCGTGTGTCTGGGTATAGATCCAAAGTCTTAAGTTGAAGGTTGTTATGCTGATCAGAAGTTGTACGGAGCTGCAACAAATATTAGTTCTTCATTCACAATCAGCTGAAGTAAATCTAGTTCTACTTCAAAAATACATTAGATTGATAGACCCCCTTGGCAGAAGACTGCATCAGACAGCGATGGGAAAGATGAGGGTTTTCTTCGGTGCTAGATCTACTCAACTATCATGGTTTTGTCATATTAGAATTATGCTTATTTCAATTTGATATATATCTGTTAGTTTGTGATTTCTGTTGTAGAAGTCGTATGACTTGAAATCAATAAATGACTTTTCATTTAAAAAAAAAAGCTAACACCCTCTTCCAAGAGATTCCATGCCTTTTTTGATGCCGATGTTGTGGAAGACAATCGTCGAAGAAGAAATTTGTTCGTTTATTTGCTTAGTCAAATGCAAGAAGAGGATCACGAAATTTGAAAATGCACAATCCTCTAATACTGAGGTAATCGTCATCATTTCCTTGGATTTGGAGATTACATCTCATTTTTTGTTGATCAAGAACTAGTACTACTATGGACCACCGTTACAGTGTGCTGGTTCGCGAGTAATACTGGGCTGATGTTAGATAATTGGCAATCCAAGGCCGAACGGAGTAAAAAAAACATTTGGTGGATGCGTTAAAATGTGTACTTAAACCTTGCAATGATCAACCAACAAACATAAAAATTTGAAAAGACATTATTATCAAAACCCTAGTCGTTTCCTCTCCTCTCTCCCTCTCCAATTCTCTTTATAGGGTTTTTTTATTTTCTTGGCCTCTTTGGCCGGAAATAGTCTAATTTCTTCGGAAATTAGACTATTTCCGACCCTTTTCCTTAGATTTTAGTTTTTTTAGTGTTATTATCTTCTTTATTGCTTTCTTCTGTTCAGTTCTCTCCATCTGTGAGAGTTTTTGTCCCCCTTTTTGTGGTTGTTTCTCATCTTTGTATGAGTTTTCTTATTTTTATGGTGTTAATAATTTAGAAGATGGTCTGGATCCATAAGGGTTTAGGTTTTTTCAGCAATTCGTCATTGAGAACAATTATATCACATAACCAGATTGTGAAGGTCTCTATTTGGAAAGATGCAACGACATCGAAGTACACTGCTCGCGTCAAGCTTGAAGCGGTAGAGTTGGAGCTGTGCTCGAGTATGCTTAAAATTAATTGGTTCCATTGTGAAAATTGTTGCAATTTGCTAAATCTGTATTTTTCAGATCTTAATTATCATTGTATGTGCCGTTTGGCTTATTATTAATGATATATTTTCTTCCCGTCAAAAAAAAAAAAACCAACAAACAAAAAGGGGTTATGTTCACAAAATATGAGCTGCAAAAAATTTCGGAAAGATGATATATACTCCCTTTAAATGGATGACAACAATTAAGGGTTTGTTGTTCAACTTTTTTAACTTATTTTAACTTATATAAGATTTTATTCTTTATAAAGATCAGATAATCTATTATTTTAAATAAGATAAGATAAATCGTTAAGATTGAAGATAAGATAAGATTTATAAGATAAGATAAGATAAGATAAGATAAGATAAGATAAGATAAGATAAGATGAATAAGATCGATAAGATAAGATAAATAATCTTATAAGATAAGATAATATCGTATAAGATAAGATAAGATAAGATTTTATAAAGATCTTTATAAGATAAGATAAGATAAGATAAGAGATAAGGCAAAAATAAGTTGAACGTAACGGATCCTAACACTGAGCTAAACCATTAATTCAAGTTAATACTTTCGCTATTCCTCTAAAAAAAAGGTTTTAGTTTTCATATCCACGTTAA
This sequence comes from Beta corolliflora, assembly GCA_947648045.1. Taxonomy (NCBI): domain Eukaryota; kingdom Viridiplantae; phylum Streptophyta; class Magnoliopsida; order Caryophyllales; family Amaranthaceae; genus Beta; species Beta corolliflora. Next base: position 309,872 of record CANSZD010000396.1, read on the forward strand.
ACGTCACCCTAGGAAATGGCGGCAAATTATAAAACTTGAGAGTAACGGCCAACAAAATCCTAAAAAGTAAAAAACCTCTCATTTCCCAATTCAAAAAAAAAAACCCTAAACCCTAAAAATCTCAAAGATCTTAGCCACTGTAATCTTTCCAGTAGGAGAGAGAAAGATGCGATGGCGGATTGCAAATTGGTCGAATTTCGACGAAGAATTACTCGCTGATATCGCCGATCACATCGACTGTCTCTCCAATCTCAAAAAATTTCGATCAGTTTGCAGGACATGGCGTTATTCTTCATGCTTTTCAACCCATCTTTTATATTCTACTCTGCCTCGTCAAATATTAACTAATCATCACGTATTCAGATCATTATTGGGTTGCGAAAATCGTCTCAAGTTTTTGGTTGGTAGTGTTGTATATTTAATCCAACCCTTGAATCAAATACCCAACAATTCCCAGAAATTCTGGGTTGTTTCTCTTGAAGAAAGTAATCCTGGTTTGCTTCAAATTCGCTATCCTCTTACTAAAACACCCATTGGAAATTTACCAAAGAATTTCCCCAAATCATTGAATTCATTGGATTTTCGAGTTTCGCTTATTGGGAAAGGCTTTAAATTCTGTTTTTCAGATGGCAGTGAAGGTGTTTTTGGCAATTGGTGTGAATGGAAGACTTCGCGTAATTGGAATAGCTATCCCACTAAAACTAAAGTGGTTTTGTATAATGAAAGTGATTTAGAAGGTGTCTTTGATCATGCATTTGTGGTATTGTGGTTGGATCAAGGTGGAGTCTTGGGTGCTTTGAGACTAGGGAATTGGTACTACTTGGGTGATGTTGATGGTGTTTGTTTCGACGACATTGTAAATTTCAAGGGGAAGGTTTGTGCTATAGATAGTAAAGGAGTGGCTTATCTCATTGATGGTCGAGAGTCGAGGAAGATGAATGCCATATCTGGGCCAGTTTGTGTTGGTGATGCTAGTGATAGGCGTAAGCTTTTGGTGGAATCACATGGAAAGTTGTACATTATTGTTAGAGAGTGTTACAAGTTCAGGGTTTATAGGTTGAATGAAGGGCAACACAAATGGGATGAGGTTAATAGTTTGGAAGATAGGATTTTGTTTGTGACTTATGATGGTTGTTATTTTGTTGAAGCTCATGATATTGTTGGTTGTAGAGGGAACTGCATTTTTTTCCCTAAAAACTGTTTTCCTAATTATTCTGGTGAATACTACCCTGATGATGAATTGTTTAAAGGAGCAAGTAAGTACCTTGAAATTGGTGTGTTCTATCTGGGTGATGATCGTGCTCGGCTGATATCATCTTACCCAGGCTTATCTGATATGTTCTGGCCACTCCCTTCATGGATTTGGTCTAATTCAAGCTCTTTTACATGGTAAAGATTCATAGCCTTCAACCTTTCCCTGATTGAACCTGGTAGTGTTTACTTATTCAATTATAGACCCTTTATAAATGCTTTCTTAGGACGAGGTCAAGCTTATATGCTCAATAGTCAAATACAAGTACTGGTACCTTTTTACTGCACTTATTCCGTAATACATTTTGAATGTCAGGTTCGTCATAGTGTTCTGTGAACGTTGGTTTTGTAATAGTTTCTGAGGTCTTACAGGATAATCGTGTCAGTTCCAATCATGAGCTAAATAGTTTGATTGTTATTTGGTGTTTGTTTCAAGTGTTTCATGCTCATGCCTCAATTTTTGAGATGCTAATGATTAATGTTCCTCACCTATACCATTTTATATGATGGAGCTGCTTGAGCAATTGTGCACTCGGATTTATTTGCACAATGTTATTCTATGGCATCTTATATGTTGATATTAGATGCCCTAGTCTTAATGCTATTAGCATTGATGAACAAGCATCTTGTTCTAAGTTACATATTTGAAATAGCTTGAGCATGTAGTATAGTCAAAAGCTAAAGGAAAAGTGCTACTAAATTTGATGAGCTCAATCCTCTATGCCATGTACCAGGGTTTCTGCAACATATGAATTACAACAGGATTCCTCTAACCAAAAAGGTAATGATCTTTACATGAAAAATCAATTTTTTTCTTTTTGTTTCTTTTTCTTGTTTCTCAGATGAAATCTTCCATTTATCCTCTGATAGGGTCATACTGAATCCTTTCAATTTGTTTCAGAGGTCCCATGTGAGAACAGTGATAAATTGTTTCCTAGCAGAGATTGGTCGGAGCTCCCCAAAGAATTGCTGAAAGTGATTGCTGATCACCTTACATCTTGTTTGGATTACTGCAGATTTCGTACAGTTTGCAAGAAATGGCATTCTTCTTGCCATCTTTCTGGACCTCTCTTGTATTCCCAATTGCCTCACAAAGTTCGAACTCATTACATGTCCAAAGATGAAGATCGTTCCACCTTCCTTGTTGCTAGAACCATTTATCTTCTGCGACCCCGTGATCAAACAATCTCCAATTCTTCGAAACCCTGGTTGATCTCAGTTGAAGACTTGAACACAGGCAAATCCCAAATGTGTCATCCCTTGAGTAAAATCCCCTTTAAGAGACTGCCTGTGAATTTTCCGAAATCCTTGAATTTCTTTGAGTTCCAGGTATCCAAACTCAGTTTTGGGTTCAAATTTTGTTTCTCGAATGGTGATGAAGATGTTTTTAGGGATGATGGGATTTCAACGCCCTGGTCAGATTATCCCAGTCCAAACAAAGTGGTAATGCTCTCCGATAATGCAACCTCCATTTCTGATTGTACAGCAGTTGTTTTGTTCCTCAAGTTAGGAGGTTCTTTGGCTTCTATAAATCTAGAGAATCACCGGTGGAAAGATTTCAGCAGTAAGAACAACCATTGTTTTGACGATATAGTCAAATTTAAGGGGCATATATGTGCTGTGAATTATGAAGGAAGAGCATACCTCATTGACAATGATAGTTATAAGATGAGCATAGTTGATGCTATTGCAGATCCATTGGGTTACTGCTATTCACACAGACATGCGCGTAAGCTGTTGGTGGAATCATTTGGAGAACTCTACATGATTGTTAGAGACTACTCGAGTTTTTGGGTTTTTAAGTTGAATGAAACGCAGCGTAAGTGGAATAAGCTGAATAATTTAGGAGATAGGATTTTGTTCATCAGTTTTGACAGCTGCTTCTTTGTTGATGCTAAAGATATTCCAGGGTGCAGAGGAAATTGTATTTTGTTCCCTAAAAATTGTTTTCCTCAGCATTCTGGAGGGTATTCTCCTGATTATAAATTGTTTGAAGGAGAAGAAAATCACCTTACGATTGGCGTGTTCTTCATGAATGAGAATCGTTGCAAGGTGCTATCATCTTACCCAGGCTTGTCTGGGTTGTTCTGGCCGCCGCCTTCTTGGCTCTGTCCTGATTTGTTACCCTGGTAAAATTTTACACCTTTCCCTATGTAATCAAAGCAATAATTTTACTTGACAAGGATTAATGTTTTGGTACTCGGTAAAGTTGGTTGGGGTATCTTATAACCGAATCTTGGCTAATAGTACTCCTTCCATCCCAAAAGATATCAACATTTTAATTTGGACCATAGGGAGAGGGTTTATGTGTATTAATAAGAATAAAAATACTTTAAATGTTCGTAACTTGTGGTAGTGGCCAAGGTTAGTTCTTAGATGTCATTATAAAGTTACGAAGGCAATGTGTTTTGGTACTGATTTAATACCAGATACGTTCACGAAACTTAAAAGAATTGCTATATGAGATTGCAATTTGAGAATCCCTAAGATGGACCACTAGTTGGTGCTTTCATAACATCCCTAGGCAGCAGAGTTTAATCCTCATTTTCGGGGTGGGGTTATATGTAATTGGGATTGCTTTTAATGCCTTGAAACCGGCGTTATCCAAATTTGTTATCAAGCAGTTTCTGCTAGTGATCGAACCGACCGAGTGTAGCTTAGATAGTGCCATCTTTACCTTCCTTTGGGGAGGTCTGCTTTTGATCCCAAGTAAGAGCAGCTGCAGCTCTTGGGAAGGAGGGCAGGGGGAGATTGGGGGCAGACTGGCCAGGGCCCAGGGGTGACCTGAGATAAGTACCCAGTATAGGACCGTTTTATGTACTCGAAACAAATAAAATACCGTTATGCTAGTGATCACTTCAAGCACTGTGACTTTCACCTGATCCTCTGAGATGTGTTACTGAAAACTGAAAGGTGGAGCGCTTCATACTATGCAGAAATTACGGGGCTTTTCTTTTAATATATATCTTTCCCCTATGCTTTACACTTTTCTGACGAGTCATGCCCCTTTGGTTGATCTTTTTGGAATTTATGGAGTAATGAGTTCTGATTCATATTCTGAAAGTAGTTGGAGCACTCTGCAAAATATAGTTCATTTTATAAAATAACTTAAAACTAATATCTATCAGTGACGCGGAAGAAGCTGAGAATATGGACTCCTCTAGCCAAACGGAAACCAGCTCGGAGGATGAGGAAGCAACTGCAGAAGGTAAATAACCTTACTGCACCTCTTATGTTGAAAGTCCCTTTCCCAACTCAACTTGTATTACAAAGTCCACTTGGTTAATAATCACAAACACGTACACACACCCGCTAAAAAAACAAAAAAAAACTCAACTGGGTGTCTTCAAGTTCTTACATTTCGTTTCGGAGTTCACAGGTCTGAGCGATGATGATCTATATCCAGTTACAAGGGCTTCTCTTGAGGTAAATGGATCAGCATTGACTTTCAAAGTTTTTATGCTTGTAGGATGAGCTATATTACTCAGAATCATCATTTCACCTAAAGTATTGTATAAAACCTCAATACTCAGATGTGGGTAAACATGAAACTTTTTCAAAAGAAAAGTGGAGTCCGACACTTAGACACATACCCGTTTATGATATGAAAACCCGAGTCTGAGTTACATAAGTTGATAAGACACCTGATAGAGTTTCTCTTTTGCCTGCTAACATACATCAGTTTCTTGGTGCTCTTATGCAGATTCCTGAAAACACTTCGATGGGAAAATTTCAAGGAGTGGATGTAAGATCAGATTTGGTTCCATATCTGCGGAAGATATGGAAGAATCATGATTTTATTCAAGATCATGCAGTCCGAAGCAAGAGCCTTCTTACATGGGCATTAGAGTCGCTTGCAAAGATGATGATTATACTTCAAAACAACAGAGGTAAGGGGAAGTCTTTGCTGAACGAATCGCAGGTTGAATACCTGAACTCTACATTAGTTGATCTTCAAACAATGAATTTCGAAGTTGGTTGGTTGGTTCCCATAGTTGAGAAGGCCTTGGCTCCTTACAAAAGCAAGGACCCAGGGGATATAGTGATGGAGCTTCAAGTTGATCGATACAAACTCCTGGGAAAATTGGATGAAGTTGAAAGAAAGTTGGCTGAGCAGAAAAAACTTGCAGCTCAGTCCCAATGTTCTCTACGCCATTAGCTGCTTAGCTCAAGGATCTTGTTCACTTGCGCTTCTTTTTGCTTTGAATACTGTCACTTTTCTTTTTAAGTTGCCAACTTACTGATGGTTAAGCTTGTTCAAATGAAGCATACCTCCCTAATGTCGAGGACCTTTCTTATCATAGTATAAAGGTACCTTGCATATATGCAATGCACATACCATTTTTCTAGTTGCAAATCCTCCTTAATGCTCTAATCTAAGTGAGTTCTTGTCTTTCGGTTTCATCTAGTATAATATTTTATCAACATCATGTAATGGGCACAGAGGAAGTTGAGGTGATCAATGTAAGATTTTGCAGGTGGCAATCCAATTGCCTGGCGAAGGAACAACAAGCAATGAGACGTTATAACTAACAGAAATGAGGTGTCTAAAATCCTATAATGGAAACCTTATTCATTTATCAGATACATTTCCAAGGAGCCACCAGAGACAAGATTTTAGCAAGAAATACTACCATTTCCTGTTTAACAGCTTGGCCTATATCTTGTAGAGTTTAATTTGATGACTAATTTAGCTTCATTCTGTTCTATGCAATTAGTGATACAAGCATTCAAAGTCATAGTTACATCAAAACCATGACTTGAAATGCCATATTATGACTTAAATGATGATATACCTAGCTTACTGATCATATCATGACTTGAAATCCCCGGATTATGGCTTACATCTTATTAGGTGTTAGGAATTTGTTGCTCAGTTAATGTAAATGCTTTATTTTCAAGTAAAACGACCTCAATTAAAAAATGTTGTGTTAGGTTAACCATTAATCACCATACACTATTGTTTAGTATTTCAAATAAAATATATAGTCTTATAATTATATCTCATTAAAGATTTCATAGTTGATACCTAACCTTTTTGATAAACAAGAAACTATATACATAAACTTTACTCATTCTTTTAAGTAAGTATTCTTTCTCCAACTTTTAGGTTTATTTTTAAAATATGCAATTCTTATTCATTACGTATTTATAATACAAATACTGGCCACTCTGTTTAACTTTATAACCCACCGATCGATATTGTGAAGTATGTAAATATTATGACTTAAAGAGAAGCTTCGTGTGCTACTTGCGAGAAGGTTACAAGGGAACGTGGAAAAGATAAGCTTCTTTGTCTGGAAATGAGACACGAAGAGTGATCATCCACTTTCACAAGCTTGTTTTCCGTACTAGAGCAATTTTTGCAAATGACATGCATGTCTGGAAATCAAGAATATAGTAAATTGTTGGGTTGTTAAGAGCATAGAAATCAAGAATATCTGACCGAACATATGAAAACAGGAGCTCTTCAATCTTTTGAATATCAAGATGGCCCTTGCAACAGAGCATATTACGTGAATCCACCAAACCTTTTGCATTTAGATTCTTGATTACGTACAAGACAATATTGATTGGGTGCCAACTTATCCTATAATAGAAAAAACAATCTGAATTAAAGTATGTTTGTATATGATGTGCAAATATGGGAAACGGAGATTACCCTTTGACTCATTGGTGTCGAGATAGCCATCAGATGATGAGTACAAGGTGAAGTCGGGTTATTGGTTGGGAAAACTTGGAAGGCGTCAAGTGTGGGACTTACTTTATGATGCTGGGGAGCAAAACCTCTGGAAGATAGTCTGGTCAGTGAAAGGTCCCCTGAAACTCCATCATTTCTTGTGGCAGGTCTGTAAAGGCAGCCTAGCTGTGCGTGCTATGTTACACCGTCATCAAATAGCCCCCGATTGTGTTTGTCAAGTTTGTGGCGCGTCTACTGAGTATATTATTCATGCTCTTTTTTATTGTAAATTTGTAATGTTGCTCGCATTATATGGTCTGTGAGCCAGTTTAAAGACTTGATTGAGGATGCACCTATGACTTCTTTTGAACAACGGTTGGAATGGATTGCGGGAAAACTTGATAAAAATGAGTTGGGTTGCTTTGCCTCGCTACTATGGGCTGCCTGGTACTGCCGAATGAAAAAATATTCCAAGATGCTTCTCTGTGTTGGAACATTTATAGTTTAAATGTGTCCGTTGATGTTATGTGATGAGAAAAGAGGAATAACGAAAAGGCAAGTCAATAGAGCGCTCACTCTAAGTAGAGCGCACGCTCATAATTGTCAGGGAATTGGAGTTTAAACCAATTTCCTTGACAGGCCGAGAGCGCCGGGCTCGCCCGGAGCGCCCGCTCCGAGAGGAGCGCTGGCTCCTATTCGTCAGTTTTCCTGATGAGGCATTTCTTTCGTGAAATGGTGTGTGTCTTTTCGTATATGGTTGCGTCTTTTCTTCTGTAAGTCTTCCTAGTATATATAGGGACATATCACATGTGGAATGGGTTAGAGAGAGATTATTCATGCTTGCTTAAAGTGTGAAATCATTCCATGGTACTTGCTTAGAGAATGATATTTTCTTGTGTTTTCTCTAAACAAAATCAGACTACAAACTCTTGTTGGGATTGTTTCTTGTTAACAACCAAGATTCAATGTTTCTTCTTCGTATCTCATAAGTATTACCGTGATACTCTGTTGTTCCTAGTGGGTCGGTAAATAACTTATAGGAAATAAAGTGTATCTAATACGTGCTTGGAAGTTCTAATATCCTGTTACTCACTGTTATATCCACACACATCTCTAACAATCTATAAGTTATTTATTCCTTGGGTAATTGGATCTTCCTTGGGTGAGATGTTTCTAATTTTCTGAATTTGGAATGCCATTATTAATGGAAAGAGAAGAAGAATTGGACAAGACAAGAGGTCGGGAATGATGGATTTCTCGGAAAACCCAATTTGGGTTGTACTGTAAGTTTTATTCTTTTGTATTAATGGGTTTTGCTAGGATTGCATGTTATAGTATGTCATATACTATTGCTATTTTTTGTTAACCATGGTGCATTTTTCGCCAACTTCTCAAATTTGTTGTGGTTAATTGATAAAAATAAGTTGAGAGCAAAATTTCTCTTAATGTCCATGAAAGTCTAAAACGGTTAGTAATCATTCATGTGATTATGGTTTTTGATTTGACAATCATGTATATGAATCTACTTGATATCCAAGATGGAATGATGTTTAATAGTATCATTTCATGGTTTCTAAACCATGGGTGCAATGGTCTCATGTTGTATTGACACAGATCATGCACGGTTATGAAATTATTTATTTATTCATTTAAATAAAAGATGATCTCATGTTTATGGTTATGGAAATGAATGGGCATGTGTGTTTAATGTTCATTTGGGAACATTATGAAGAGAAATTTTGTTGTTCATGTTTTCATGTTGATATTTCACTCTCCCAAAATCTGAATTTTTTTTGTTAATACTAAAATGGGGAAGAATATTATTTATTTGTTTAGTTTTAGTATTAACATGTTATTTTTCATTATTTTGGTTTGAGTATTAATATGATGATCATTTAGTTTATTTATTGATCATGTTATTGTTAGTGTGATTACTATCACTAATTATGTTTTTGATTATATACTCATGGACAAGTTATAATTTTTATTTTATTAAAGTAAATGTGTTTATTATATTTTATTGAGTATATAATTGTTGACATGAACATGAACTTGTGGAAATTATAAACATGTTATTTGTTAGTAGGCCATCCTTGTATGGGCTATGTGTTTAATTTCATTTTCACCATGTGTTGTCTAAATGTTATAAATGTGATTCTATGTTCTTTAGAATATTTATATTTTAGACATGTGGTTAAAATGATTATTAAATGTACTTCTCAATTTTATATAGTTGGGTGATGTTTATAATTTACAAGTTGGAAAATCAAAATATTGATTTGTTTCAATGATTTTGTGGTAATTACTAGTATAAGTGTTTTTATGTTTGTTAATACTAAAATGGGGAAGATATTAATTTATTGTTTATTTAGTATTAACATGTTATAAATTTATACTAGAAATTAATTATGATTTATGGAATGTTATTATTTCATAGTTTTTTCACTTTTTAAAGTGACATGTGTTATACTTGAGTAAAGTATAATGATAGATATGGTAATTAATTATTTCAATTTATGAGATCGTGAAGTTCATGATTTTGAGGAAATCGGTTGTATAAATTGGTTATGTATTAAATTTGGGGACAATTAAATTTTGTTTAAATTTGGTGTTGTATACATATGATTTTTACCAATTTTATTTTAATTGAAATTATTAAATGTCTTGGAAGATAATAGTTTATTGTATTTGATCTAATCTATTTAATAGACGGAATTATGTGAAAATAACTATGTTCTTCGGTTTGAGAAGGATAATTTGGCGTGAGTTAAGTCTTGGTTTAGGGATTTGTTTCTTACAAGAAGATGATATTTCTTCTTGGAGGAGGTACTTCATGGAGGAGGTTTTTCATGGAGGAGGTCAATTCCTTGTTATCCAAGAAGTGTACTTATGTGGTTGTTTTCATATACAAGTCTTGGTTTATATAGATAACATATTCATTTGTTAATACTAAAATGGGAAAAATATTAATTTATTTGTTTAGTTTTAGTATTAACATGTTATTTGTTCATAATTGATGTTTGAAGTGTTTGCATAATATCACTAGTTATTGTGATATACTTCAATGAGTATTAATGACATATGATTAATGATATTGTAATGTTTATAATGGAAAGTCACAACATATTTTGGATTCCGACATTGTGGTGTTTGTGATTTTATAAACATGGAGTCGTGTTAATGAACTTTTATATGTTTTGTTAACTTGATGAATTTGGCCAAAGTTGTTGTCAAGTTATGTTTATATAAAAGTAGGGATGTGTTTTAAGCCTTTATTAAGTAAATTGCAAATGAAGAAAACTCAATTCACGTCTTGTACAACGCAAGATATTGAATTCAACGAGGATCCCACTTTATTTGTAATTTGGAGCACTATAATATTTTTTATTACATCCCAAGGTTAGTGCTTGTTTTCACAATGTTGGAGGTTGATTAATTTATTAATAAACCTTTGGTTAGTTGCTCGGTTGCGAGAGCATGTTATAGAAGGTTTACCTATATGAGTAAGAAGTTTGGCCGATTCACCTAGTTTGGGGCTTAACTAGGAACACTCATGAATGTGGATATGGACTCAAGGCCTTTAATGGAGTCAAAGGTGACAATGTTGTTTGTGTAAGCTTGTGTGTATAGCATCTTCAAATTTTCATATGGTTGAGTGATTCAATGCTTAGTCAATCATTTCAATCGAAAGTTTGTAAAGTGTGTTGTACTAAGTGGAAATTCAATCTTTAAGACATTTTCATTTATGCACAAGTTTAGTTGATTTTGTGTAGTTTGCAAGTGTACGGATTCAAAGCATTTATACTATAAATGGAGGAGGATTGTTGGAACATTTATAGTTTAAATGTGTTCGTTGATGTTATGTGATGAGAAAAGAGGAATAACGAAAAGGCAAGTCAATAGAGCGCTCACTCTAAGTAGAGCGCACGCTCGAATTGTCGTGGAATTCGAGTTTAAACCAATTTCCTTGACAGGGCGAGGAGCGCCCGCTCCGTAGAGGAGCGTCCGCTCCTATTCGTCAGTTTTCCTGACGAGGTATTTCTTTCGTGAAATGGTGTGTCTTTTCGTATATGGTTGCGTCTTTTCTTCTGTAAGTCTTCCTAGTATATATAGGGACATATCACATGTGGAATGGGTTTGAGAGAGATTATTCATGCTTGCTTAAAGTGTGAAATCATTCCATGGTACCTTGCTTAGAGAATGATATTTTCTTGTGTTTTCTTTAAACAAAATCGGACTACAAACTCTTGTTGGGATTGTTTCTTGTTAACAACCAAGATTCAATGTTTCTTCTTCGTATCTCATAAGTATTACTTGTGCTACTGTTGTTCCTAGTGGGTCGGTAAATAACTTATAGGAAAGCGTATCTAATACGTGCTTGGAAGTTCTAATATCCTGTTACTCATCGTTATATCCACACACATCTTTAACACTTCGGACCCGGATACGGGCGCTTGCCCGGTTTCTCTATGATGTCGGTGGATAATGTAAGGTATGCAAGCATGGTTCATGGAGGGTCGGGTTGTTGCAAAGAAACCCTTCCACGTCCTCGTGGACCCTTCCTCCCCCGGGTTTTGTGAAGGTCAACACCGATGCACACTTAGCGAGGTGGTGGTGGTGGTGGTGTGGGATCGGGCGTTGTGGTCACGAGTGCAGGGGGTCAGGCTAGCCGTTGGAACGAGGAAGAGGGCCGAGGGGGTATAGTGTGGAGATGGTCAAGTAGTTGTTGCGGGCTCCGGAGTTGGTGTCTTGAATGGGGTGGAAGAAGGTAGTATTGGAGTGTGATGTTGAGAATGTGGTTCGTAATATTAATAACATATCTCATGTCTATTCTCCTGTATTCCTTTTCTATGATGAGATTGCTAGAGCTAGATGTTTCTTCGAGTCTTTTCAATGTAGTCATGTAAAAAGAGGGGTAATACTTTAGCTCATATGGTGGCATAGTGGGATGTTGTTGGGTCCGAGTATGTGTATTTGGATTCGTTTCCCTAAAGTGTTGTCACTTTGGCGTAACTCGACTTGTTTTGATATTTTTGAACTAATTTCCTTTTTAAAAAAAAACTAGCATGCCTTTCGTGAGAGCATGCATTGTCTTGTTGTGAAGAAGAGTGGGTATAATAGGTGATAGTCTTGTTTATTTGGAGTTTTTTGAAGCTGAAGTCATTTATTCACATGGAGTAATGAGACATATTACAAAATGGGTTACATCGAGTGGACAAAGGTAATACACGAAGGATTAAGTAGTACCCAAAGTTCTCAGATGGAGCACTCTATGATAAAAGTGAAAGGCAAATTCACACAACCTAACTTTCCCACCAGTTAATTTAGTTGACCTATTATGTTAATTTCACCAACCTATGGTGTTTATATGGTTCTCGATTGTTGTTGTTACTCTTTTTTATGTTGCATTTAATGTCTAAAGAAATTGTTATCAGCTGTTGAAAGTATCAACTGGCCTAAAGTGAAGCTTGAAAAATGGGACATATCATCAGCCTTTTAATTCTTACCTGATCGTCACAACGTTTCTGAAGGAGTACTGTTTCTTGCCATTTGTCTCCTAAGCAAGTCCACATTGTCTAGCTCCATGTACACTTTGGGGCTAGACAACTTGGAGGCTATTGATAAATTTAGGAATCTACAATATATAACATTAACTGGACACAACGAAAACTGCAAGCATTTGATGCATTTGCAACATGGGTACAATTTTGGTTTCCAGACCAAATGGTGTATGCCAATCTACAGATTGTTGAGTTTTCTTAGTCCTCATCTTGTTGATGCTAATATAAGAGGCATACAAGATTTTGTAGGTCTTTTTGAGGGTAAACCACCGTCCCAAGTAAACTGTTGGTTGTAACTTTGAAGGATATAGACTTATACTATTGGATAGAAAGCAAGGGTTGGTTACATAAGGTCAATATTTGTGATTTGATGGTAGAAGATGACTCTTGAGAAGCTGCTATGTATGTGGATATTGGTAGGGAGTTAATCCTTATTGTGGTAATTCATCGCTTGTTTACAAGAGGAATACTCGTATTTGGTGTCTAGTTAACAAGAACAATATACCTATATTTCACCCCGCCAAAAAAATACCTAGATTTCAAACAAGGATTGTCCGCTCTCGATACCATGATAAATACATCATGGGCCTGTCCACTGCAGGAGGAGAGTGACCACACATAAGCCCATATGAGATTCCATCGTAAAAACACTTGGTAATAGGAGGAGTAACCTATAAAGCTTGTATTTAGTCATCCTTTCTCTCTTTTTCAATGTGGGACAAGCTCATCTATGAGATAACACCTTAACAATAGTATATATTTAAAAGGGGAACGACATTCACAGATTACGCCATATGTATCCTTATCAAAAACAACATAACATCATTTCACACATGATCCGGTTGTGTCTTTTTTATTCTTCAAGGTTTTACAAACATATAAAGTTAAAAAGTTATCAACAATGCTCAAACTTGAGATCTTTTGTTGCTTATCATCACATACTCCAACCATTAACCCAATGAAGGAGTGATGTCTTTCGAACCAAAAGTCTTGTTCTTTTGGGTTGAATAGAACTGAAACTATGAGAGGAAAGTAGGCTGAACCGAACCGAAAATGTTCCCAAATCAACAAGGCTTTTATAGTGCTACGTCGAATGACTTGAAGGAGAGAAAGGCATTCTTATTGAAAATCTCCCCTTCAATAGGTGGTTTGTTTTTTGAATCGCACTAAATAAAAACCTTGATGAAAACCATCTCATTCTCTTTATCTATTCCAATGACCACCTATTTCATTGATCGCCTTTAGAGCATTGCCATCCATTACTCAAGTTTTTTTGCCATCAAATATTTTAGGATTTTTTGTCCATAAGTGCCTCAATTTTGAATTTTTTTGCGAGAACCTGTCTTATGAATTTTTTTTTTGTGAAAACCCTCGCCAATGAACTTGATTCCGGTTGTTGACAAGTGCCAAAATTATTTCCGTGCGTTGACTATTGTTTTCGTGCGACTTTAAAGTCACGTGTTTCCTTTTTTCGTCTTTTAAAGCTCGGTTTCTTCCACTTCTCTCCTATCTTACACTCCCCTCTTCTCTCTCCTCTTATTTCTCAAATTTAAACCCCTGCTCCCCCCAACAAATCTCTCATTCATGGTCGAAATCGATCCTCGAAACCCAATCAAATCGCTCATCACAATGAACTTCCCTCTTCGAACTAATAAGAACCGCCCTCATCAAAACTCCCCTTACCCCTTTCCTTCCCTTTTTTTCACCAAACTCCCCTCCTTTTCTTAGAACCACCTCAATGAGGCAAAATGCCCTTCAACTTCCATTTAGCATCTTGGCAAGGCTTAAAGCCCCCAAAAGCCGAATTCTCGACATATTCCAATAAGAGCAACAATGAAGCCCCAATTATAAACCCTACAACAAACCACTTTGTATACAAGGCTACAACCACAACCAAAGCCCCTTAATAACCGACATCGAAACAACATTTTCATAAGGCTTAAACAATCCGAAAACGAAGTTTCCTACATATTCCAAAGAGCAACACCATAAACCCCAATGTAATCAACGCAAGAAACCATCTCTTTGTATATAACACAACAATAAAAACCAATACACCAATAAAAAAAGACAACAAATTAAAGCCACTTTTTTCGAGTTCGAAACTTCCAAGGTTTCTCTATTCTCCTCATTATTCTCATTTTTACGAAGATCGTGATACAATTCTACAACAAAGGTTTTTATGGGAAACAATTTCTTCAACAAATAAATCATTTTATCAATCCGAGCAACATTTTCTTCACAATCTTCAACAATTGAACATCTGGGTACTTCTAATTTACAAGTTAGGGAAACAGGGGTGACTCACCGGGAAAAGATTTTACCATCATCATCTTCTAATATTGCCGAAAGTTTCTTGGAGTTGAATGAGAGATTTGTTGGGTGGGAAATTAGGGGTTTAAATTCGAGAAATAAGAGGAGAGAGAAGAGAGGGAGGGAGTGTAAGATAGGAGAAAAGTGGAAGAACCGGGCTCCAAAAAAGACGAAAAAAAAGAAACACGTGCCCAACATGTGACTTTAAGGGCGCGCTGGAACAATAATAACGCCGAAAATAATTTTTGGCACTTATCAACAACCGGAATCAAGTTTTAGTGGCGCTTTTCGCAAAAAAAATGTCATAAGGCGAGCTTTCTCGTAAAGTTCAAAATCGGCGCACTTATGGACATAAAAATCCAATATTTTATTACTCCTCCCGTCTTCCACCTCACTCATGGCCAATTCACAATTTTCCCATGACATCCAATCCCCAATGGTTGCTCATGTGATTTTTACCATCATATTTTCTCTCCTATTTCTTGTGTCTCCTAATAAAAAACAATTTTCCCATGGCATCCATAGACCAAGCTTTGAGCTTGCTCATGGTTTGGCCATCATGCATCCCCCCAAACCAAAAAAAAATTTCTTCTCTCACTTAATTTAAAACTATTTCTCTTTCCCCTCTCTCTCTTCTCGAGACATGGCAATTGCCAATGGCTGGGTATGCTCTAATTAACAACAAAATTGACATATTTTGATGCTTACTTCTTACTAGAAATATCTAATCTCAGCTTAATAAATGGAAAAAAACTCCCTACCCCCACTGCATCCACCACCACCACCACCACAATTACCAGAACCACTATGCAAAAACACCACACCACTGCTGCTGAGTGTCAGCGCCGCCAACACTACTTCCAGCAACCACCCTTTCTCACACACACCCCTCCATGCTTCCGTACCTTTCCTTCCTTATTCACGCACCAAAAATTCCACAACGTTGCCCAACCTCGCTCAAGTCTCAACCACAGCCTCGTGTGCCGGGATTGTTAGAGGGGTGCAAGTGGTGGGTTTTGCACTTTTAGTGTTCATGCTAATCTTATACCTCTACTTGTACTCAATTTAAAGTTTGTTACTTGACTCTCAATGCATAAAATAATAA
Organism: Beta corolliflora; assembly: GCA_947648045.1. NCBI lineage: Eukaryota > Viridiplantae > Streptophyta > Magnoliopsida > Caryophyllales > Amaranthaceae > Beta > Beta corolliflora. Next base: position 325,782 of record CANSZD010000396.1, read on the forward strand.
TTAGTATAATTTAATAAATGCGTGCTATTAGGAGACAATTTATGCTCATGTAGATAATATAGGAAGGAGGACTTGGTTTTTGCTCCTCTATTGCAGTAGTCCCGCTAAGACTCGACTCAACCAAAAGCTTAACCCGATCGCGAAATTTCAAGCATTGGGCTTTTATACTCTCTCTACCATATTC